>CM053027.1:25581546-25744046 GCA_028564925.1 Lithobates sylvaticus
CGGCGTCTTTAATCTTTAATGTGTCTTTACTCTTGTATTTATTTGTTTGTTTATTTTTATTTTTTTTAATTATTATTATTTATTGATTTTTTTTATTTATTTATTTATTTTATAGTTTTATTATTATTTAGTTGACATTTTTTTTTTTATTGGTTGGTAATATTTTATATTCATTTATTTATTTATTTATTTATTTGCTGTGGTGTCTTTAATCTTTAATGTGTATTTACTCTTGTATTTATTTGTTTGTTTATTTTTATTTTTTTTAATTATTATTATTTATTTAATTTTTTTATTTATTTATTTATTTTATATTTTTATTATTATTTAGTTAATATCTTTTTTTTTTTAAATTGGTTGGTAATATTTTATATTCATTTGTTTATTTATTTATTTATTTGTTATGGTGTCTTTAATCTTTAATGTGTATTTACTCTTGAATTTATTTGTTTGTTTATTTATTTATTTTTTAATTATTATTATTATTATATTATTATGTGTGTTTACAGATCCCTGTGCCTGGTGTGTTACGAGCGATCGCGGGGTCATCAAGACTGCCGGGCACTCGCATCGGCTCCAGGGGAGAGCAGCGGGCGCCCCTAGTGGCCACAGGGTGAAGCGACGTTACATAACATCGTTTCGCCCAGCCGTGCCATTCTGCTGCAGCGGCAGGTGGTCGGCAAGTGGTTAAAGAACCGAAATTCCTTTGCACTATGGATGGTGACGTCAATAGTATGGATGGTGACATCACTACTATGGATGGTGACGTTACTATATGAACATCACCATGAGTTTTTTTATACAGGCTGCAGCCATCATCCCGGTATAACCACCAAAAATCCAGCGATGTATCTGGACGGGAAATAGTTAAAGGCAGTATGAACTCCTGTGCAAGAAAAATGAACATATTCCAATAAGCCTAGGTTACACCATCGCAGTACTTTCACATGCTTGTAGGCTGGTGCAGTTAGCTAGTCTGCCACTAGGTGGCTCTGTTCCAGAATAGTATATGGGTATAGAAACTAGTGTCATTGGGTGCTAGGCCCCTTTTATTTGGGGCCCCTCTGTAGTGATGTCATCGGTGAGTTGGTGCCCATATTTAAGCCAGGTTGGAAGGAGCCCTAGTGCAGTTGGGGTATGGGAGCCAAACACCACACACCAGTACAGATATAACCAGCATGTGGGGGCCCTGGACAGGGCTGGAAGCTTGGAAGAGATAGACCTGCACCCAAGAGAGCCGGCTGTAGACTTCCTTAAGTAGGTGCGGGCCAAGGTGGGTTGCAAAAGGCCTTTTAAGCTAGGCCAAGAATCCCCTGAATGAGGCTATTCTCCTTGAGGGTCCTAGGAGAGGTGTACCCATGGAGGAGGTGACTACAGAGATCCCATTCTTGTGAGTACTAATGACCCCAGGTAGAAGGAATTCCCTTCCACAGGTAGTGGACTCATCGAGGAGAATGAATAGTTTCAAGAAACTATTAGATAAGCACCTGAACGACCACAACATACAGGGTTATACAATGTAATATTGACATATAATCACACACATAGGTTGGACTTGATGGACTTGTGTCTTTTTTCGACCTCACCTACTATTAGGGATGGTCCCGATGTTCGAGTCGAACGTAAGTTCGACTCGAACATCGGGTGTTCGCCTGTTTGCGGAATAGCAAAAAATTTGGGGTATTCGCTGCAAATTCGAAAGCCATGGAACACCCTTTAAAAGTCTATGGGAGAAATCAAAAGTGCTAATTTTAAAGGCTTATATGCATTGTATTGTCATAAAAAGTGTTTGGGGACCCGGGTCCTGCCCCAGGGGACATTTATCAATGCAAAAAAAAGTTTTAAAAACAGCATTTTTTTCGGGAGCAGTGATTTTAATAATGCTTAAAGTGAAACAATAAAAGTGTAATATTCCTTTAAATTTCGTACCTGGGGGGTGTCTATAGTATGCCTGTAAAGTGGTGCATGTTTCCCGTGTTTAGAACAGTCCAAGAGCAAAATGACATTTCTAAAGGAAAAAAAGTCATTTAAAAGTAATGAATTGTCGGTCCCGGCAATACACATAAAAGTTCATTGATAAAAACGGCATTGGGATTCCCCCACAGGGGAACCCGAAACCAAAATTTTAAAAAAATGCGTGGGGGTCCCCCAAAATTCCATACCAGGCCCTTCAGGTCTGGTATGGATATTGGGGAACCCCGCGCCAAAATTAAAAAACGGCGTTGGTGTCCCCCTCAAAATCCACACCAGACCCTTCAGGTCTGGTATGGATTTTAAGGGGAACCCCGTGCCAAAATGTAAAAAAAATGGCATGGGGTCTCCCCAAAAATCCATACCAGACCCTTATCTGAGCATGCAACCTGGCAGGCTGCAGGAAAAGAGGGGGGACGAGAGGGTGCCCCCTCTTAAATAGTACCAGACCACATGCCATCAATATTGGGAGGGTGCTTTGGCGTTGTCCCCATGTTGATGGGGAGAAGGGCCTCATCCCCACAACCCTTGCCCGGTGGTTGTGGGGGTCTGCGGGCGGGGGGCTTATCAGAGTCTGGAAGCCCCCATTAACAAGGGGACCCCCAGATCCTGCCCCCCACCCTTTGTGAAATGGTAAGGGGGTACAAATGTACCCCTACCATTTCACAAAAATGTGTGAAAATGGTAAAAAAAAAGACAATACACGCCTTGGGACAAGTCCTTTATTAAAAAAAATAAAACTATCCCACAAGTCTTGTTCTTCTTCTTCTTCTCTCGCTCCGACCGACCAAAAAAAAAGCGGCAAGCCGCCACGATCTGCCTCGGGAGGCACCCGCTGTAATGACGGGTTTCTCAGGTGACAGTTCTTTTATAACTGAGGGTGGGGCCACACGATGACATTGCCGGGTGACCCGCCGCCTTATCATCCCTATGGCTTTCCCGTAGCATCAGAGGGGGCGGGGTCACTCGGTTATGTAATCGGGTGGCCCCGCCCCCCTCTGACGCACGGGGACATCCCTATGGCTTCCCCGTAGCGTCAGAGGGGGTGGGGACCTGAAGGGCCTGGTATGGAATTTTGGGGGACCCCCACGCATTTTATTTTTTAAATTTTGGTTCGGGGTTCCCCCGTGGGGGAATCCCATGTCATTTTTATCAATGAACTTTTATGTGTATTGCCGGGACCGACAATTCATTATAGCCGCGAGTACTTTTAAATTATTTTTTTTCCTTTAGAAATGTCATTTTGCTCTCAGATTGTTCTAAACATGGGAAACATGCGCCACTTTACAGGCATATTATACACACCCCCAGGTACGAAATTTAAAGGAATATTTCACTTTTATTGTTTCACTTTAAGCATTATTAAAATCTCTGCTCCCGAAAAAACTGACGTTTTTAAAACTTTTTTTTGCATTGATACATGTCCCCTGGGGCAGGACCCGGGTCCCCAAACACTTTTTATGGCAATAACTTGCATATAAGCCTTTAAAATGAGCACTTTTGATTTTTCATGTGCGTGTCCCATAGACTTTAACGGGGTTCGAACACATTTTTTGCCTGTTCGCATGTTCAGCTGTGAACCGAACAAGGGGGTGTTAGGCCCATCCCTACCTACTATGTAACTATATAAGGAGAGACTTAGAGGGTGATGGTTGCTTAAAAGCTGTGACACATGTGAGTGCTGCGGATAGTCCACTAAATGTGATTGACAATGTAAGGTCAAGTGACTCCGGAATGTACCTGTATGTCAATGAGATGTGACTGTTATGCCATTTGCTGAGTACCAGCAGTAAAGTGCAGCAACCCTATTCATGTGTGGACATTCCTTCCTTGGGATATAAAGATCAAGGCCGGGGATGTCTTGTGGAGCCCCTAGCATGCAGTGGGGCACAATATGGTTTCCCCTCTTAAGGAGGGACAGTGTTATAGCAAAGAAAGGAGTGGGGGCCGGGGGTTGTACGATTGGCCCCCTTTTAAACCTATAGCTTAGCCCCTCTTACATGCGTTTAATAAAAGTAGAGCATGCTGCATTTTTCTGCATCGAAAATACAGTAAAACCTTGGTTTGAGAGTAACTTGGTTTGAGAGCGTTTTGCAAGACAAGTGTAGCACTGACCCCCAAAGGAGCTGCTGGTTTGATTTGGGACTGCACTCTGCTGATAAACCCCACTAACTTGGCTCAGTCCCCTTGACACAGCTATGGTGCAATACAATACAGTACAATATAATACAATGCAATATACCTGTATTGTAACCTCAGGATCCACTGGCTCCACCTGCTGGGAGAAAACAGTACGCCACACAACTGGATACTTAACCAAAAGTATATTTGGTGAAATATTCAAAGAGGTGATTACAGTAACTGTGCTGTCATCCCAACATAGGACGACAGCACAATGAATTTTCAACATAAACAATTGAAAACAATATATATGTATATATATATCCGGGAGCTCCCCCTACTTTTAAAGCTATGCGTGAGATCTCACTTAAAGTACTCAGTCTTTGATCTTCTCGTCTTCGCTAGCTAAAGTAACCCCTTGTGATTTGTAATCCACAGCTTAGAGTAAGTTAAGTTGAAGTAAAGATGCTCTTGGTGTAACTTCAGTAACTATATTGCAAGGCTTGAAATGCCGAAGTAGATAGGCCTCAAGCCTGCTCAGTGTCAGTTGCTATGCTCTTCCTCTGTGGAACTATAAATCACAGCGAGGCCTGTATATGAGTCTGACTGAGTGTGAAAGTTAACAAACTGTGGGCCGTGACCCGCTCACCAACTGGATCGGAGCTCTGTGGAGTAGCTTTGGTCCGGTGACTGCAACTCGTTTCTCCATCAGCCGGCTCCGCTGCTCCGTTCCGCTCCGCTGGGTGAGCCCGGTCCTCCGATGCTCAAAACGAGTGTCTCTGGATCTCTCCAATCTGGTCACTGTCTCTAGCACCGTCAGCTCACTCGCACAACCAAGCGGGGTTGCGCTCCGCAATGGCTGTAGGCCGCTTTCTCCGGGAGGCCTGTTCACAGATCCTCACAGGCAGGCCATGCGATCCCAAGAGACCTAAAATGGCCGCTTGAGTGCCTTTTATGTCCTTCCCAGCATGCCCTGCCAGAGAGGGTGTCTCTGGGTAGGTCACCAAGCATCCTGGGTAAAAAAGGTCAACCTTCTGCTCAAAACAACAGTCACTTCCTGTATAAGTCTTTGTGGTTTAAAACAATAATCATGTAAGTTCACTGTCAGTATTTGGCCGCTAGATGGCGCCAAATACTGGACCATAGCAATGTCCATAGACTTTTGATTATAGTATGCAAACACACATTAATAAGCAAAGATGTCAGCAATACACAAGCAACATTTTTTAATACATTTTTGCTTGATATACAAGTAGCGTCATGTCACAACTGAGTATAAAAGAGAAGAGAGGCGCCTCTAAGTGTAGCAATATGGTTACATTTAATGAAGGTACAACATTTAGCAACATATTGCTACACTTAGATGCGCCTCTCTTCTCTTTTATACTCTGTAGCTCCTGCTGGATTTTGCTTCTAACCCCCTTGTGGAGGCTTCCATTTGTGGATGGACATTTTATGGTTACACAACCTGGTCTAATTGCTGTAATCTTTTTATATGGACTATAAACGGAAGGACTTATGAATAAATGGTTGTGGAACAAATCATTTGAGTTTCCATTATTTCTTATGGGGAAATTTGCTTTGATATACAAGTGCTTTGGATTACAAGCATGTTTCCGGAACGAATTATGCTTGCAGTCCAAGGTTTTACTGTACATGTAGACGCGAGCAAACACAATGATAATGCACATGTGCGCAAAGGTACCGCAAATGAGCATGAACACATAGAAATGTAATCGCAACTTAGTAAAAAAAAAAAAAAAAAATTTTAAACAAATGAAAAAAATTATTCAAAAATATGCACCTGTAACCAGCGCACAGAAAATGCCCATTTTTTTGCAATACGGGCACTGTGTTACTTTAACTGACACACATTGCTGTAACCAAATAAAATTTATGTAATTTTTTTCCCACAAATAGAGCTTTATTTTGGTGGTATTTGATCACCACTGCGTTTTTTTTTTTGCTATAAACAAAAAAATTCCGACAATTTTGGAAAAAAAAAAATATTTTTTACTTTTTGCTATAAATTAAACAAAAAAAAAAAAAAAACGAATTTCTTCATCACATTAGGCCAATATGTATTCTGCTACATATTTTTGGTAAAAAAAAAAAAATCCCAATAAGCGTATATTGATTGGTTTGTACAAAATTATAGCGTCTACAAACTATGGGAGATACAGTGCCCTGAAAAAGTATTCATACCCCTTGAAATTTTCCACATTTTGTCATGTTAGGCCCCTTTCACACGGACGGATAGAATGGTGCTTTTAGCTGCGGATTTTCTAGTTTTCTACCGCAGCTAAAAGCACACAATGCTTTCCTATGGCCCCATTCACACACAGCGTTTACCTGCGATTTCGTTACATGCGATTCCGTGCGAATAGAAAAAATAGAATTGAATGCGTCCAGGTGCGATGTAGCGCAGCTATATGCACATAACCGCAGGTAATCGCAGTCTTTTTTTTCAACTGCGGATAGCGGCGTGAGAAAAATAAAGATTTCACCCGGAAGCACATAAAAATCAACAGGTGTACCTGGGAAATGACACAGGAAGTGCATATGGATAGAGGAAAGAAAAGGGGAGAAGACAGCATGGCGGCTCGAGACATCTCCCATGAGGTCATTATAGCCATGGTGCATGCCCGCCCAGAGCTATGGGACCCAGAATGCCCAGGATATGCAGACAGAGTTTTGAAGAGGTTGAAGTGGGAGGAAGTTTACCGATATGTTACACCAAATTGGGAGGATATGTCTGCGACAGAACAGGATAGCCGAGGTGAGTGCAAGTTTTGTGGTGAAGCAGGGTCCACATGCATCATATCTGTTTCCTAATCACAAGCTGAACATTTACCCCCTTTGACCAGGCCATTGTTTAGTGATACATCACTGCATCACTGACTTTTTACCCCCTTTGACCATGGCCATTGTTTAGTGATACATCACTGACTTTTTACCCCCTTTGACCAGGCCATTGTTTAGTGATACATCACTGACTTTTTACCCCCTTTGACCAGGCCATTGTTTAGTGATACATCACTGACTTTTTACCCCCTTTGACCAGGCCATTGTTTAGTGATACATCACTGCATCACTGACTTTTTACCCCCTTTGACCAGGCCATTGTTTAGTGATACATCACTGCATCACTGACTTTTTACCCCCTTTGACCATGGCCATTGTTTAGTAATACATCACTGCATCACTGACTTTTTTACCCCCTTTGACCATGGCCATTGTTTAATAATACATCACTGCATTACTGACTTTTTATCCCCTTTGACCAGGCCATTGTTTAGCGATACAGCACTGCATCACTGACTTTTTACCCCCTTAAATATATATTGCAGGAAAGGAGGTTTATACACGTTGGAGGTCCCTACGCGACCGGTACAAAAAAGAAGTCAACGAAGAGAAGGCTGCGGAGAGAAGCGGAGCACCCTCAACCCGTCGCAGGCCTAACCCCCATGCAGAGGCTTTGTCTTTTTTGAGGCGCACCACCGAGATGCGCCCGTAAGTATATTTAACTTAACGTTTTGTGGGCAGTATAGCTGCACGGTCCCATTGATTAGAATGTGCTAAACAATGTTCCCCCAGCTCTGAGGGTGTAGTGTACACATGACAATGTTGTTTTTTTTTTTTTTTACTTTTATGTTGTTTTTGTTACCTAGAACTGTGTCAGGTGTTCCTGCGAGAGTAAGCGCAAGGCGTAAAAGTTTGTCACCAGAAGACGCTGACACCAGTCAAGAAACCATTTCCGATACAGTTTCATCCCAACAATATATACCATCCACTCAAGAACCTGAGGTTTGTATTTTCAAAACGTCACAAACTCCGCCCAAAAAAAAAAAAAAAAAAACTGGCGTTGGTACATATGTTCTTTTGAAGAGAAACAACCGCTTACTTTTTGGGCAAAGTACCACCTCAGTACTTCTGGCTTTGGTCTTCAGGTCCTGTTAATAGGTTTTTGGGGCTGTGTATCATCTATTCTAAACAGGTGATGCAAGCTGTGACATGACTTAAATATTTGTGCAAGCATCATGTTTAGCAGTATGCTGTAGTGTGACCTCAACATCAGAAGCATAATCTATATATTTGATTTATTTTCAGGGAAATACAGAAAGGAGAGTCCGGTCTACTTCAACCACCCGACGAACACGCTTGACTCAACAAGAGACACCTTTTGAGGAATATTTTAACCGTATTATTGCAGAAATGAGAAACCAATCCCAAAACCAGGCCAAAGATGATGAATTCCTCAACATCTCAGACCCCGATGTCATGTTTTTGCGAATGTTGCTTTGTCTAGTCAGGGAGATTCCTCCAGATAAGCGCACTGAGGTCAGGGGTGATATACATGCCTATTTAACGTATATCGTGTCCGCTTGCAAAGAGCTACGCCCATATCCTAAATTTCAGCCATGGGCTATGGGTTTTAATTCACCTAGTGGTTCTTTCAGTAGACCAATGCCCAGTCAGCAGTGCCATGACAACACACCTGCCATTAACCCTTATGCAGGACCCCCACCAATGTATACACCTTACCCAGCTAATCCTGGTTATCAAAGGATGCATGTGCAGCCACACCCAGTTACTTCACCCTCATCTTCCCGAGCAGGATCACCCATAGATGTTGGCAGTGAACCAAGCCACTTCTCTATGCGTCACCCTTATTCAGTGTATGAAAACCTATAGTTTAGACCTTCTAATTACATATGACTGTTTTAATATTTAATTTTAATGTTTTTGATACGTATACAAACTAATGTTTACAACCCCAGATTCCTCCATCGATGCTGAACTGTGTGCATGGAGGAATCTCCCACTGTCCCAAGCTTGAATATCTTGCTACTTGGCCCCGCTGCCTCTCACAATACCTAAACATTCTGATTGGGTGCAAGCATTGTTTAGGTTGAGAGCCAGCGGGACTGACTATAGATACTGAAGCTTGGCGCAGTGGGAGATCACCCCGTCTACACACACAGTGCAGCGTACATGGAGAAATCTGTTGCACTGTTTTACTGCACTCAGTGTCCAGCTGTATACTCAAAAAACTGTTAGCAGCACTTTAAGCATACTATATTTTTCAGGGGAGGGGTGTAATTTTTTGGGACTCATGTTACCATTTGTACTTTGTACTGAGTCAACTCAGTGTCCAGCTGTATACTCAAAAAACTGTTAGCAGCACTTTAAGCATATTAACCGCTTCCCGACCGGCCACTGCATATATACGTCAGCAGAATGGCACGGGCAGGCAGAATCACGTACCTGTACGTGATCGTGCATGTGCCTGCCCGTGAGTCACGCGCGCGCCGCTAGCGGCGCGCTCGCGACCCGGTCGGGAGCTCCGTGACCCCGGCTGCGGGACCAGCGGACCCGATCGCCGCTGGTATCCCGCGATCGGGTTACGGAGCTGAAGAACGGGGAGAGGTCTATGTAAACAAACCTCTCCCCGCGCTTCCTACACTGACTGTCAGTGATCGGCGGTTCCCTGTCATCGGGAACGCCGATCAATGACGTCAGACGTACAGCCACACCCCCCTACTGTAAAAAAAAAACACAACACGTCACACTGACTCCTCCCCGCCCCCTAGTGGTTAACCCCCTAACTACAACTGTCATTTACATAGGAATCAGTGCTATTTAAATAGCAGTGATTGCTGTATAAATGACAAATGTCCCAAAAATGTGTCAAAAATGTCCGATGTGTCCGCCAAAATGTCGCAGTCACAATAAAAATCGCTGATCGCCGCCATTACTAATAAAAAAAAAAATATTAATAAAAATGCTATAAAACTATCCCCTATTTTGTAAACGCTATAACTTTTGCGTAAACTAATCAATAATCGCTAATTGCGATTTTTTTTACCAAAAATATGTAGAAGAATACGTATCGGCCTAAACTGAGGAAAAAAAATGTTTTTTTATATATTTTTTGGGGATATTTATTATAGCAAAAAGTAAAAAATATTGCATTTTTTTCAAAATTGTCGCTCTATTTTTGTTTATAGCGCAAAAAATAAAAACCGCAGGGGCGATCAAATACCACCAAAAGAAAGCTCTATTTGTGGGAAAAAAAGGACGCCAATTTTGTTTTGGAGCCACGTCACATGACCGCGCAATTGTTAGTTAAAGCGACGCAGTGCCGAATTGCAAAAAGGGGCCTGGTCCTTTGGCTGCCAATTGGTCCGGGGCTGAAGTGGTTAAGCAGTGTTATTTTTTGGGACTCATGTTACCATTTGTACTGAGTCAATTTGTACTTGAAACTAAAAGAAAATGTCCAATATTCCAAAGGAATTAAAAACATAGTGTTATATACTTGCAAGTATAGAAATGTTTTGTAAGGTTTGTCTATTTTTTCTAACCTTTTTTTACGTTGCATAGCAAAGTTAAAAAATAAAAACAATTTATAATTGTAAAACATTGTAGACTACTTTATTCCAAACAGAAATGGAAACGGATCTAACAAGCAGGTTGCTGCAACATGGGTAACAAATAAAAACTTTACACATAGTCATTTTGCCATGGGACCTGTCCATCTTCGGTCAAAAAATAGTCAGCAAAATCCTCACGCACTTGTAGGGCTTGATTAGTGGGACGAGTGCCAGTAACATGACCTATGGGTTCTTCATAAAGCGGTAACGGGGATTCGGTGGACAGAATCTCCTTACCTCTCAAAAAGTTGTGGAGAACACAACATGCCAAAACTACATTGACCGCATGATCCACTTCAAGGTGCATGGCTGTCATCAATACACGCCATTTGGCAGTGCAAATACCAAATGCGCACTCCACCATCCTCCGAGCTCTGCTGAGACGATAATTAAAAATGCGCCTCCTGGCAGTGAGACCATGCCTCGTATAGGGCCTGAGAAGGTGGGTGGATAAGGCAAATGCCTCATCTCCAAGCACTACCAAGGGAAGATCGGGCATAGCAGTACCAGGAAGAGGCCTTGCCTGTGGCACATTAAATTCCCCATATTCAAATCGCTGGCCCAACATGAAATTACGGAAGATTCTGGAATCGCCAGAACTCCCGTAAGCTCCGACATCCACAGCAATGAATCTCATGTTGGCATCGCTGAGTCCCAGGAGGACAATGGAGAAGTACTTTTTATAGTTAAAATAGCGGGAACCTGAGTTTGGTGGCTTGATGAGTCGGATATGTTTCCCATCTAATACCCCAATGCAATTTGGGAAGTTAGTCTTCTCCCAAAATTCTTCCGCTATTTCCTCCCACAGACTGGATGTTGGTTCCGGCATGACTCTGGTTTTAAGCTCTTCCCAAATAACAAGGCAAGTATCATGTACTATTGTAGCTACTGTGGAAATTCCCATTAGGAATTGATGATTGAGGGAGGTGAAACTGGCACCATCTGCAATACAAAATTGATAACAATTCAGAAAAAAATTATATATATATATATATATATATATATATATATACATACATACATACACACTATTGTCAATAATGTTGGTACACCTGCATGTACATGAGCATCTGTTCAACATATGGAAACCTACCTTAAAGTAAGTAACAGCCGTTCTTCTGCACTAATGCTTCGTCTCATGTTGGTCCTGGTTCTACTCAGTGCCTGGAGTCTTGAAGTTTCACAGGCAAAATAAACATGCTAAACTGCGGCAGAACAGCCGTCCGTGTGAAAGGGGCCTTACAACCAAAAACGTAAATGTATTTTATTGGGATTTTATGTGATAGACCAACACAAAGTGGCACATAAGTGTGAGGTGGAAGGAAAATGATAAATGTTTTTCAAAATGTTTGTAAAAATGTTTTACAAATAAATATGTGAAAAGTGTGGGGGGTATATTTGGATGGCGCCCCCCTGAGTCAATACTTTGTAGACCCCCTTTTCTCTGCAATTACAGATGAAAGTCTTTTTGGGGATGTCTCTACCAGCTTTGCACATCTAGAGAGGGACATTTTTGCCCATTCTTCTTTGTAAAATAGCTCCAATCCAGATTGGATGGAGAATGTCTGTGAACAGCAATTTTCAAGTCTTGCCACAGATTCTCAATTGGATTTAGTTCTGGACTTTGACTGGGCCATTCTAACACATGAATATGCTTTGATCCAAACCCGGAATATGCCCGGGCATTTTAAATTGGGCAGCCCAATCCCTGGGGGGAGTAGTTCAGAGATGTGGGGCGGGCGTTCGAGAGACATCCCAATACAGCAAAGAGACATCCCCATATAGCTAAGAGACATCTTCAATCCAGCAAAGAGACATCCCCAGACCAGCAAAGAGACATCCCCAGACCAGAAAAGAGACGGCACCAGACCAGCAAAGAGACGGTCCTAGACCAGCAAAGAGAAGGCCTCAGACCAGCAAAGAGACAGCCCCAGGCCAGTAAGGAGACAGCCCCAGACCAGCAAAGAGACGGCCCCAGACCAGCAAAGAGATGGCCCCAGTCCAGCAAAGAGACAGCCTCAGACCAGTAAAGAGACAGCCCCAGACCAGTAAAGAGACAGCCCCAATCCACTCCCTTTCCCCGCCACTACAGAGCGGGACTCTGGATGTCGCACTGGACATATTCGTTTTTTTTTTTCACTGCACTCACCCTCCTCCCTGTGCAGCCATCACAGTGTTCCGGCTGGTGTTAGGAGAGAGGCCGCTGTCTCCTTGAGTGCAGCTATACCTCCAGCACGGCCGGCCCACAAAATGTCTGTCCCCTGCTGGCGCTTCCTGCATATAACATGAGCTTTCTCTCCCTCCTCCTTCAACACCTCGTAAGTGTGCTGGCACCAGCCCTGCTTTAGGAATGACTGTATAGCGGGAGGTGAGCGGTGACCATGGTCTGTGTTAACCCTATCCGGACTGTGGTCGCTGCTTACCTCCCGCTGTGTGGCCCAGTCATCAAGAGGCCGCTCTGCCTAAAACATGCAGCCCAGGGATCGCAGCCCACCGGGCAAACTCCCGGTGTGCCCTATGGCCAGTCTGGGCCTGCTTTGATTGAAACCATTCCATTGTAGCTCTGGCTGTATGTTTAGGGTCGTTATCCTGCTGGAAGGTAAACCTCCGCCCCAGTCTCAAGTTTTTTTCAGACTCTAACAGGTTTTTTTCTAAGATTGCCCTGTATTTGGCTCCATCCATCTTCCCATCAACTCTGATCAGCTTCCCTATATACAGCACAGTGATGATGCCGCTGCAACTTTTTCAAGGTAATATTTATGTTTGCAAAGGCATTTGGTGCACACAAAGTGGATTTATATCTTTGTGGCTTATGAGGAATATATTTAAAGTGTTACTAAACCCACAACAGTAAAATCAGTCTGTGTATTAAAGCACAATCGTTATACTCACTGTGGAACCTAAGGGGTTAATCCTCTGCATTGTGTAAAAAGGCTTTGGGTAGAGGAGCAGATACTGCAGCCTGAATACTTATCCCTGGGGAGGTGAGGCCCAGTAGGTGGGGGGCAACCCTTAAATACTTGGGAGCATGGCAGTCAGGGGAACAGAGCCCAGGGTCCAGTCGCCTGGAGGGGAGGGGAACCCTGTGCTGGGGGGGGGGGGGGGGGGGGGCTCTGGGCAGAAGGAAGGCCAGGAAGAAGAGAAAGAAGGAGCAGCTGGAAGCCTCACACCCTTTACCAGCCTCAGATAGGCTTAGCTAAAGACACCCTGAAATCAAGTCCAGGCCTGTGCAGCAGTGTGCCACTACAGCAGCCTCTTGGATTTCAGGATTCACTTAAAGGACCTGAACTTCTACCTACTCCAAGCCTGTATAGAGAGGACAGTAAGTCTGCAATACTTTATGTGTCCAGGTCCAGGGGACAACTTAGTGCCAGAGCAAAGCAGCCAGAAGCAACCCTATTTCTCTAGCTTGGGACAGCAGTAGCCAGGTGCTTTGGCATTCCTGTGAGGAGCAGCACCTCCATCTTCAGTTCTGGAACTTTTACCATTTGCTAGTTTGCTGAACCATCACTCCCATAGGTGGACAGCACCTTTGAAGTCAGTTCGCAGTAGCCAGAGACTTCAGCAAGTCCTCAAGACTTTATCCAGTTCCTTGGCATCCCAGGCATCCCTCATCCCTATCCAAGTTATCCCCTAAATCACAGATGTCAACCTGGCGGCCCTCCAGCTGTTGCTAAACTACAAGTCCCAGGAGGCATTGCAAGGCTGACAGTTACAAGCATGACTCCCTCAGGCAGAGGCATGATGGGACTTATTAGACATGTGCACAATAGAAAAATTTGTTTAGTTTCGTTTTGTTTCTGTTCGTTTCCGTTGATTCGTAACGATTCGTAATTTTGTAAGTCGTCGGTGTTCGTATTCGTAACGATTCGTATTTTCGTAAGAGTTATTTTTTCGTTGATTAGTTTTTCCGAAATTCGAAATTCGGACGCATTCATATTTTCGTAGATTTAGTTACATTCGTACTTTCGTTAGATTGATTTATTCGTACTTTCGTAACATTGTTTTCGTAGATTCGTAATCGGAGCATAATTCATAATGTTATGTAATGTGTATGCTATTATTACATTGTAAGAGACACGGAAAATTACGAATCGAAAAAAAAAGTTACAAATGTACGAATTTTTTCGTTCAATCCATTCGAAGCACGTTAAGCAGCGCCATTGTAAGAGACATGGAAAATTACAAATCGAAAAAAAATAAAAAAAGTTACAAATGTACGAATTTTTTCGTTCAATCCATTCGAAGCACGTTAAGCAGCGCCATTGTAAGAGACACGGAAAATTACCAATTCAACAAAAAAAAAAAGTTACGAATGTACGAATTTTTTCGTTAATTTTGATTTCCGTTGTTCCTGTTTTTGTTTTTCGGATTTTCTTCTTTCGTAGTTTCGTTGTTTCTAATTTGGTTATTTCGGATTTTCGTTGTTTTTCATATTCGTTCGATTCGATAATTCGTTATTCATTAAAAAATTTTAGCGAATCATTCGTTCATTCGTACGATAACGAATGAACGAATATAACGAATTTTAACGGAAAACGAAAAAAAAACTAAACTAATTGCACATGTCTAGGACTTATAGTTCCTCAACAGCTGGAGGGCCGCTAGTTTGACACCCCTGCTGAAAATAAACAAAACCCCTAGACTGTTTATTGAGCACGTGAAGAAAGTGTGCACAATTCCTGTTGCCTAGCTGTGTGGGGGAAAGACTTGAAAACCCAGCAGCTCCTATGGGAGTAAGTGCTACACAGTCCATTGTAATGTGAGTGATACTATTTGTCAATAAATGATTTTGATGGATACCGATCCTTTGCTTTTGCTGTTCTTGTCTTTTTATAAGATACATTGGATTGTTCCCAGGATCTGTTGATTGGGAGCTGCAGGATCTTTCTTTTTTTTTATATCACTGTGCCCCAAAAACAGTGCAATTGTATACACTTGCAAAGTGGTGTGCTTGAGCCCTGAGTGATTATTTGTATAGTTGATTCTGTACAACATTATTTGGACACATATACAATGTGCACAAGCCTCCCGGTTTCTTCAAGCGTCGTGTCAACATCAGATGAAGAAAGAAGAAGAAGAAGCAGAAGCAGAAGGCGGCGGCGACAGAAGAACCGAAGAGCGACACAAGACCCCCGAAGTCGGAACAAGTCCCCCACACGGCGGCGGTGACGAAGGAGAAAGTCGGGCTCCTCTGCTAGTAAAAGAGCTAGTAAAAGAGCAGAAGATAGCGGAGGAGTCCGGTGAGAAGACCCCCCAAGACGGAAGAAGACCCCCGGAGCTGTGTAATAAAGTATTTTAAAAACTTGTGTTTATTTACACTTTTTTCACCAGGTAAATGGGTAGGGGTACATCATACCCCATACTCATTCACATAGGGTGGGGGGTCGGTATCTGGGGGCCCCCTTATTAAAGGGGGATTCCGATAAGCCCCCCGCCCGCAGACCCCGACAACCAACGGCCAGGGTTGTCGGCAAGAGGCCCTTGTCCTCATCAACATGGGGACAAGGTGCTTTGGGGTGGGGGGGCCGCAGTGCCCCCCTTTCCCCAAAGCACCCCCCATTGTGAGGGCACGCGGCCTGGTATGGCTCATGAGGGGGGGGGGGGCTCGTTTGTCCCCACCCCCTTTCCTGACCGGCCGGGCTGCGTGCTCGGATAAGGGTCTGATATGGATATGGGGGGGACCCCCACACTGTTTTTTCAGCGTAGGGATTCCCCTTAAAATCCATACCAGGTGACGGGGCTAGCGAGATGTCAATCTCGCCATCGAGGCAGCGACATTGACTTCCTTCGCTAGTCCCGTCTACCTGGAGTCACGTTAATGAACAGACTTTACTCCATGTGTGGGCAAGTCCGTTCATTTCAAAAGTCCCGCGGACTAGCACACAGACGGCCGGATTGTCCGCCGGACTGCTGTCCAGCGGATAATTTTGAGTCAAAACTTCTTACTAAGTCCGCCGGACTTTTGGGAAGAAAAAGTCCGCCGGAGCCCACACACGGTCGGGTTGTCCGGCGGACTCTAGTCCGGAGGACAATCCCGCCGGATAGTCCGATCGTGTGTACGGGGCATTATTGAAAATGTCCAAATTGGGCCCAATTAGCTATCCCCCCAGGCATCATGTGACTCATTAGTGTTACAAGTGTTATCGCTCTCACTCTCTCATACTGGTCACTGGAAGTTCAACATGGCACTTCATGGCAAAGAACTCTCAGAGGATCTGAAAAAAAGAATTGTTGCTCTACATAAATATGGCCTAGGCCAGGGGTCTCCAAACTATGGCCCTCCAGTTGTTCAGGAACTACAATTCCCATCATGCCTAGTCATGTCTGTGAATGAGTTTTACAATGCCTCATGGGATGTGTAGTTCCGCAACAGCTGGAGGGCCGTAGTTTGGAGATCACTGGCCTAGGCTATAAGAAGATTGCTAAGACCCTGAAACTGAGCTGCAGCACCGTGGCCAAGACCATACAGCGGTTTAACAGGACAGGTTCCAATCAGAACAGGCCTTACCATGGTGGACCAAAGAAGTTGAGTGCACGTGCTCAGCGTCATATCATAGATGTATGAGTGCGTGATTGGCCAGCAAACTTGCCTGACCTAAACCCCATAGAGATTCTGTGGGGTATTGTCAAGAGGGAGATGAGAAACACCAAACCCAACAATGGAGACAAGCTGAAGGCCGCTATCAAAGCAACTTGGGCTTCCATAACACCTCAGCAGTGCCACAGGCTGATTACCTCCATGCCACGCCCCATTGATGCCGTAATTCATGCAATCAAGTATTGAGTGCATACTATACTGCACATGGACAGACTTTTCAGTAAGCCAACATTTCTGTATTAAAAATCCTTTTTTTAATATTGTTTTTATGCAGTGGTGGTGCGTCCATAAGGGGCGCACGGGCACCGCCCCTTCTCTCCAGCCACCCCCTCTATGACCAATGTATAGATTCATGCATTGCCGCCGCTGCCACCCCCTATTCAGGTGCCTGACCCCTTTTTAGGCACCGGGCATCTGAATTACAGTGGCGGGGGGGTTAAGACCCTGATTAGAGCCATAGGCTCTAATAGGTGTCCAAAAAAGGTGACCCCCGAGCGCCATGCATTAGAACAGCGAATGAATATTCGCTTTCCTAACACTGAACCGCCTCTCCGCCATTCAGGTGCTCGGGTCTGTTACCCGTCACCTGATTGGCTGAAACGACAGGCGGTGTGATTGAACACCTGACGGGAGAGGATGGGAGGAGACTAATGGAGGACACCGCTCACCGCCGTCATCCGTTGCCCCACCAATACAGGGTAAGTGTCGGGCAGACAGCGAGCGGGCGGGGGGGTCACAGTGGCAGCAGTGGATAGGCACAGTGGCAGCATTCGATGGGCAGAGTGGCTGTGTTTAATAGGCACAGTGGCAGCGTTTGATGGGCATAGTGGCAGCGTTAGATGGGCACAATGGCCAAATTTGATGGCACAGTGGCTGCAATTGATGGGCACAGTGGTGGGGTTTGATGGGCACTGTGGCAGCATTTGATGGGCAAAGTGGCAACGTTTGATGGCACAGTGGCAGCGTTTGATAGGTCAGTGACAGCGTTTGATGGCACAGTGGTAGTGTTTGATGGGCACAGTGGCAGAGTTTTATGGTGCATTGGCAGCGTTTGATGGGCACAGTGGCAGCTTTTGATGGGCACAGGTGCAGCATTTGATGCCACAGTGGCAGCGTTTGATGGGCACAGTGGCTGCGTTTGATGGGCACAGTGACAGCATTTGATGGCACAGTGGCTGCAATTGATGGGCACAGGGGCAGAGTTTGATGGGCACAGTGGCTGCAATTGATGGGCACAGTGGTGGCATTTGGGCACAGTGGCAGCATTTGATGGGCACAGTGGCAGCGTTTGATGGCACAGTGGCTGCAATTGATGGGCACAGTGGCAGCGTTTGATGGGCACAGTGGTAGTGTCTGATGGGCACAGTGGCAGAGTTTGATGGCACAGTGTCAGTGTTTAATGGGCACAGTGGCAGCGTTTGATGGACACAGGTGCAGCATTTGATGGCACAGTGGCAGCGTTTGATGGGCACAGTGCCTGCGTTTGATGGGCACAGTGACAGCGTTTGATGGCACAGTGGCTGCAATTGATGGGCACAGTTGCAGCGTTTGATGGGCACAGTGGCTGCAATTGATGTACACAGTGGTGGCATTTGATGGGCACAGTGGCAGCATTTGATAGCACAGTGGCAGCGTTTGATGGGCACAGTGGCTGCAATTGATGTTTATTTTTTCAGTATTTTTCAGTTTGTTTGCGCCCCACCAAAAAATGTTGAGCACCAGCCGCCACTGGTCTTATGTAATATTCTAATCTTCTGAGATACTGAATTTGGGGTTTTCACTAGCTGTAAGTCATAATCATGAACATTTTTAAAATAAGATACAATGCTTCTATCTCATATATCACTCTGTGTGTAAGGCGTCTATTTAAAATGGGAGTTTCACTTTCTTAATTGAATTACTGAAATAAATTAACTTTTTGATGATATTTACATTTTTGGAGATGCGCCTGCATATATATATATATATATATATATATATATATATATATATATATATATATACTGTATATATAGGACTGCACAACATTTTTTTTCCTATCAGACATTTCTGAACAGCTCCTCTTTCTATTTATCAATCAGCCACCTGGTCACTGCGGGATTTCATCTTAAAAACGATTGGCTCAGGATTACACAGCAGGGCGATCATAACAAGAGGTTGCAAATGAGGATTCATCTTCTGGGAAAATGTTCATACATTGCCACCTGCTGGGGTTTATAGGGACAGTAAGAGCGCCCCACCCCTCAGACCTCCCGTGGAGGTGAAGATGGGAATACCTGATGATCCGTCCATCACTGAGAGATCGAAGGACAAGTTGTCCTCTAACTTTGAGCTGGGTCAAGGAATTTGCCCTGCTGTGTTATGACGCCATCTGCTGGAGGTTATTGATGAAAATTGCAGATTGGACAGAGGAGTATCCAGGGGGGCGAATGAGGGGCTTCGATGTGGGTGGTGTTTGGGTGTGTGTGCCAGGCCATTCCCAGTCTTAGTCCGTAGGGTTCAGTATTGAGATGGCCCGCCCTTTGCAGCTATAACAGCTTCAACTCTTCTGGGAATGCCGTCCACAAGGTTTAGGAGTGTGTCTATGGGAATGTTTGACCATTCTTCCAGAAGAGCATTTGTAAGGTCAGGCGCTGATGTTGAACGAGAAAGGCCTGGCTCACATTCTGCACTCTAGTTCATCCCAAATGAGTTCTATTAGGTTGAGGTCAGGAGGCCAGTCAAGTTCCTCAACCTCAAACTCGCTCTTCCATGTCTTTATGGGCCTTGCTTTGTGCACTGGTCCAAATCATTTGGTGGAGGGGGGGTTATGGTGTGGGGGTTGTTTTTCAGGGGTTGGGCTTGGCCCCTTAGTTCCAGTGAAGGGAACTCTTAAGGCGTCAGCATACCAAGACATTTTGGACAATTTCATGGTCCCAACTTTGTGGGAACAGTTTGGGGATGGCCCCTTCCTGTTCCAACATGACTGCACACCAGTGCACAAAGCAAGGTCCATAAAGACATGGAGGAGTGAGTTTGGGGTGGAGGAACTTGACTGGCCTGCACAGAGTCCTGACCTCAACCCTATAGAACACCTTTGGGATTAGAGCGGAAACTGCGAGCCAGGTCTTCTCGTCCAACATCAGTACCTGACCTCACAAATGCGCTTCTGGAAGAATCTTCAAACATTCCCATAGACACACTCCTAAGGCCTCATGCACACTGGACATTCATTTTTTCTTTTTTTTAAACGCCAGCAGCTTTGCAGTGAGTCTTTCAATGTTTTTTAACATTTTTGCAATAGCGTTTATTAGCGTTTTTCTGCATTAGCATTTTTAACTTTTTTTTTTAAGAATTTTTAGTTTTTTTTCAGTGGATCAAAAATGTTAAAAAACGCTGGTGAGCCACGTTTTTGAGCGTTTATCGAAGTCTATCAGCATTTATACGCGTTTAAAGTTTCTAAGTGTTTTTTGTGGTCAGAAAAACAGCTCCTGAAGGCAATTATAGGGCGTTCAGACAACAGCCCATAAACTCCACTGCTGATAAACATCCAGAAACACATGGACACATAGGATAACATAGAGGGGAGTTTATGGGCTGTTAAAAAAAATGCCCAAACTTCCAAAAACGGAACGTTTATGAGCTCCAGTGTGCATGGAGCCTAAACCTTGTGGACGGCCTTCCCAGAAGAGTTGAAGCTGTTATAGCTGCAAAGGGTGGGCCAAGTCAATATTGAACCCCACGGACTAATGCCGCCTACACACGGTCGGAATTTCCGATGGAAACAGTCCGATGGGAGCTTTTCATCGGATTTTCCGACCGTGTGTATGCCCATCGGTCTTTTTCTGTCGGAATTTCCGACGGACTTAAGCCCCATACACACGGTTGGAAATTTCGACCACCAAATCCATTGGATTTGGTCCGACGGATTTAGTCCGACACTGGTGTTGCATACACACGGTCGGACAAAGTTGTCGGAAAATCCGATCATTCTGAACGTGGTGACGTTTGTTGCCTAAGACGGGACTACGTAGAGGCTAGTAGCCAATAGCTTTGGTCTTGTAATGTGATCTGAGCATGCGTGGCACTTTGTCCGTCGGAATTCGCTACACACGATCGGAATTGGTGTGATCGGACTTTGTTGTCGGAAAATTTTTAGAGCAGGAGATACAACTTTGTCCGTCGGACAATCCAATGGAAAATGTCCGATGGTGCCTACACACGGTCGGAATTTCCGACAACATTGTCCGATAGGACAGAATCCATCGGAAAATCCGACCGTGTGTATGGGGCTTTAGACTTACTTGAGGCCACCGGCCTGGTGCAGTACAGTGTGTCACTCACAGCAGCAAGGCAGCGCCAGCTATCAAGGGCCGTCTTTCTGCTCCCTCTCCATGTTGTCTGAAGAACATGGCAGAGGTGGGCGGAGCCTGTTCACTAGCCACTGGGGCAGCCGCGGTGCGCTATGAATGCTGGGGCAGCCGCGGCCTCTGATTGACATCACTGGTTGCTAGCTAGATGCCGGCCGGTGAAGTGAGCAACCAGTGCAGTCAGTCAATTTAAGCAGCAGATTGCAGCGCGCCCTGGATGGGGCCCCCCAGACAAGTGGGGCCCCCGGGCAACTGCCCAGCATGCCCAGTGAAAAAAACTGCCCTGATATATCCCACCTACGTTCACGTGCCATTGAACTATAAAAAAAAATAAGGAAATATTTTGTGTGGACGAAAAAGTGCTGCAGATTCCTCTTTGGTTTTAGGTTAAAAAAATAAATATTAAAAACCGAAATAATCCATGCACCTGAAGACGACCTCTACTAAGGGTGCAAAGTGCAGCATAAAAATAATGTAAAACTGCCTCTAAACAAGAACGGGAAAAAAAAAAAAAGAAATTCGGTAGTCCAATTCGTTATAAACAAGGATGAATAACAAGATGACTCTTGTATGTGACCTGCAGGGTTTTCTGTTCTGCGGCTCGTGTTTCAGATTTAAGATCCTTTGACCTACAGTACAGCTTAATGACATTCATAAACATTTCACTGTGAAAGCTTCAAGGTTAAACATCTCATAGGACAGTAAACTAAAGACAGCTGCTTTCAGCAAAATGCTAGTTAGGGAAACATTGAATCCTTGTCAGCTTTGTAATCTATCAGCGCTGTCTTATGCCGCATGCCGCGCCATGGCCCGATGCAATAATGTTTGCCGGCTCCATCCCTGAGCAGGTTTTCAAATACTCATCCTCTTGACAAATCCCAATTATTTAATCAGTTTGAAGCTAAGAAATTAAAGGGTACATTATATGATATTTCGGTATTGATGGATTTTGGAAAATAAAATTACCCGATAGTTTCTTTCATATCCAGGGACTCTATTAGGAAGACGGGATGAGAAAAACTAGTTAACTTCGCCTTAATAAAAATTTGCCAATTTTCTGTGAGAATTCACCTCTGAAATGCAGAATTATTGTGGTTTTTATGAGAATTTCTGAAGCTTTTTATGATTCTTTAAGTGTTTCCTTTCTTAAGGGTCTCCTTTATCAATGAATCTGAAGTCCATTTATTCGATTTTGAATTAAAGTGTGAAACGAAGACCTTGATGTCTAACCGGTGGCCTCATTTCAGCCATAGTACTGCATAAATGGACATTTGTTTACCTAAAGAAGACCCATTGCAGTAAAAAAAAAATCCTGTGATGTCAATTCATTGCCAATATTGTTGAGCCCACATCTAGATCAGTGGTCTCCAAACTGTGGCCCGTTGGCTGGATGTGGCCCTTTGCTTGCCTTTAGCTGGTCCTTGGAGCCCCATGCCATCTACAGACACCAATGATGGAGCACCATGCCTCACACAGACACCAATGATGGAGCACCATTCCTTCCATATACACCAATGGCAGGGCGGCATTCCTCCCACAGAAACCAATGATGGGGAACCATTTCTCCCACAGACACCAATGAGGAGGCACCATTCCTCACACAGACACCAATGATGGAGCACCATTCCTTCCATATACACCAATGGCAGGGCGGCATTCCTCCCACAGAAACCAATGATGGGGAACCATTTCTCCCACAGACACCAATGAGGAGGCACCATTCCTCACACAGACACCAATAATGGGGAACCATTCTTCCCACAGACACCAATAATGGGGAACCATTCCTCCCACAGACACCAATGATGGGAAACCAATCCTCCTACAGACACCAATGATGAGGCACCATTCCTCCCACAGACACCAATAATGGGGAACCATTCCTCCCACAGACACCAATGATGGGGAACCATTCCTCCCACAGACACCAATGATGAGGCACCATTCCTCCCACAGACAACAATAATGGGGAACCATTCCTCCCACAGATACCAATGATGGGGAACCATTCCTCCCACAGAAACCAATGAGGAGGCACCATTCCTCACACAGACACCAATAATGCGGAACCATTCCTCCTACAGACACCAATGATGAGGCACCATTCCCCTCACAGACACCACAGATGTGGCCCCATTCCTCCCACAGACACCAATGACGGGGAACCATTCCTCCTACAGACACCAATGATGAGGCACCATTCCTCCCACAGACACTAATAATGGGGAACCATTCTTCTCACAGATACCAATGATGGGGCACCATTCCTCCCACAGACAGCAATAATGGGGAACCGTTTTTCCCACAGATATCAATGATGAGGCACCATTCCTCCCATAGACAGCAGTAACGGGAAAACATTTTTCCCACAGAAACCAATGATAGGGCACCATTCCTCTCACAGATACCAAAGTGGGGTCATCATTCCTCCCACAGATACCAATGATGGGGCACCATTCCTCCCATAGACACCAATGATGGGGGAACCATTCCTCTCACAGACACCCCTCATGGGGCACCATTCCAACTTTGAATACCAACAATGGGGCAGAATTCCTTCCACTGAAACCAACTCTTGGTCAATACTCCTTCCACTAAAACCAATAATGGGGCTGCCACTAAAACCAATGAATTTCTAATCCCACTGACCACAGTACCCCCCCCCCCCCCCCCAAGCCTCAAGAACAGTAAACTGGCCCTTTGTTCGAAAGGTTTGGAGACCCCTGATCTTGATTATGCATCCATCAAGATGTATGATGCCTAATGAGCTGTTGTATGAAAAACACCAACCCGCCAAGACTGTCCTCTCCTGACAAACTCTCCCTCTCAAATAACAGCTCCCTGCCCTGCAACTGAATGCAAACAAAGGTTCCGGGAACTGGCTGATATCATTGACCACTTACGGTCCTGACCATATGTCAACCAGGACGCCTCCCGGATTGTTTACAAGCCGGCAGGTACCAGGACAGTATTGTTAGGACACTGGCAGCTGCTTGCGACCAATGACGTGTGGCTACTAGAATCATAGCAGCTAATAATGCTAGAGGCCTGCACCACAGGCAGTTGTCAATTACGAGGGTTGTTTGAAAAGTTCACGGCTCAACACTGAAGAAGTGACCACACATGCATGAAACTTTATCACTGCATCGAGCCTCTGTTCCAGATTTTTCTGTGCTGAAAATGGCACAATGCGCACTATATGGTTTTCATGTGCTCTTTGCAAACAATTGGCATCCTCCCGTAGTCAAGTTGAAAATGGAGAAAGTGGAAGAAGAGGCAGGCAAAGTGATGGCAACAGTCTTCTGCTCACCCACGGAATCCCAGAAGATTGTTGGCATTACTTGTCCAGCTGATAGAACACTTCAAGTAGTCAAGTTGAAAATGGAGAAAGTAGAAGAAGACTCAAAGGCTTTGCCAACTAATGGAACACTTCAAGCCTTTTTCTTCCACTTTCTCCATTTTCAACTTGACTACAGGGGGTACCGACTGTTTGCAAAGAGCGGATGGAAACCATATACTCTGGCTTGGTGCAGTGATAAAGTTTCATGTCTGTTTGGTCACTCCTTCCATGTCGGGCTGTGAACTTTTCAGACTACCCTTGTATTGGCGGTAGTAATGAAGAATGAATTACTGCTTCTGGCAGGAGGTTCAGGTAGCTGGTGAATGACCTGTGAAAAGGTATGCAGGTGTGGTGCAGCCTGGTGTGGCAGCAATAATTTACACAATCTGGTAAAACAGAAAACTTGCATTGAAGGAATGCAGCAACAGTTCACATCAAACCCAGTGGAAAGACTGCCCAGCCTGGTGCACTCACGGTTTCCAGCAATGTGAAAGGATCAGGTTCCAGTCAGACTGATAGCATCTGTAGAGAGGGGCAGAATGCAGCCTGGCTGTCTCATGCCCAATTGGGACAGGGCTGGTGCAAGGATTTTTGACACCCTAAGCGAAACCTCATTTTGCACCCCCTTGGCTCCACCCCTGACTCCACCCCCTTTGTCCTGCCCATGTATACCCCACCTTTTTAATGAAGCGCCCATCAAATGCAGCCTCCCCAGCGCCCATCAATGTAGCCTACTAGTTCCCATCAATGAATGTTTGCTTGCTTCCATTAATTTGGGAGTCGCGACACAGACACAGTCCTCCGCCGCCACTGCGCCTCTGACACTATGTGCGAATGGAGCGGCGGCTGCCTGCTGAAGCTGAGACTTAGTTGCTTGCTGCAGATAGAAGAGAGTAAGAACACTAGTGGCTGGGCGCCCCTAGGCAGCAGTGCGCCCTAGGCGGCTGCTTAGTTTGCTTAGTGGTAGCACTGGCCCTGTGTCCAGAAGAGCGGCAACCCTACGCTTTCCCTCCTCATCAGGAACCTTTACCTACCTCTAGAACTGTCCCTAACAGACAGGGTACCTGTCCCTACTCTGCCAACTTACAAAATGTGCACCAAACCTGGGAGCCAGGGCTTTAAATTGTCTCTGCCTGATTAAAAATGGCTGCTTGAGTCACATGGGTTGGCAGCATTCAATAGGATAGCTTCATCAGTAACCCAGGAAAGCATAGAGGAACCCTGTTCCTCTTTACTTCCTTGCCAACAACAGGGCCACTGTGGAAGAGTGCCACCCGCTGAGGAGAAAATAGACTTCACCTGTCTACAGGTTCACTGACATGAACCCAAACCTCATCCCTAATGCCGCGTACACACGATCGGACTTTCCGGCAGACTTGGTCCGGCGGACCGGAAACCATCGGACAGTTCGATTGTGTGTGGGCTCCAGCGGACTTTTCTTTCCCAAAAGTCAGACGGACCTAGAAATAAAACATGTTTCAAATCTTTCCGACGGACTCGAGTCCGGTCGAAAAATCCGGTCGTCTGTGTGCTAGTCCGACGGACGAAAACCAACGCTAGGGCAGCTATTGGCTACTGGCTATGAACTTCCTTATTCTAGTCCGGTCGTACGTCATCACGTTCGAATCCGTCTGACTTTTGGAGTGATCGTGTGTAGGCAAGTCCGCTCGTTTGAAAGTCCGGCGGACCACCGCTGCAAAGTCCGTCGGAAAGACTGTCGGACCTAGTCCGTCAAAGTCTGATCGTGTGTACGCGGCATTACAGGTTGGAAACGAACCCCGCACTGACTTGAACCCAAACCTCGTCCCTAACTAGGAACCCAAGGACCATGAAAAAGATGGAGCTGTGTCACAGCGTCTACATAACTGTAGCTTGCACAAAGAGCTGATACTCTTATTATATTACACAAGATATATTACTACTGCAACTCCCTCCTCATTGGACTACCTTTACATAGACTATCCCCCCTTCAGTCCATAATGAATGCCGCTGCAAGACTCATCCACCTTACCAACCATTCAGTGTCCTCCACTCCTCTCTGCCAATCCCTCCACTGGCTTCCACTCACCCAACGAATAAAATTCAAAGTACTAACAATAGTTTACAAAGCCATCCATAACTCTGCCCCCAGCTACATCACTAACCTAGTCCCAAAATACCAACCAAGCCGCTCTCTTCAGTCCTCCCAAGACCTCCTGCTCTCTAGCTCCCTTGTCACCTCCTCCCATGCTCGCCTCCAGGATTTCTCCAGAGCTTCTCCCATCCTTTGGAACTCTCTACCCCAATCTGTCCGACTGTCCCCTAATCTATCCATCTTTAGACGATCCCTGAAAACCTTTCTCTTTAAAGAAGGCTATCCTACTTCTAACGAACACTGTTTTACTTCCTCCATCAACTCATCCCCCCACAGCTATTACCTCTTGTATCAATTGACCCTTTCTTTTTAGATTGTAAGCTCTAACGAGCAGGGCCCTCTGATTCCTCTTGTACCAAATTGTAATGTAATTGTAATGTCTGCCTTTATTTTGTTAAGCGCTGCGTAAACTGTTGGCGCTATATAAATCCTGTATAATAATAATAATAATTACACAACCAAATAACAAAGCAAGGTCTCCTGGGTCACACGAAGATGTGGGCTACTTTAGAAATCTCACAGCAGGTTTAATATTTCCTAGAAATGTGTTTAGCTTCTCTTGCTATTTGCCCGTAGCCGCCTTTTGAACAAGCCACACTGCATCTGTCTAGAGTTTGTCGCCAATGACTTGTCTTAGACTTCGCCTTATTACTTGTGTCTTTCAGTGCTCCTATTCTTAGCGCTATTTGCTATCCCCGGGCTTGTCCTGGATGCCTGTCAGTCTACATAAAGTGACAATTTGCGAGCAAGTGGAGTTTTCCATCATGGTCAATTTCTCCTGCGCCATGAATCTTTGTCTGCAGATAAAGTCAGAGGGGCACTAAATCTTTTCCTAAAACTTGTGAGTTGCAGCGCGGGAAAGATGAGCTCTGGGATTTATTGTGTGTTTTTGTTGCTTATGAGAGGTGTGAGTTTATCTCAGGCAGGGAACGAGCGGCTGGCAGTATATCACCGCACAGCCTGTTGGCGTGGTTCTCTAATGGTTTTTGTTTTATGCTTCAAAGGAATCTACAGTTTTCTTTTCTCAAGTTTTTCTTCTTATTTTTTTGGTCTGTTTGTAGAACAGAGGAATAAGACATTTACTTCTTGGTCCAGACCTTCTAGGGTTCTTTTACATGCCAAGCTGGCTTCACACTTTTGCCATCCCTTAGGTTGGGTATCATGTATTGCCACCCTCCTACCCCCTCCTACCCCAGTCAAGGCTTCACCAAGGATCAAGCCAAGTCGAGTATCACAGTGTCACGTTGTGGCTCAAGGCGAAAAAGCTTCAGTACATCAAGAACTGTCAACTAGAATAGTTGAGGACAGCTGATGGCCTTGTCTGCTTGTAGTTCAATTTAAACTTCTGCAGACTCTAAATTAGAGTGGGCATTTTTACTTAATTTACTGCATGAATCCATTCCTGACATATCACAATATAAAGCAATAGTATTCATTTTTTCAAAATAGCTCCACCTTTTACCATTAACCGCTTCAGCCCCCGGAAGATTTTACCCCCTTCCTGACCAGAGCACTTTTTGCGATTCGGCACTGCGTTGCTTTAACTGACAATTGCGTGGTCGTGCGACGTTGCACCCAAACAAAGTTGACGTCCTTTTTTTCCCCACAAACAGAGCTTTCTTTTGGTGGTATTTGATCACCTCTGCATTTTTTTTTTTTTGCGCTATAAACAAAAAATGAGCGACAATTTTGAAAAAAGCACAATATTTTTCACTTTTTGCTATAATGAATATCCCCCAAAAATGTATAAATTTTTTTTTTCCTTAGTTTAGGCCGATATGCATTCTTCTACATATTTTTGGTAAATTTGTTTTGATTGGTTTGCGCAAAAGTTATAGCGTCTACAAAATAGGGGATTAAAGTGGTTGTATACCCAAATTTTACACTTTTACCTACAGGTAAGCCTACAAAAAGGTTTACCTGTAGGTAAAATTAATATCTCCTAAACCTGTACGGTTTAGGAGATATTCCCTATGCATGCAGCCGCTGACGTCAGCTCTGAATGCCCCAGCTGAAGGTTCCGGCAGCCTTGCTGGACCTTGCCGGGAAGAAAACTCCCACGCGCATGTGCGGGAGTGACGTCATCGCGGCTCCGGCCACGCACAGCACCAGAGCCGGAAACCCGGAAGACACGCCAAGGGCAAGATGTCTGCTCCCTCGACATGGATATACCGAAAAAAACCTGGTGTGTTCCTGTCAAGACTGGCAGGAACCAGAAGACCATATGAGTGCCACAACATACAAGAAAAGAAGGCCTTGATTATAATAAAAATATACTTTATTGTAAATACAAAAAAGAGCGATGTGGTAAGTTATGGTCCAAAATTGGATCAATTAAATGTATGTGGCATGTGCAATTTCAAAAACACCATGTAATTCCTCCTAGCCACTGATGGATACATGGTACAGCAACAAATAAGACAATACAAAAACACTGAACAAAAATATACAGACAACATGAAACAGTGCGTCCGGACGTCAAAAAATCTATGTGTGGAAGACCTGCACACTGTGGGCGTAAGTGTGCGCAGTATGCAGTGACTGCTTAAAGATCAGGTAATCCACACATAGATCTCTGGAAGGCTCGAGCCCAAAATGGGGACGGGGAGACTAGGAAGGTGGACGGGAGGAGGGTGGTGGGAGGCAAATTGGAAAGAGTTCAATCGATGCACACTGTAAATAGCAATATATAGAACAAAACAGCTGTGGGGTATCCTGGCAATGTTGAGGATTATGTTGTAAAAATGTTATTAATAACAGTAGCAATGTTCCTCTCTCTTCATTGAAAATGAATATACAATTGCACGCAGGAAGACACAAAAAGAACTTCTGGCATGTATGTGGATTATTAACACCGCAAAAAAGTCAAAACCACACAAGACAGGATACATCTATGGGTAGGGTGTGTATCAATTAATCCGTACCGTGCCAGCATGTAACTGCAGGGAAGACATCAAGATTCACTGTGTACTCCAACGTGATCAGGTACCTTTATATAGGCGGCTGTGGAGTGGACCTTGAGTGCTAAGTATCCACAGTGGATTAGCTGCCTGGAAAGAGTCCCCTTCAGCACATATCTCACGGGGGTTTTGGTGCTGCAATCAGCTCTCAAAGTGGAAGGTGTTTGGGTAATTTCCTCCAAACTAGTATGTCTGTCCCGGAGGATATGGAAAAATAGGGAGTACCTGGCGGTATCCGACGTCAGTGTGGATACTGATGAATATGATTGAGTTGAGTAGATGCCCTGCATTCAGTGTCTTCCTGTCTCCTGTTTGTCATGGAATTCCATGATGCTCCGTAGCGTCTCCTCTGTCTCTAACCCGGCCCGGGCTGACTTCCGGGAGGTGTGGCGACGTCCCAGGACGGGATGACGTCAACGCGTTTCGCAATTACAGTTGCGTAGCTTCGTCTGGACGTAATGGTGGGGCCTGCGATGTCCCTTCTTATAGCGCAGCGCTGCGCAGGGATCCCACCGCAAGAAATTTTTACTTAAAGGGACAGTGTGTTCAATGGTAATGTCTATGCATAGTCTCAAGAGAAATGGTCATAATTGATTAAAAAGTGGTAATTCTTTTGTGATGATACAAGGAGATGGGATGAAAGAGGGGGAGGGAGGGAGCTAATGACAGAATATAAAGAGACTGGAGTCAGGACAAAAAATAATAAATAAATGATAATAAGCAGACAAAACGGGGGACCAGACTTACAGACATACAAACCTACAAATGGACATGGAGAGCCTGAATTACATTAACTATACTGGCATTAAAACATGAAATGAAATAGATAAATAATACATGATGAATAATAACCAAATGTAACCCAATCGCGGGGTCATGATTTGCATCATATATATGGAGAGAGGGGCTCTCATAGGCATATCATGCCTGAGGATCGTAAAGGGATGGAAAAAGTTATAATAAATGATAACTGGTAAAAACCAAGCTAATACAACACAGGGTCATGGTTTACACCATATATATGGATGGTGGGACATGGACTGGGCACCGTTATGGGGGCTTCATTCTGAGGTAAGTATTTCATAATGAGCTAGTATGCGCTGCATACTAGCTCATTATGCCTTTGCCTTGCAGGTTTTTTTTCCTTTTTTTTTAATGTGTGGGTTTACTACCACTTTAATTTCTTTTTTACTAGTAATGGCAGCGATTTGCGATTTTTATTTGGACTATGACATTATGGCGGACACGTCGGACAATTTTGACACATTTTTGGGACCATCAGCATTTTTACAGCGATCAGTGCTATAAAAATGCATCGATTACTGTAAAAATGTCACTGGAAGTGAAGGGGTTAACCACTAGGGGGCGATCAAGGGGTTAATGTATTCCCTATTGTGTGTTCTAACTGAAGGGGGGAGGGGACTGTGTAGGGGAGATAACAGATCGCTGTTCATACTTTGTATGAATAGACAATCTGTCTGTTCTCCCCTCAGAGAACCGGGATCTGTATGTTTACACACACAGATCCTGGTTCTCCGTGTGCCCCGAGCGATTGCGGGAGCCCGGTGGTGATCTCGACCGCCGGGCACTCGCATTGGCTCCGTGGGTGAGCAGGGTGTGCGTGCGCGCCTCCGATGCCCCTAGAGGCCAAATCTAGAAGCGACGTAACATGACGCTGATTCGCGCAGCCGAGCCATGTTGCCGCAGTACAACTGCGGTGGCTGGTTGGCAAACGGTTAAAGCTGAAATTTGGTCAAAATATTTTTTCCTATAGCTGCAGTCACATCACCTATCCACAGTATAAGGAAGTATGTCCAATATCATGCAAGCTGCTGCTGCTGTGGGTGGATCTACAGGTTGCCGGTCCTCTTCCTGGCCCTGAAAAATAGAATAGAAGGTGCAGTAAAACCAAGACTTTTATTGTCCCAAAACAATTAAAATCACTTACAAAAGAGCTTGTGTGAACAGGATCATTAATTATACAAGACGCCCAGTGGGAGGTTCTCCCTGGATGTGTCCAATCAGCATGTCTGCTGGTCGGTCAGCGGTATAGAGGTATGTTGCAGACACCTCCTGACACACATCAGTGCCTGACCTCTCAAATGGTCAAAGCATTCCCATAGACACACTCCTAAACCTTGTGGACAGCCTTCCCAGAAGAGTTGAAGCTTGAAGGGCTGCTGCCCTTTCATGTAGCCCAGCTGAAGTTGATCCTGTGTTATCCATGGTCCCAGCTTCTGCTGAGCTGGGGGCCCTACTTGCTGCAGCTATACAAGGAATTTCATCTGAGGATCCGGTCTGCGAGGTCTGGGAGGTTTGCTAAGGAAAAGTCTTCAGATATTGCAAGGTGGCATCCAAGTATCCAGGGATATTGTGAGTACAGGCCTGTATGCACAATCTGGGTCTCTACTAGGGATGATCCTGTGGTTCGAGTCGAACATCGGGTGTTCGTTTGTTCTAAAATGATCCGAACATATGGGGGGTTCACGGGAAATTTGAGTGTCGCGGAATGCCCCATAATGCAATGTGAGATCACAGCGCATTGCTGTATGATGATTGGACAAAGCATACACCTGACCTGCATGCTTTGGCCAATCACAGCTCTCTGCTGCGAGAGCCATAATTGGCAGAAGGCAGGGTACCTTTGGGCAATCATGGCTCAGGGGGCTAAGTCCATGCCCCACACTATATAAGGCTGCTGCTTACACGGCCGCTGTATCGTGTAATCTACTTGCTGCAGCTATACAAGGAATTTCATCTGAGGATCCGGTCTGCGAGGTCTGGGAGGTTTGCTAAGTCCATGCCCCACACTATATACAGGCCTGTATGCACAATCTGGGTCTCTATATAAGGCTGCTGCTTACACGGCCGCTGTATCGTGTAATCAATGGAGAGAGATTAGGCAGCTTAGTTAGTTGCGTGCAGGCAGTGTATATATATATATATATAGTATATACTCTTCATTTAATGTAGATTAGATATTCAGTGTAGAACCTATATTCAGGCAGTGTAGTATATATAATATAGTGTACTGAAGTGGTTAAAGGGAACCCTGCGCCAAAAAAAAAATGGCATGGGGGTCCCTTCCAAAATCCGTACCAGACCCTTCGGGTCTGTTATGGATTTTAAGGGGAACCCCACGGCAAGATAAAAAAAAGTCCAAAATCCATACCAGACACTTATCCGAGCATGCAACCTAGCAGGCCACAGGAAAAGGGGGGACGAGAGAGCTCCCCCCTCCTGAACCGTACCAGGCCACATGCCCTCAACATGGGGAGGGTGCTTTGGGGCCCCCCAAAACCCCTTGTCCCTATTTTGATGGGGACAAGGGCCTCATCCCCACAACCCTTGCCCGGTGGTTGTGGGGGTCTGTGGGCGGGGGGCTTATCGGAATTTGGAAGCCCCCTTTAAACGAGTGACCCCGCCCCCTCTGATGTCACATAATGTCAGAAGGGGGCATGGTCACCCGTTTACTTTACCGGGTGGCCCCGCCCTTGACTATATAAGAGCTGTCAAAGCAAAAAGACGGCAGTCGCAGGGACGCCTCCAATGGAGGCAATGTTTTTCAGTTTTTTCGGGTCCATCAGCGGCATTTTTGAACATCGCAGAACACTTTTTTTAAATAAAGGAATTGTCCAAAACTGTCTTCTGTCATTTTTAATTTTTTGACACTTTTTTTGGTGAATGGGTAGGGGTACAATGTAACAATACCCATTCACATGGGGGGCGGGATCTGGGGGCCCCCTTGTTAAAGGGGGCTTCCAGATTCCGATAAGCCCCCCACCCGCAGACCCCCACAACCACCGGGCAAGGGTTGTGGGGATGAGGCCCTTGTCCCCATCAAAATGGGGACAAGGTGTTTTGGGGGGCACCCCAAAGCACCCTCCCTATGTTGAGGGGGGTGGCCTGGTACAGTTCAGGAGGGGGGCACTCTTACCCCCTTTTCCTGCGGCCTGCCAGGTTTGCGTGCTCGGATAAGGGTCTGGTATGGATTTCGGGGGGACCCCCCACACCATTTTTTTTCATTTTGCCACAGGGTTCCCCTTAAAATCCATACCAGACTTGGCTGTTTTTTCAATTATTTTTTATGTATATTGCCGGGATGCAACAATACATTACAGCCGCAAGCAATTTTAAATTACATTTTTTTCCTTTAGAAATGTCATTTTGCTGTGGTACCGTTATAAACATGGGAAAAATGCGCTACATTACAGGCAGCCTAAGGACACTAAGTCACGATATTTAAAGGAATATTTCATTTTTATTGTTTCACTTTAAGCATTATTAAAATCACTGCTCCTGAAATAACGGCTGTTTGTAAAACTTTTTTTTGCATTGATACATGTCCCCTGGGGCAGGACCCGGGCCCCCAAACACTTTTTATGGCAATACCTTGCATATACGCCTTTAAAATTAGCACATTTGATTTTTCACGTTCGTGTCCCATTGACTTTAACGGTGTTCACACACATTATTTGTCTGTTTGCATGTTTTGGTGCAAACTGAACCGGGGGGGGGGGGGGGTGTTCAGTTCATCCCTAGTCTCTACTGCTGCTACTGCAACACCTTGTGTAGTAAGTCCTGGCCTGGGACATTACATATGGTGTCTCAGTGCTGTCCATAGCTGGATCTATCAGTGAAGTGACTGTTCCAAGAAGTAGCCACAGAATGAAGACTACTCTTATTGCTACTTCTCAGGTTTCGGGAGTATGTCACAGACCCCTACGTCCTATCTCAGTTATTCAGCAATACATTTAAAAGAAAAGCAACCCATAGACTGTTTATTGCGAGTGATTTTTGCCATGTGTCTGGCTGGCACCACCCTGAACTGGAAAAGAAACCCAGGGCAAATCAGAGACCCATTCAGGAGTTTGGGGGTAAGTGCTACATTAACTCATTAAGGCCCCTTTCACACGGGACGGATCCGTATTGATCCACCTCGTGAGGATCGCTCAGCTGATCCCGCTGAGCCGGCTGATGACAGGGCGGTCCCTGCACACTGTGCTAAGATAAACTTATTTGGTTCAGATGGTGTCAAGAGTGTGTGGTGGCAACTAGGTGAGGAGTACAAAGACAAGTGTGTCTTGCCTACAGTCAAGCATGGTGGTGGGACAGTCGTGGTCTGGGGATACATGAGTGCTGCCGGCACTGAGGAGCTACAGTTCATTGAAGGAACCATGAATTCCAACATGTACTGTGACATACTAAAGCAGAGCATGATCCCCTCCCTTCAGAGACTAGGCCGCAGGCAGTATTCCAACATGATAAAGACCCCAAACACACCTCCAAGACTACCACTGCCTTGCTAAAGAAGCTGAGTGTAAAGGTGATGGACTGACTAAGCATGCCTCCCGACCTAAACCCTATTGAGCATCTATGGGGCATCCTCAAATGAAAGGTGGAGGAGCGCAAGGTCTCTAACATCCACCAGCTCCGTGATGTCGTCATGGAGGAGTGGAAGAGGACTCCAGTGGCAACCTGTGAAGTTCTGGTGAACTCCATGCCCAAGAGGGTTAAGGCAGTGCTGGAAAATAATGGTGGTCACACAAAATATTGACACTTTTGGCCCAATTTGGACATTTTCACTTAGGGGTGTACTCACTTTGTTGCCAGCGGTTTAGACATTAATAGCTGTGTGTTAAGGTATTTTGAGGGGACAGCAAATTTACACTGTTATACAAGCTGTACACTCACTACTTTACATTGTAGACAAGTGTAATTTCTTCAGAGTAGTCACATGAAAAGATAGAAGAAAATATTTACAAAAATGTGAGGGGTGTACTCACTTTTGTGAGATACTGTAGCTCCCAACTGTCCCTAATTTCGAGGGACTGTCCTTCATTCAGAACAAAGTTCCTCTGTCCTACTCATTTGTCCCTCATTTTGGTCTGATCGATAAAATTGTAGATAAAATGCACTATTTACATATCAAAAAGGGCTTCACAGTGCTAAACATTTCATCCAATTTCTAAATTGCTGCATTTGTAGATTCCAAAAGCAAATTCAAAGGAATAGTAGTGATAAAAAGCACTATCTTTTTTTTTTTTGGTACAATTCTCCTTTAAGGTGGCGTGGCAGGGGGTGTGCCCTTTGCCTACATATTTTTTGCTAATAGGTGTCCCTCATTTCCATCTTGGAAAGTTGTGAGGACAGAGATGTCTATTACAAGGGTTTATACACACACACTCAAAAAGCTATGAGCAGCTGCAGTTAAACTATTAGAACACATGAATACTTGCCTAATAGTCTCTAGTTATGGTCTGGGTGAAAATACAGCAGTAGCAGCAGCCCCTGTGTGTAGAACGTTTTGTGGGTTTCTGGCTCAGTTCTCTGTCTCTTTCTCCACTTCTTTCTTCTGGGGTTTCTAACCCTGACACACAAAGACAGGAAGGGATGAACATTAAGCGCAAAACTCGCAGACAGCAGAGGACAGAAGATCCCTACACTAGGAGGGAGGATAACCTTCGGTGCAGCTCACAGGAACTGACAGGTCATGGCATTTTTGGCAAGATTAACAGGTATATTCTGTGCTCGCTGAAACAAAAACAAAGAAGAAAACGAATGCAGTCACCATATCTTGGGACTGGTAAGTTGCAATAAATAAAAATTTTGTTCTTGAGTTTCAATTTCCTTTAACTCATATTAAATAAACTATGTACACCCATGTGATCTCTTTTACAGATATACTTGAAACAGATTATGCATTCCCAAGTTTACAAAGTGAAAAGAAACGGAAAATGAATGTGGAAGCCACATCAAACCTTGGATTTGCACATTAACCTGTATAATGTACATTAAAGTAATACCATTTGTCCTTTTGCGCAGTCACAGGATTGCAGGTTTTCACATACTGCACACTGTCAGGCAGAAATCTTAGAAATAATGGACTGAAATAAGCCAAATTCTATTTTAAGGCTCGGCACTGCAGAAATAGATTTCTCTCCCATCGCTGCGTATTGAATGTATATATAGCAAAGCGACTCTTACATAGGTTTAGCAACGAATGTTGGCGGGAGAGGTCAAACTTTCAATGAGGAGGGTAGAAAGGCTTTGAAAGTACCGGGAACACGATTTTACTTCTACTTGCTGATTAACACTAAGGAGTATATTTAGAAAATATTCACAGAGCTACCCATCCTGCAAAGCTGCGTGTACGTTCGTTGTGGGGGAAGGCTGGCAAAATCAAATCTTACTAGTTTATTTTCTCTGCAGGTCTGATGTGCTTTATTCATAAGAATACGGTAAATCAAGAAAATATGATGGCCACTAGATGGAGCTGATGTTCATAGGAAATAAGTACTTAAAGGGTTACTAAACCCTTGTTTTTTTAAAATAACAAACATATCATACTTACCTCCTCTGTGCAGTTGGTTTTGCACAGAGTGGCCCCGATCCTCCTCTTCTATAAAGAATAAGTACCCCCGGGTAATCCAAAGGGATTTTAAGGGCGAACTTTTTGAAGACACAATATTTAACCGCTTAAGGACCGCCCTTACAGCGATATACGTCGGCAGAATGGCACGGCTGGGCACAAGCACGTACCTGTAGTCCCGTGACCGTGGCCGCGGGACCAGCGGACCCGATCGCCGATGGGGTCCCGCGATCGGGTCACAGAGCTGAAGAACGAGGAGAGGTCTGTGTAAACAAACCTCTCGCCGTGCTTCCTAGTGCGACTGACACTGATCGTCTGTTCCCTGTCATCGGGACAGACGATCAGTGACGTCAGACGCCAAGCCACGCCCCCTACAGTTAAAAAAAACACACACACACTTAACCCCTCCCCGCCCCCTAGTGGTTAACTCCTTCACTGCCAGTGTCATTTACACAGGAATCAGTGCATTTAAATATCACTGATTGCTGTATAAATGACAATGGTCCCAAAAATGTGTCAAAAATGTCCGATGTGTCCGCCATAATGTTGCAGTAACAATAAAAATCGCTGATCACCACCCATTACTAGTAAAATAAAAATTATAATAAAAATGCTATAAAACTATACCCAATTGTGTAAACGCTATAACTTTCGCGCAAACCAATCAATAATCGCTAATTGTGATTTTTTTTTACCAAAAATATGTAGAAGAATACGTATCGGCCTAAACTGAGGAAAAAAATGTTTTTTTTATATATTTTTTGGGGATATATATTATAGCAAAAAGTAAAAAATATTGCATTTTTTCAAAAATTGTCGCTCTATTTTTGTTTACAGCGCAAAAAATGTGGGAAAAAAAGGACGCCAATTTTGTTTGGGAGCCACGTCGCACGACCGCGCAATTGTCAGTTAAAGAGAAGCAGTGCCGAATCGCAAAAAGGGGCCTGGTCCTTTGGCTGCAAATTGGTCCGGGGCTTAAGTGGTTAAAAAAAATAGAATTATTTTTTCATAAAAACAGTGTAACAGTCAGAGATAACAACAATACGCAAAGTAATACATAATGTCCATATATAGTATATAAGAAAAGAGCACTTCTATAGCCCGATGCGTTTCGGGAGATTCAAGATAAATCCCTTCTTCAGGGTCATGAAGGAGACAATAGTTGGAGACGCTCTGAAACAGAAAAAAAGTCTAGATTTCCACAAAACAAAAGGGCAAACACGGTGTCACGTATGAAAACATCATAGCAATGAAAACGTGCACATACCAATACTACATTCATGGAATAAAGTATTTATTAAAAAAAGATTATTAGGATGGTGCTGAACAGAAATGGAGACACATATCCAGACTGAAAAGGAGGTCACCCAGTAAAGGATAAATCCTCAAGGCTCGAGAGATCCTTCACAAGGATCCCCAAAGAGAGTAAATCCAAGCAGCAGGGCTATAGGAGAAGTGCTCTTTTCTTATATACTATATATGGATATTATGTATTACTTTGTGCATGGTTGTTACCTCTGACCGTTACACTGTTTTTATGAAATACATTTTTAAATTTTTTGAAAATATTGTGTCTTCAAAAAGTTTACCCTTAAAATCCCTTTGTACCGGGGGGTACTTATACTTTATATATACTATATTTGGGATGGTGGCAACAACAAATGGAGTTTCACCTCCATAATTGTTTTTCTTAGATGATTCTCCACTTCTGGGGTCCCCCAGCCGTGCTGGTGGCTCTTCCTCCTCTCGTGTGCCCCGTCAGAGAAGCGCCTTACTTCGGGACACTCGTGCAGGCGCACTCTCGAGCCCTGCTGCTGCGTCTATTGACACAGACAACAGGACTCGGCCCCTGCCCCCCGGCTCCCGCGTCATTGGATTTGATTGACAGCAGCGGGAGCCAATGGCTGTGCTGCTACCAATCTATCCAATCAGGACATGAGACACAGGCCGGTGTTCCTGTTGTGGGAAGTACGGGGCTCAGGTAAGTAAAAGGGGGGCCTCGGGGGGACTGCTGCATGACAGGAGGTTTTTCACCTAAATGCGTTCTATGAAAAAAAAACTTGAGGGTTTACAACCCCTTTAACCTCTTCAGATCTGCGCTATAGCCGAATGACGGCTACAGAGCGGATCTGCTTTGCCGGCAGGCCGCCAATTGACGTCCTCCCTTTTCAAGCTGGCCACGCCCCCCCGAAGGGTGCACGCGGCGTGTGCTGTGATCACCCGAGTCAATGATACTCAGGTCATCACAGTTCGGAGTAAGGGGTCTATCCCAACCCCTTACCATGTGATCAGCTGTCAGCCAATGACCACTGATCACGTGATGTAAACAGAAGATCGTAATCCTTTTTTTTTCTTCTCATGCTGACAGCGTGAGGAGAAAAAAAGCCGATCACTGGCTTCTGTTGAAGGGACATTGGTCCCGAAGAGGAAGAGGCAAAGCCGCCTCATATGTGCCCAACAGTACCGCCTGCCAGTGCCATTAATCAGTGCCCACAGTGACCACCAATCAGTGACAGAGGCTCCTTACCATGTGATCAGCTTTGACCAATCACAGCTGATCACAGCGTGAACCAGGAAGTGCCTGTAAATGGCTTTCCTCGGTTCGTGCTCACAGGGAAAGCCAATCGGCAGCTCTCCCTGTCAGAGTGGGGTCTGCGCTGATAGCAAACACATTGATTATCAGCACAGCCTCCATGAGAGGTGCCAATTAGCTGCCAATTAGTGCCCATCAGCTGCCAGTCTGTGCCCCATCAATAACGCCTATCAGTGCCTATCAAAGTGCCTATCAGTGTCCATAAATGTCCCAATCAGTGTCCCATCAGTAAAGATGCCAATCAGTAATGCCTGTCAGTAGCTCCTCATCAGTGCTGCCTATCCAGTGCCATCTATCATTGCCCATCAGTGCCACCTATCAGTGCCCATCAATGCCGCCTATCAGTGTCACCTATTAGTGCTCATCAGTGCCTCATATCAGTAAGCATTAGTGCCACCTATATGTGCCCATCAGTGCCCATTAGTGCTGCCTATCAGTGCCCATCGGTGCTGCATATCAGTGTAGTCTATCGGTGCCCATCAGTGCTGCCTATCAGTGCCCATCAATTCTACATATCGGTGCCTCCTCATCAGTGCCCAACAGTGCCACCTTATCAGTGCCACCTCATCAGTGCCCATCAGTGCCACCTCATCAGTGCCCATTAGTGCAACCTCATCAAAGAAAAACTTTTTTTTTCAAAAATGTTGGCTCTTTTTAGTTTGTTTAGCAAAAAAAAATGCAGAGGTGATCAAATACCACCAAAAGAAAGCTCTATTTGTGGGTAAAAATGATAAAAATGTAGATTGGGTACAGTGTTGTATGACCGCGCAATTGTCATTCAAAGTGTGACAGCGCTGAAAGCTGAAAATTCTCCTGGGCCGGAAGGGGGGAAAGAGCCGGTATTGAAGTGGTTAAATGATGATAACAAATGAAAACGTTTATGAGATTCAAGTTATTGGGTTTCATGGACTTTACCTTCAGGATAGGCTTGTTTGCTCAGTAAAATTGAAGAAGATTGAAGAAGAAGGACCATCAATAATTGGCTCAACACTTTACCGAGGACTGCCAGAGGACAACTCCTCCAAAGGATGCAGAGATTTATCGAAGAAATAAAATGTAGCCAAGTCACAGTGTGGCTTTATGGCTACTAGCCAGCTCCTCACCTCTACAGCTTGACCCCAGTAACATCACAGCTGTCTCTTTAAACGTAACCTCACTCAGTTGGCATGACCTCTTTGACTTGCTTGCCAAGTTTTCGGCTATTAATTTCTCTCCATTGTTCCAGTGTGTTTTTTTCAAAGCTGATGTTTAATCCATATATTATGAAATAAAACCTTTCCATTTTCATTATATGCTTTAGTTAGGATCACCACTGTGTCCCTTTTCTTCTTTATGTGGCACTGCCCCCATAGGGGTCGCTGAGTATAGTCCTCCCTGGGCCTCCCTCTAATTTTCCTGCAGCCAAACACTTGGGGATTTTTACATTACACCCGCACACTCTTCTGCTCGTTATCCAATAATCAGTCTAGGGGTAGTTGTTTTTTATTTTTTATTTTTTGGTAGAACTTGGATAGGAGAAGGGATTAGTGGGATACTCCAACATGAACTATATACCGATGAGGACAACTCTGACTTGACCCCAATAAATTCATTTGGATAGCAGATTCGCTGCTAGACCACACTATGGCCGTGTGGGAAGATAAGTCCTTTGCTTTCTCTGGCAGCAGACTCAATGCACCAATCATCTTCAGGACAATCACTAGTATCCCCTTTAGCTGACACCTGTCCACTGACTCCTCTAGCCTGAAGGGATGGCCCTCACGGAGTAGGCCCCTAGATGCAAATCTGTACTCACAGTAACCAGGAACTAGAACCTTCTAGATGCGTCTCCCTCCTAGTCAGCTCTGCAGGACATCTGGGTTGCAGCTTCCTCAATTCTGGCCCTCAGGTCGACCACCTGAGGCTGCATGGCAGCATGTACAGCAGCCCCCTCCCTCCAGGACTCCGCTTTCCAGCCGAAGACCCAAATAACATGTGCGCCAGGCATATATACAGTCCCCCAGCATGTCCTGAGGCACCTGCTTCTGCCAATAGCCCCCATTGTCAGGTTTCGTCCCACTGTCCAAAATGCCTCGTCCTGTTCGACCAGTGCGAAACGGGCAGACAACATAGGCAGCACCTGAGCACAATAAGTAGACCCTACCAATGGATTACTTCTCCCTGGTAGGCGGTAGGGATGAGCCCGATGTTCGAGTCGAATGTAAGTTCGACTCGAACATTGGGTGTTCGCCTGTTCGCCGAACAGCGAACATTATGCGGTGTTCATGGAAAATTTGAAAACCGCGTAACACCGTTAAAGTCTATGGGACACTAACATGAAAAACCAAATGTGCTAATTTTAACCACTTTCAGACCGGACCAATTTGCAGCCAAAGGACCAGGCCCCTTTTTGCGATTCGGCACTGCGTCGCTTTAACTGACAATTGCGCGGTCGTGCGACGTGGCTCCCAAACAAAATTGACGTCCTTTTTTTCCCACAAATAGAGCTTTCTTTTGGTGGTATTTGATCGCCCCTGCGGTTTTTATTTTTTGCGCTATAAACAAAAATAGAGCGACAATTTTGAAAAAAATGCATTATTTTTTATTTTTTGCTATAATAAATATCCCCCAAAAATATATAAAAAAACATTTTTTTTTCCTCAGTTTAGGCCGATACGTATTCTTCTACATATTTTTGGTAAAAAAAATCGCAATAAGCGATTATTGATCGGTTTGCGCAGAAGTTATAGCGTTTACAAGATAGGGGATAGTTTTATAGCATTTTTATTAATAATTTTTTTTTTATTATTAATGGCGGAGATCTGCGATTTTTTTTTGTGACTGCGACATTATGGCGGACACATTGGACATTTTTGACACATTTTTGGGACCATTGTCATTTTTACAGCAATTAATGCATTTAAATGCATTGATTTCTGTATAAATGACACTGGCAGTTTAGGAGTTAACCACAAGGTGGCAGTGTAGGGGTTAAGTAGGCCTAGGGGTGTTTTTTTTTTACTGTGGGGGGGCGTGGCTGTCAGCTAGTGAATGCTGATCTCTGCTCCAATCACAGGGAGCAGAGATCGGCGTCACTAGTTGCTAGGCAGAACGGGGAGATGCTGTTTATCTCGGCATCTCCCCGTTTAGCCGCTCCGTGAGACGATCGCGGGAGTCCCCGCGGCGATCGAGTCCGCGGGGACCGCGGCCGGACTCACGGGGGTCCCGACCGGCGCGGGGGCGCGCCGCTCCCGGCGCGCTCCCGATGGCACGGACAGGCTAAAGGAGGGACGTATATATACGCCCTCCTGCCTGTACGTGCCATTCTGTCGACGTATATCGTCGTGCGCCGGTCGGCAAGTGGTTAAAGGCTTATATCCAAGTTATTGTCATAAAAAGTTATTGGGGACCCGGGTCCTGCCCCATGTATCAATGCAAAAAAAGTTTTATAAACTGCCGTTTTTTCAGGAGCAGTGATTTTAATAATGCTTAAAGTGAAAGAATAAAAATGAAATATTCCTTTAAATATTGTGCCTGGGGGTGTCTATAGTATGCCTGTAAAGTGGCACATTTTTCCCATGTTTAGAACAGTACCACAGCAAAATGACATTTCTAAAGGAAACAAAGTAATTTAAAACTGATCGTGGCCCTTCAGGTCCACTTCAGGTCTGGTATGGATTTTAAGGGGAACCATATGCCAAATAAAAAAAATGGCATATGCCAAAATCCATACCAAATCCAAAGGGTCTGGTATAGATTTTAAGGGGAACCCTGCACTAAAATTTAAAAAAATGATGTAGGGGTCCCCCCAAAAATCCATACCAGATCCTTATCCGAGCATGCAACCTGGCAGGCCGCAGGAAAAGAGGGGAGGGCGAGAGAGCTGACCCCAAAGCACCTTGTCCCCATGTTTATGGGGACAAGGGCCTCATCCCCACAACCCTTGCCCTGTGGTTGTGGGGGAAGGTGGGTGGGGGGCTTATCGTGATCTGGAATCCCCCTTTAACAAGGGGACCCCCAGATCCCAGCCCCCCTATTTGAATTGGTAATGAGGTACATTGTACCCATACCATTTCACAAAAAAAAGTGTCAAAGATGGTAAAAAAGACAAGAGACAGCTTGGAACAAGTCCTTTATTAAAAAATAAAAATGTCCAGCGATGTAAATCCATGCTGCCCGACAACCAAAAAAGAGAAAAAAAAAGTTTCAACAGTTCCGCCTGAGGGCGGGGCCACCCAGTGATGTAAACGGGTGACCTCGCCCCCTCTGACGCCACAGGGAAGCCTTTGTGGGCACACAATGAGAGGGAAAATCTGTAAAAAAGTATACATTTTATTACAGCATAATTAAAATTACAAAAAACTACAAAAAACATATAACATATAACCAACATACAAACAACACCCTATATGGACACATAACAACATGTATGCTTATGTTATGTCTATATGTAATTGGTCTTTTTGTATATGTACTTCTTCTGGAGAAATGTTGTAAACAGTCATAGCTATAATTGTATAGATATATACTACACTAAATATTTACACATATACCCCTTTGTTTTTAAATATGCCAGCACCTACCCAGTCTTTGTCCTGATTAAGCTAATATTTTTGTGAAATGCGTTGACAAGCAGGTTTTTGGAGGCATTACTGGATCAGAAATTGTTCTCCTACTTTGATACCTTAACATAAATACATAAATACATACATTTCTGTACCTTAAATCCAGCCCTCTGTAACTGCACCATTGGGTAACTGGTAAGTGTGTCCATACAGGGTGTTGTTTGTATGTTGGTTATATGTTTTTTGTAATCTTAATTATGCTGTAATAAAATGTATACTTTTTTACAGATTTTCCCTCTCATTGTGTGCCCACAAAGTCCGCCAATTTTTTGACTTGGTCAATCCTTGTATATATATTTTGGATGTTGGCATGGTGAGGGTCCTCCCTACCTAATACTTCTTCCTAATTTTTTCCCGCTGACAGCTGATGAGTCATCCGTTGTTAAGGATGCAGAGGACGAATTCTCGGCTTCACGACCAGCTCCTTAGCTCCTTAGTAGACATGTGCATTGTTCGTTTTCGTTTCATTCATTTTTTTTTCGTGTCATTCATTATGAACGCAATCCATAAATTTGTAAAATTGGAAAATTCGTAAATTCTTACATTTTAAAAATTTTGTCAATTCGTAAATTTGAAAATTTGAAAATTTGTAAATTTAAAAACTCGTAAATTCGTAAATCAAAAAAATTCTAAATAATAACTAAGTAACTAATAAATATGAAATGATAGATATTGGGATTTCCTTTCAAATTTGGAATTTCTAATTATTCGAGATAACAAATAACACATCTAAACAAATAGAAGGGAACAAATTATTAATAAATAATAATAATAAAAGTTTTTATTATTATTGTTATTTATTGTTATTAATTTGTTACGTTCCATTCATTTAGATGCAGTATTCATTATTTCTGATGATTCGTAACTTCAGAAAATTTGTATTAGTTATGTTCACTAACAGCCAAATTTGATAGCAAATGCCAATACCTATAATTAGAAAGTTAGTTATTATTTCAGATTTCCACATTTTCAGGTTTTCGGATTTTTGAATTTCAAATGTACGAATTTTAGAATTTACCAATTTTTGAATTTACGAATATACACATTTCCGATTTACGAAATTACAAATTTTCGAATATTCAAATTTTCGAATACTCTAATGTACAAATTTACAAATCCACGATTTTTGAATATTCAAATTTTACGATTTTGAGTTTACAAATTTGATAGGAAATTCCAATACATATAATTAGATAGTTAGTTATTTTTTCAGATTTTCACATTTTTTTAGGTTTTCGGATTTTCAAATTTAAAATTTCAGAATTTTCAAATTCCCGAATTTTCAAATTTCCGAATTTTCAAATTTCCAAATTTTCGAATTTTCGAATATTCAAATTTTACGAATTTACGATTTTTGAATTTACGAACTTACAAATTTCCGATAATATTCAAATTTACAAATATTTGGAAAAAATTTTAAACGTCTTTTTGATAATTTGGATGTTTCTGCTAAAAAACTAAGTTGGAGTGAAACAAATTGCACATGTCTACTCAATGTGTAGTTATTTACCGCACAATTCTTAGTGAATTCTATTCCTCATGCATTATTTTACCACATCTTATTCAGTGTTATTTAACTCTAAAGCCTCGTACACACGATTGGATTTTCCAATGGTAATTGTGTGATGACAGGCTGTTGGCGGTAAATCCGACCGTGTGTACGCTCCATTGGACAATTGTTTTTGGATATTCCGTGGACAAATGTTGGATAGCAGGTTTTAAAATTTTCAGCGTGCAAATGTCTGTTGCCGGATTTTCCGATCGTGTGTACATAAGTCCAAAGTACAAACACGCATGCTCGGAAGCAAGGATGAGCGGTCGGTCTTGTAAAGTAGCGTTCGTAATGGAGAATTAACATTTGTGATGCAACAAATTATGAAATCTGGAAATGCAGCGCACAATTCTCTTCTTCTTTAATGGAATAATAATGAAGCTGCTTTGCTGGTGATACTGATGGAGTTATTGCAAACACATTTTCAAAGGCTTTTTTTTTCTAGTGATATCAAGAATAATATTATGTTTTTCTTTATTTCGGCAAGTTACCACAACACCATTATCCTGTAGTTTTTTAAGATCAAAGATATAACTATGTTGGTGTCCCTTGTTAATTTTACATTGTATTTTTTTTAAATGTAACTGCCAACTCCCAAACTGTCATTTGAAGTAAAACACATCGCCAAGTATTATTCTACACATTTTTTTTATTGTGCATTAAAAAAAGAAAACAAATAAAATTAGACATTCTATCTGCCAATAGAATTTAACCAAAAATTGCGTTCTATGCATCCAAAAATATAGAAAATATACTAAATCAAATCATTATTCAACCAAAAAATAAAATAAAAGCCTCATGCATGTGTCCTGCTTCTTAATCAACAATGCCAAGAGTTGGTGAAAGCAGGGGTCTGTCATCCGGAGATAATTCCAAAAATCATCCGGATTATTCTACTGGAGCACCCGCAGCAAAGGCATATGACATAATTGGCCACGATTAATAAAGCAATCCATTTTTAGTCCAAGGAATCCTCCTCCTCCTGTTCTTGGACTCAGGGCCGGATTAACATAGGGGCTATTGGAACTGCACCCCCAGGCCCCTTTCTCAAGATAGGCCCATTTGCCCCCCCCCCAAAAAAAAGAACATTAAAAAAAAAAAAAGAAAAAAGAAGATCGACTTTGAGGGTTGTAGCTCAGCGATCAGGAGTTACAGAGACTCCACATTTGGGGGGTATGTAGCTAAAGACATACTCCAGCACTGGTTAAACTATGGGGCTGCTATCATCTATGGTTCCGGAGATATGGGGCTGCTTGCGCAGTCGGTCAGAAGCTACATACAGAGTGGCCAGTTTAAATACAAGCTGGCACACTCTGCAGCAGACTAAGAGCCGGTTCACATAGAGGCGACTTAGCCGCCTGACAAGTCGCGCTCCATTCTGTACAATGGAACCGTTCTAATAGGAGCGACTCAAGTAGAAAAAGGTTCCTGTATTATTTTGGGGGCGACTTGCAGCGACTTGCATTGACTTCTATATAGAAGTTTTTTTGCAAGTCGCCGCTGAAGTCGTGTGCAGGTCGCCTCACAGAGTCGGCCTGCAAGTCGTGTCGCCCCTGTGTGAACCGGCACTGAGAGGATGAACTCACAGTGCTTATAATAATTATTTGCATATTACTTATGATAATTAACCCCTTGCCACCCAGGCCAATTCTGACACTTCTCTCCTACATGTAAAAATCATCATTTTTTTTGTTGATAGAAAATTACTGAGAACCCTCAAGCATTATATATGTTGTTTTAGCAGACACCCTATGGAATAAAATGGTGGGCTTTGCAACTTTTTATGTTACACGATATTTGCGCAGCAATTTTTCAAACATTTTTTTTGGAAAGAAACTGTTTCATAAAAAAAAAAAAAAAAACACTAAAGTTGGCACAATTTTTTTTGTGTACTAAGCAAAGCTTTAAATTTTTTTTACAGGTTACGTGTTAAGAGTTACAGAGGAGGTCTAGTGCTAGAATTATTGTTCTCACTCTAACGATCGTGGCATATGTAACCTGTGTGTATCTGTCTCTGATACTAGCCAGTGCCTACCCAGCCACTGACTAGTATCTCTCCCCAGCCTGTCCCCACACACACCCTCTCACCTGCTGACCTGTGGATGGGGGAATCACTCCCGCAGTGTTATTGTGTTCTGCCAAGTGAATACAATGATCAGTGTTGCCAACTATAGCTGGCAGCACTGATTGTTTTGGGGAAAACCTGACAGGCTGGTTGTACTCAAGTCGGTTAATAGGTTGACTTGTGTAAAACCAGGTAGCCCATACATAGATCGACTATGGCTGGTCTTTGCTTAATTGGTGTAATTTCAATCCATGTATGGCCCGCTTAACCACTACACATCCTTCCACAAACCTTTACATTTTTCCCTCCCAGATTCCTTCATCCTCCTCTCCTATACATAGTGCCCACTGTCATACTCTCCACACTTCTCTCCTGTACATACTGCTCACTGTCATACCATCCACACTTCTCTCTTATACATAGCTCTCGCTGCCATATCCTACACACTCCTCTCCTGTACATAGTGCCCGCTGTCATACACTTCTCTCCTGTACATAGTGCCCACTGTCGTACCCTCCACACTCCTCTCCTGTACATAGTGCCCGCTGTCATACACTTCTCTCCTGTACATAGTGCCCACTGTCATACCCTCCACCCTCCTCTGCTGTGCATACTGCCCACTGTCATACTCTTCACACTCCTCTCCTGCACATAGTGCCTTCTGTCATACCCTCCGCACTCCTCTCATGTACATAGTGCCCACTGTTAGACCCTCCACATTCCTCTCCCTCACCTGCAAATACTTCCCACTTTTATACCATCCATTCTCCTCCTCTATGCCTCTTACCCACAAAAACAGTTCTTTAAAATTATACTGAATATCCTTAATGTTACCAGCTCTATAATGGGCACACTTTTGTTAGTTCAACTAAAGGAAATCTCAGTCCTCATATTTGTTCCGCCCCATTATTAGTACTTATTAAATTTTGTAATTACTATTGTGATGTATAGATGAACAGGGATGTCAGCTACTCTAAATATCTAGATCGGACTTTGTTGTCGGAAAATTTGAGAGCAGGAGCTCAAATTTTTTCCGTCTGAAATTCTGACGGAAAAAGTCAGATGGAGCCCACACACGGGCGGATTTTCCGACAACATGGTCCGATCGGCCATTTTCCGTCGGAATTTCTGACCGTGTGTATGGGGCATAACCTAAGGGTCTGGTATGGATTTTGGGGGGACCCCACTTGTTGTTTAATTTTATTTTGGCGTGAAGTTTCACTTAAAATCCATACCCCCACGCCATGGCAGCTGGCTTCCTGGCCTACTCCTTAACAACCAGGTATTCACTGTGTCCAGGTTGGGCAAAGAATTGCACCTGACTGCACCTGACTAGGGGTCAGGTGCATTGCGGCAACCAATCATGGCTTAGAATGGACTGTGCAGTGCATTGTAGGGCACTCGGCAGCTGCATATCCTGCTGAGCGCCCCGCATATTCGGTAACGGGCGCTGTTCGGGTCTGAACCGATGCTCGGCCCGAACCATTCGCCCTCTTGGCGACGAAATGCATTGGTCCAGATGACGTCTAATCAGATGAAACGCATTTGGTCGAGTTCTGTCAACATCATCGCGCCTTTTTGTGTCTTCTTATGAGCCTTTTATATTCTACAGAAACGTGAGTGCTTTACTTAGCCTCCTTGTTTTAATAAATGGAATTGTAAACGTTATCACACTATGTGGAATCTTTCTTTGATTTTTGGTTTCATCGTGTGAGAAAGAGTACTTCCTCTGTCCTCCCTTCCCTCCATCTGAGCCTCATCAATCTGTTTGATGTGAATCCATTGCTGAATATTACCGTAAGGCCTGGAACCATAACCAAGATGATTTGGATCCTTGATGGTTTCCCATATATGGTGTTTATCACCACAAGCTCAGTTGACTTAGATGGTATAAGCCCCCTTAAGTCTATTGATTCCGGTAAGCCTTCAGTCAAATTGGTGGCGGTTCTTTTCACAAGAATATTCCTTCTAATACGTTTTCCTCTTGATATTATCTGTTTGATACATCAACTCTTTTCTTGTCACTTTTATTATATATATTTTTTTCACTTAGTGGACATTACTCATGTGATATTGATAATACTTTTATTTTGCACTTAGTGTATTTAAGCACTGCATTTTTTCTTTTATGATGTCAATAGTCATACCGAGAGTGAGTGCAGATGGTTGTTTCCGGAGGCGGGACGATGGAGAAATGAGCAGCAATCAGGATATCAGGATATGAGTGACCACAGGGTGGAATTTTGACGGCCAAATTGAAAATCATAGTCCAAATAGAGCCATCTGTGGGGACAACACATTAGATACATTAGTAATGTCCTGAATAAGGTTGGAGATGACCCTCCAGATCGGGGCAATAAGAGGACATTTCCACCATATGTGGAAAATGTGAACGTCCATAGAGCATTGTCTTTGTATGTGAGCTTGTTGGCTGAAAGTCCGACCGTGTGTATGCTCCATCAAACATTTGTTGTCGGACTTTCCACCAACAAATGTTGGCTAGCAGGTTCTCAAATTTTCCGCCAATAAAACGTTGTTGTCGGATTTTCCAATTGTGTGCAAACAAGTCCAACGTCCAAAAGTTCACTCATGCTCGGAATCAAGCAGAAGGAGCCACACTGGCTATTGAACTTCCTTTTTCTCGGCTCGTCGTACGTCTTGTACGTCACCGCGTTCCCACATACCTAATTGTTGGCCAACATTTGTGGGACCGTGTGTATGCAAGACAAGTTGGAGCCAACACCCTTCAAACAAAAATCCACGGTTTTGTTGTCGGAAATTCCGATCGTGGGTATGGGGCATAGGTTGTAGATGTAGGATAAACCACGGATCTTGTTGGATGTGGAGTTGTTAAAGGTTATGATGTCCTTGGTTAGAAGGACATGGGAGCAAGATGAGGAAGATAGAATATGATGGATTCTCAGGTAGATGAAAAAGTCTTTATTGAGAATGTTATATAGATCTGAGATGTGTTGGAATGTTCGGAGCTGGTGTTGGTCGTATAAATCATCGTTTTAATGGCAATGCACCTTCTCCTTTTCTCTTTGTTTTAGCTATATTGTCTAAGGATCTCCCTAATCCAAAGTGAACAGCAAGGCCTATGCATTGCAGAGTTCTACATGGATGAATTTACCACCCATGATTGTTTTTATCGATTGTATTAGATTTAAGGCTCCCATTCACCTTTAACCCTGATTTTTTTCGCTGTTTTGTAGAAGAATGTGAGTGACCAAAGATGGCGGATGGCCATGTTACAGGTGTGTGTGTCTATGCTACCTTGTCCCTGAGCTGAAGGAAGTTGGCAGGGGCCCCTGGTCACCACAGTGGCTGCTGGTGGCGAATTAGGCCCCGCTAACATGCATGCACTGAAAAAATCTACTGAGATCTACTGAAAGTTTTGAGTGTTGTTGCATCATCAAAAAGGATGCCTTGACCTCCTAACACGCGATTGGACATTCCGACAACAAAATCCATGGATTTTTTCCTACGGATGTTGGCTCAAACTTGTCTTGCATACACACGGTCACACAAATCTTGTCTGAAATACCAAACGTCAAGAACGCGGTCACGTACAAGACGTACGACGAGCCAAGAAAAATGAAGTTCAATAGCCAGTGTGGCTCTTCTGCTTTATTCCAAGCATGCGTGGAACTTCATGCGAACTGTGTACACACGATCGGAATTTACGACAACGGATTTTGTTGTCGGAAAATTTGAGAACCAGATCTTAAATTTTGTGTGACGGAAATTCCGATGAAAAATGTCCAATGGAGTTGAATTTCCGACAACAAGCTCCCATCTAACATTTTCCGACCGTGTGTACGGGGTATTAGAATTGCCAACTGGCCATGGTCACATCTGGTCAATGACGTCAGCCACATCCCCAGCCCCACTGCTTTCATTCAGCTGACTGGGGTTGGGGATGCACCACCGGTATCGCAGGCCTGAGCAGGAAGCTGTTATTCATTAATGGTGGTAGTAATACTGCCACTAGTGAATTATTTATTTCACTGGTAGACAAAAAGGCCATGTAGTTTGTCCAAGCGCAAACAACTAGGGTTAGGTTGAACCCTGCAGTGCCCCAAACCTCATCTCTAAAGTAAACCAGAACTTTTGAAAACAAATGTAACAAGAATATTCCTTTTAGACATGTGCACAATAGAAAAATTTGTTTAGTTTTGTTTCGTTTCTGTTCGTTTCCGTTCATTCGTAACAATTCGTAATTTCGTAAGTCGTCTGTGTTCGTATTCGTAACGATTCGTAAATTCGTAAGTCGTCGGTGTTCGTAACGATTCGTATTTTCGTAAGAGTTATTTTTTCGTTGATTCGTTTTTCCGTTAGTTTAATTTTCGTTTATTCGAAATTCGGGCGCATTCGTATTTTCGTAGATTTAGTTACATTCGTACTTTCGTTAGATTGATTTATTCGTACTTTCGTAACATTGTTTTCGTAGATTCGTAATCGGAGCATAATTCATAATGTTATGTAATGTGTATGCTATTATTACATTGTAAGAGACACGGAAAATTACGAATCGAAAAAAAAAAGTTACGAATGTACGAATTTTTTCGTTCAATCCATTCGAAGCACGTTAAGCAGCGCCATTGTAAAAGGCATGGAAAATTACGATTCGCAAAAAAAAAAAAAAAGTTACGAATGTACGAATTTTTTCGTTCAATCCATTCGAAGCACGTTAAGCAGCGCCATTGTAAGAGGCATGGAAAATTACGAATCGCAAAAAAAAAAAAAAAAAAAAAGTTACGAATGTACGAATTTTTTCGTTCAATCCATTCGAAGCACGTTAAGCAGCGCCATTGTAAGAGACTCGGAAAATTACGAATCGAAAAAAAAATTAAAAAAAAGTTACGAATGTACGAATTTTTTCGTTCAATCCATTCGAAGCACGTTAAGCAGCGCCATTGTAAGGGACACGGAAAATTAGCAATTCAACAAAAAAGAAAAAGTTAAGAATGTACAAATTTTTTCGTTCATTTTGATTTTCGTTGTTCCTGTTTTCGTTTTTCGGATTTTCTTCTTTCGTAGTTTCGTTGTTTCTATTTTGGTTATTTCGAATTTTTGTTGTTTTTCATATTCGTTCGATTCGATAATTCGTTAAAATTTTTTGCGAATCATTCGTTCATTCGTACGATAACGAATGAACGAATATAACGAATTTTAACGGAAAACAAAAAAAAAAAAAAACTAATTGCACATGTCTAATTCCTTTTGATATATTGGAACGCAGGCATAGATAGGGCCTGAGCAAAGACAGAGCAGTGGACCTGTAGAGGAGAGTCCACAATACTTTGACCATACAGTATATTTGGTGGTGTTACATTTAAACATCCTTTTTCAGGCATTGACTAAAAAAGTAAAAAATACATTCAATGATAGGTGCACATAAAGGGTTAATTTTTATCCATCTGTACCTGCGTGAAGCTCTAACACAATTGCAAACAGCACTCCAAAAATGACAATTTCTCTGCGAGTTGTACTGAAGTTCAGGCGGCCTCGGTAGTCATGAAGCGACATGTGCTCACCTCTTTGATTTCCAGAGGGCACGGCGTAAAAGAGATTATCATTTGTCAGTGAGTCTTTTTGTTATCATCTTCCGCGCTTTGTAACATTGCTGGCACACAGATGTCTCTTCACTTCTGAACTATCAGGTGGCTAAGGAAATTGGTTAAAATAGAACTGTGGCCTCCCATTACAAAAAAAATAAAAAATATGTGCTGCAGCATTTAATTATAAGTGCATCTGCACTTACAGTTTTCTCTAAATCCCTCTTCATGTCCTACAAATACCGGTTGATTCTGTAATGCCGCGTACAAACACGACCAGAAATTCTGCCAGCAAAAGTCGGATGTGAGCTTTTGGTCAGAAATTCCGACCGTGTTTATGTTCCATCGGACTTTTGCCGGCAGAATTCAAGCCAGCAAAAGATTGAGAGCATGTTCTCTATTTTTCGGTCGGAAAAAGTTCTGATGGGAAATTCCGATCGTCTGTACAAATTCCGACGCGCAAAATTCCTACGCATGCTCGGAAACAATTCAACGCATGCTTGGAAGCATTGAACTTAATTTTCTCGGCTCGTCGTAGTGTTGTATGTCACTGCGTTCTTGATGGTCAAAAGTTCAGAGAACTTTTGCGTGACTGTGTGTATGCAAGGCAAGCTTGAGCGGAATTCCGTCGGAAAAACCATCCAAGATTTTTCTGATGGAAAATCTGCTTGTGTGTACGGGGCATCCGTGTTGTTCACATAATGCTGGTTCCTGTTATGGTGTGGCAATGATGCTGCACTGCTCCTGAATTCGGATCTTATGTAAGCGGGGTGTAACCAAGCGGAAGCTAGCTCCCCCTTGTGTGTCAGATGGGAAACTCCATCTTGATGGTCACTTGGTTCTGCCCAGTTGAAAAAGGCAGGAGGCCTTCTCCTGAAACTCATGAAACTCAAAGGCATGGCCGCTGGAAGGGAGCTCCTTTCCCCAGGACAACCTCTACAGTCCATAGGCTGGCCACTTTTGGCCCCTTCTACAAAACCATTTGGCCCCTTCTACAACACTTGTTTCTTAATTGCCTTGGACAGTGTGGACACCAGGCAACCCTCACTCCAGGAAGAGAGTCCACTCAGATGCTGATTCTAACTTTTAAAGCCTAAATTTACCTAAAGCAAAATATTTTTTTTTTTTAAATCAGCACATTGGACATGACTTACCTTCAGTGAGCTGTGTCCCGTGTGCTGCTGTGTCTGCCTTTTACCAAAATCTTCTTCCTCTAATGCCCCCCCCCCCCCCCCCTCCATACCTGCCATATAATCTTTCAATACAATGGGTAATCAAACTAAGGAGCTGTGACAGGCACTTATCAAGAGTGCCCGACTATGCCCACCCTTCCCACCCAGCAGCTCCATTTATAGTAGCCGCTGCTACAGCTTTTATGAATGAAGCATGATCTATGAATGGAGGGGGGAACCTTTCAATCATCTGCCCGTCCTCCATTCACAAATCATGTTTCATGCATTGAAGCTGTAGTACAGCTTCTATAAATAGAGCAGCTGGGTAAAAAGGCCGGGTATAGTCGGGCACTCCTAATGAGAGCCTGTCACAGCTACTTAGTTCTATTAACACCCTTCACACCGGAAAAGTGTGGTGGCAGGATTGGGGGGCATCAGCATAGCAAGATTTTGGTGAAATGAGGACAGAGTAGTCCAATTGACACACCTCACTGAAGGTAAGTCCCTTGTGCTAATTGTTTATTTTATTTATTGTGTTTTAGGTAAAGTTATGCCGCGTACACACGGTCGGAATTTCCGATGGAAACAGTCCGATGGGAGCTTTTCAAATTGAGAACAGGTTCTCAATCCAAAGTCCGTCGGAAATTCCGACAGAAAAAGACCGATGGGCATACACACGGTCGGAAAATCCGATGAAAATCTCCCATCGGACTATTTCCATCGGAAATTCCGACCGTGTGTACGCAGCATAAGCCTATTTCTTTGGTGTTTACAAGTTAAAATCCCTATTTTTTGCTAGAAAATCACTTAGAACCCCCAAACATTTTATATATTTTTTAACAGAGAATCTAGAGAATAAAATGGTGATTGTTGCAATATTTTATGTCACACAGTATTTGTGCAGCAGTGTTTTAAACGCAACTTTTTGGGAAAAGGGACACTTTCATGCATTTTAAAAAAACAAAACAGTATAGTTATCCCAATTTTTTTGTATAATGTGAAAGATGATCTTATGCCGAGTAAATAGATACCAAACATTTCTCACTCTATAATTGGACGCACTCGTGGAATGGCGACAAACTTTGGTACCTAAAAATCTCCATAGGCAACGTTTTCATTTTTTTTATGGTTACCAGGTTAGAGTTACAGAGGAGGTCTAATGCTAGAATTATTGCTCTCACTCTGACGATCGCGGCGATACTTCACATGTGTGATTTAAACACCGTTTACATATGCGGGCACGACTTCCGCATGCGCTTTTTTTGCTGCGCGAGCTCGCAGTGACGGGGGCGCTTTGAAATTTTTTTTTTCTTATTTATTTTATTTATTTTTATATTATTAAATTTTGTTTTTTAAAAAAAAAAAATTGATCACTTTTATTGCTGTCACAAGGAATGTAAACATCCCTTGTGACAGTAATTTATGGTGACAGGTACTCTTTATGGAGGGATCGGGGGGTCTAAAAGACCCCAAATCCCTCCTTTGCATGTCAAAGTATTCAGATCACGAAAAACGGTGTATCTGAATACTGTATATTTTTTAAAATCCGGTGCCATTGGCAGCCGAGTAAACATTAAGTGACGTTGTGACGTCGCTTCCGTGTTACATCCAGAAGACTGGAACAAAGCCGTTTCCGGCTTCATTGCAGTCTGTCACTAGCCGCCGGAAGCGGCGGATCTTTGATCGGCCTTCCGGTGGGACGGGAGACCCAGGAAAAGCAGCAGGAGGCAGGTGGCGTCCCCTCCAGCTCCTCCGGGATAACAATCTAGCGGCTTTTAGCCGCATCGGTTGTTATCCCTGAAAAGCCAATCGCCCGCTCTAAACAACGGTACCGAGATGAAGCCGAGTAGGCACATCTGCGTACGCTCGGCAGGAAGGGGATTTATACATCCATCTATGCCAATTAAATGCTTTTACAATCTATACCTCTACTAATCAATGGCCTCATCTAAAGACCCAACCTCCCTTTTCTTGAAGAAAACGTTAAATCCCATCCCACATCATGTTCATTTATATCTTTCATTGCATTCTCCGTTCAATCTAAGAAGAGAATTAATAATTCTAATTAACTTCATGTCATATGAAATCTTTAAAAAAACAAAAAAAACAATGGGCCACCATAAATATAGCGAAAATGGCTTTGATATTTGAATATTAAATTTCTCACATGTATAAATGTATTGGCAATGTATTAATAATGAAATATTTTTTTTCATATAACTATTCTCAATGAATATAAATTATTAAAAATATTTCTTTTTTAAATTACAGAAGACGCAGGAAATGGCCGTAGGTCATGGTTGCTGGCGCCTCTTGCAAATTCACAGACTGCGGCCGAGGTTAGATATAATATCCACCTATAATATCACCTATCCATACCCCCGTGCAGTTATTGAGAGGACTTTTGGGATGTGGAAATCCGCATTCTGATGCCTCTCGAAAACTGGCGGGTTTTTACAGCACTCTCCGGAACTGGTGTCAGATATCATTATTGTATGTGCAATTCTACATAATATTGCTCTTGCAAACAATGTACTGCACTGTGACTTGCACATCAGTAATGATCTGCTACCAGAAATACCGGCACTCCCGGCTGCCTCTGAGGACTCCTCAGACCTAGGGAATCATGTTCGTCAAAATCTTATCCGGACCTATTTCAGGGTAATTATTTATTTTCTTTTTTTCTTTATCCATACCTTTTGTTGCGATCAACAATATGTTTTAACCATAAACGAACATTATGTAATCCAGAGTCTACAAAGCGGGACGACTAATTAGGCTAACATTTCTAATCCTATCCTTGCCAAGTGGAGTCCCATCATTGTATATGTAAGTTACATTTTCACAATTTTCATCTTTTTGTTAATGTGTAATGTTCATACCTGTAAAGGAGAAGTAGGACCAAAGCTCTTTTTGGTCCCACTGCTCCAGTGGGTCACAGGAGTGGATTTCGTCAGAGCCGATACAAGGGGTGGGCGAGAGGGTCGGTTGCCTTGGGCGGAGTGTGAGAGGGGGCGGGTTCTTAGCAGGCATAAGAGCATCATTATCCTATGCCAGGCATCACTAAATGACGGCCCGCGTCCGGCCCAAGCTGCTGCTCTTTCTGGACCGCCGCGATAGCGCCATTTAATCACAGATTTTGTCCCCAGCCTCCTCCACTATGCAGGAGGCGAGACAATTCTGCACTTGGGGCGGGACCAGCACTGCATGGAGAGCTGTAGCTGCCTGTCACATTAATCGGGAGGTGATTGGCTGCTAGGAGGCGGTCCTAGCAGCCAATCACCAGTTTGCTAATATGTAAAGTCAATCCTGATGCTCCCGTGCCCCACCCAGTGCTGCTGTGCCTTCAGTTTGGGATTGTCCCATGGCTCCTGCCTCCTGGTCTCCGCTCTGTGAAAGTTAGGAGAGTGAAGAGAGGAAAATATATGGAACTGTGAAGGATGGGAAGCAGGGTAATGGGGGCAGTGCTGTATGGAGGGGTCGTGTAAAGGGGGCAATATTGTGTGGGGGGATATGTAAAGCAGCAATACTGTTTGAGGCGATATGTGAAGGGGGCAATACTGAGGGGGCAATATGTGAAGGGGGCAATATCGTGTGGGGCGATATGTGAAGGGGGCAATACTGTGTGGGGCGATATGTGTCAGTAAACTCTGTTTATATTGCATTAAACCTAATTGAATCTTTATTGTTTTAAGTATATTCTTGTTTTGAAACAACATTGATTCTTTATTAATAACAGGAGGGGGGGGGGCGCAGTTTGCCATCTTCACCCTGGGCACCAAATGGCCTTGTCCCAGCACTGGATCCCGTTCTGCAGTCCTATCACCCGTTTTCAGCCAACGTCGTCACTTTCATGTCGGGATCCACCAAGATGCCTGGATCGACAGCTGACTCCTCCTCTCAGAAAGCTTTTGAGAGACAGAGAGAGACGCTCCCTAGCATTGACAATCACCTGCGCTCTGCTCAGTGAATTCACAAAACAATGACCTGTTTCCGGTCACATAATTGGGGCGGGCAGGGAGTGGGGGTTGAAGATGCATCAGAAATTATGCTGCATCCACCTAGGTGAGCATTTAATATATTTATGTGAGAAGATTGTTTAACCACTTTCTGCCCACGCTATAGCTGAATGACAGCTACAATGCAAGCTTCCAGTGCCGGGAGGGCTTCAATAGACATCCTCTCCTCCTCCTATGATCGTGCTGCTTGCGCGCACCCCTGGGGTGCATAGGCGTTGTGCTCTGTAAATGCTGAGTCCTTCCTGATCACAGAACAGGGTAAAGTGACAATAACAGCGGCCCCTTTACCACGTGATCAGCTGTCAGCCAATGACAGGTGATCACGGAAGTAAACAAGCCGATTATCAGATTTTTTTCTCCACGCGATCGGCTTGAGGCGAGAAGAAAAAAGACATTAACCGGGTTTCGTTAATCGGCTTTTGTTACAGAGACATTGGCGCCTGCCTGGTTGCCCGCCAGTGCCTATCAGTGCCCAACAGTGCCACCTATCAGTGGCACTGTTGGGCACTGTGCCTAACCATCAGTGTCACCTGTCAGTGCTGTCTACCAGTGCCACCTATCATTGCCCATCAGTGCTGCCTATCAGTGCCACCTCTCAGTGCCCATCAGTGCACATCAGTGCCACCTCTCAGTGCCCATCAGTGCCACCTATCAGTGCAGCCCAATCGGTGCCCACCACGGACACCAGCAATGGGGCTCAGTGACACGAATGAATGGACACAATTCCTCCCAATGACACCAACATTGGGCCACAAGGTCTCCAACTGTCTAATAAGATTAGGCTTTGTGTATTGTAACTGTAGCGATACCCCCACTTAAGAGGGCCGCAAGTTTTGTTTGGGTCCCTGAGTACAGCTCCACCAACCCCCCGGCAATCTGCTCTACCCGCTCTGGCACAGTTAGTATATGTATATATTGCAGCACACATAAAATCACTTATACTCTAAGCGTGATGGACTCAAACTCACAGACAATGTTCTAGCTGATATAACTGTCTTTACTTCTGGTAGTTTAAAATGGTAACATACATCAAACATTTGGCTTACAACACATAAGCAGGTCCCTGCAGCATGTATTACAATAATAAACTGAACCGCAATGGGGGGGGGAGACGGAGCGCCACGTGCAGCGACCGTTACCTAAGCACCACTGTGGTGCAACAACCTAATTGCGACTACCTAATGGACCAGGCCTGATAACTACTAATGGAGCTCAGTCCTTGAGGGAACACTGAATTCTTCACCGGCACAACATCTGTAGTGGTGGTGCACATAAGGTTTAAGTAAAGTATTTGTAATCCACACAAAAGGGGGGACAATCTTCTGCAACTTGAAGTAATGAGCCTCGGAAGTCTAATAGGCACAAATGTATGAGGCAACAGGCATAAGATGAGCTTTCGCTCGCTCACCACTCCGGACACCGTCCCTGGTCCTGGGTTCTCCACTGGCTGTATACCGCCTCGTTCCCCACGGATCCTGCGATCGGGTCCCCGGTCCGACCGACTGCCGAAAGATGAAAGCCCCAGTGCCACTCAGGCTGGCACTGAGGTGCAAGGCTCCCCGGTCCGCTGCAAGGCCCCAGGCTTTAGGCCCTCAACCGTGTAGGTCCGCACAGGTGTCTCTCCTCTCTCTCGTCCCCGCGTCAGAAGAGGAAGAGGCGGGGCTTCTCTCCCCCTTACATCACCTCTCCCATCAGTCTCTGGGGCAAGAACATCCAACCTCCTGGGAGCCAGGGGGTTTCTGGGAACCGTAGTTTTGTCCCCTGCTACTGCTGGCAGAAACCGTCTTTTCCCTAAAAGGGGAACACCCCCGCTACACACTCCCCCCACTTTGAATCTTTGGTCCCCAAAGACATTGTTCGATCTAACAGCCCTCTTTGAATCAATGCGTTCACATAAGACAGACAGAGGAGCCTCCCACCAATCATCATAGGGGAGCTGTCCTGTCTACAAGTCGCTTCAGTGAGGGCGACCTGTCTAACTGTGCCAGAGAGTGAGCTGGGGTTGTCCCCCACTAAATGAACAGTGGGTGAGTCAGAGCGTTCAGCACTTCTCCTAGCTGTCATAACAGAGTCCTCTGAGCTTTTTCCCATTTGGGGGTAAGTTAACTTCTTGGGAGGCCTCACAACTCTGCGAGCTCTTTGTTCTCTGGGGACTTCAGGCTCCGGCGCCACAGGCTTTTCCTCAGGAACACACTCTGGCAGCATCACTGGTTCTGGAACATCTACCTCCTCCTCTTCTGAGCAGAGGCCCGGGATATCCTCCCAGCACTCGGGCACAACACTGGATGGAACGAACTCTGTGGCTTCTGGGTTCAATGTTCCATCTTCCACATCCTCAGTAAGTGGAAGATCTATGGCGGAATTTCCTGAAGTTGAGGAAGGCCATAGCCATTCAAGTTCTCCTCTTTCCTCTTCAGCCAGTTGGGGGTCCTGTCCATCCATAGCTCGGGAGGTCTGGGACCGAGTGTTGGGTCTGGGGGTATCCAGAATAGGAACAGATTCAGACAAGTCTCTCACTGGAGGTATTCTGACTGCTTCAGTGAGCGGGAGTAAGTGATTCCTATGCCAGGTCTTCAAAGGCCCCACTCTTCCCTCTGGTTTTAACTTATACACAGGCAATCCAGGTAGTTTCCTGCAGATGATCTCCACCTATCAGCAAGCTTGTGCTTTCCAGGGATTCCTAAATTTCGTAACAGTACACGGTCCCCAGGCTGCAGGTCTTGCACTCGAACCTTCAAATCAAAGTTCCGATTGTTTCGGGCCCCCCTCTGGTCTGAGGCCGCCTGAGCTTTTTCGTAAGCTATTTTCAAATTGTGTCTCAGTCGGTCCACATACCCCTTGTTGGAGGTAGCAGAGGCATGGTCTAGGGAAATGCCGAAGGCCAGATCCACTGGCAATATTGCTTCTCTCCCAAACATGAGCCGGTAGGGGGAGAAACCCGTCACATCACTTGTGGTGCAGTTGTAGGCATGCACCAGAGCTGATATGTGTTGGCTCCAATGTTGCTTCTTCTCAGTCTCTAGAGTTCCCAACATGTTCAATAGGGTCCGGTTAAACCTCTCAGGCTGGGCATCTCCTTGAGGGTCATATGGTGTAGTTCTAGTCTTCTCTACTCCCAAAGAGTCCAGTAACTTCCAGATCAGACGACTCTCAAAGTCCCTTCCTTGGTCTGAGTGGATTCTCTGTGGTAATCCATAATGAACAAAGTACTTTTCTAGGAGCACCTTGGCCACGGTAGAAGCCTTCTGGTCTTTGGTTGGGAAAGCCTGGGCATAACGGGGGAAATGATCGGTTACCACCATAACATTTCCCAATCCACTCAAATCGGGTTCGAGACAGAGAAAATCAATGCATACCAGATCCATTGGGCCTTGACTCTGTAGGTGGCCCATTGGGGCAGCTTGATGGGGTAAAGTCTTTCTCTGGATGCATCGTGCGCAGGAATGGCAATATTCCTCCACTTCAGCCCTCATACAGGGCCAATAGAACTGGTTTCTGACCAGTTGGAAGGTTCTCTCTGCCCCCAGGTGACCATGTTGGTCATGTAAGGCAATTAGCACAGTCTCCCGATGCTTCTCTGGGAGAAACAACTGCCACTTATCTTCTGAGCTATCAGAGGGGCCCCTTCGGTAGACCACTCCCTGATGCACCTGTAGTCTATCTAATTCTTTCCTCAGCAGGCGGGCCTCTTTGGAAGGGTGATGTTGAAGTCCTTCTGGACTGTTGTTTTCCAATGCCTCCAGGACCAATTTCCCCATGGGGTCTTCCAATTGGTCACACCTTAACTCCTAACATAACTAACAATAAAATCTTTTCTACTCCCAATGGCCACAATTTGGCCCCTCTAAAGTCTGTAGGAAAGTATACTGGCCCTTTTTTGGAGAAAGTTTGGCCTACAAGATTGCACTACTTGATCTCCATGAGACCAAGAAGCACACAAGCTTTTGTAAAGTAACATCTACAAGATCAACATTGACTGACAATCCACAATCTATGCTCTGATAAATGAGAAATTTGCAAGTAGCATTCATATAATTGCTCAGTCATCTGGCCTACAGGCAGCAGGGAACAGTTACAGCATAAGATCAATTCTGAAACATATACAGTAAAACCTTGGATTGCGAACATAATTCGTTCCAGAAACATGCTTGTAATCCAAAGCACCTTGTATATCAAAGCAAATTTTCCCATAAGAAATAATTGAAACTTAAGCCCCATACACACGCTCGGACAATCCGCGGACCAGGTCAGTCGGACTTTGTCCGACGTACTTTGTCCGATGTTGGCGTTGCGTACACACGGTCGGACTACGTTGTCGGAATATCCGGTCCGGAAGAACGTCGTGACGTAAGTCGTCGTCCACGAGATTACAAAAGGGAAGTTCAGCACCACGTCAGGCACCCGTTGGGCTCCTTCTGCTGATCCCGTGTTTATCGAGAGTTAGTGGAAGTTTGGTGACTTAAGATTCGCGCTTCTCATTTTTCTGACTCAGATCGTTACTGCTCTTCAGTTTGTGCTTGTCGTGCGTATCTGTTTATTAGTGCGTGTAGTCAGTTCGCATTTGTTGGTCATTGCGGCCTATATCTTGATATAGGACGCTTTGATTTGCACTGCTTATTGTCTGCTCGTTGCTGGTATTCACTTCGTTCTTTCAGGCCTTGCTGTTTATCGGTGCTTTCTGTTTGTCCGTTCTGACCAGCCGACCTTTTGTGACCTTCTGAGCGATGTTTCCCGTGCGTACTCGTCGCCGAGTTCGTGCTGTACGCGGAATTGGTGTCGGGCTTTTAGCTTTGACCCAAGACCCGTCCATGAACAGAGTGACGAGGAGTATGTGGACCAAGAATTGGTTGCTTCAGCGTGACCAGTTCTCGCACATGCCTTTGCTTCGTGAGATCCGGGAGAATAATCCTGATGATTTCAGGAACTTTCTCAGGATGACGGACCCCGATTTTCACCGTCTTTTGGCTTTGCTGACCCCCTTTATCAGCCGGCAGGATACCTGCATGAGACAAGCCATTACTCCGGAGCAGAGGCTTGTTGCCACGTTGAGGTACTTGGCGACAGGGAGAAGTCTTCAGGATTTGAAGTTCTCTTCAGGTATCTCTCCCCAGGCCCTGGGAATCATTATTCCAGAGACCTGTTCTGCCATCATTCAGGTCCTGCAGGAGGACTATATTAAGGTAACATTTCTACTTTACTATTCCCTTCTATGTATGCTCTGTTTGCTAATGACTTGTATTTTTGACCTCCTTCCCTAATTACCATGATTGCAATATGTTCTAATATGCTGTGCCCCTTTTCTCCTTCATGCATTTTTCCCTTCACTTACCTCACCAGCATGCTCTTCTGCCCCAATAGACACCTATGGCCTAGTCACTTAAGCAATGTCTTTTGTCTGCTGCATAGTATTGTTTGCCCCAAAACACCCCCTAAAATATGCACAAATGTTTGCTGTGTGGTTTACTTCATGTAGAGCCCCCTTTTTTTGTTCTTTTGGTGGGGGGGGGGGGCAAACTCATTAGGAACCCCCTCCCCCAACTGCTCTGTCAGATGGTACCAATCCTTTATCTGCTGGCTTTCCCAAGGTCCATACACACTATATACCTACCTCTTTATAGTGCGCATCTTTAGGGATGAATTCAGCAAAGCATGTAGTGCAAGGGACTGCCTCCATACATTCCATTTCCTATTTTTTTGTCTTCTTTCCCTCCTATTAGCTTGCTTGGTAATTTAATAATGTCACACTGTGCCTGCCTTTTTTGGGGGGGGGGGGGTTGAAATGTTATTTGATCTTTCCTGTGGCCTGCCAATAGTGTTAAGTACAGAGGGTCTGGCCAAACTAGCCCACATTATTGAGCCATTTGCCAATCAATGAAGTGCAGAGGGTTAGCTGTCCACCACCCCCCCCCCCCCCCCAAAACCCCTAGTTATTGCCAATGGCCCATCAGAAGTGGGGGGATTGATGGGGGGGTGAGTAATCTGTGAAGGGGAGCCTCTACTTTTCTGTGCAAATACTTTCCAGCCTCCAATTTTAGACAATGCTCTTGTTCCAAGATGTTGATTGTCTAATCTGCTTGCAATGTTTAGGTGCAAAGTGACTAATTTTTTTTTCTTGTTTCACTCCACAGTTCCCTTCCACGCCACAGGAATGGCAGACTGTGGCCTCCCACTTTGCCAGCCGTTGGGACTTTCCTAACTGCGGAGGGGCAATTGATGGGAAACACGTCCGCATCGTCCCACCGCCCAACTCGGGGTCCTACTATTATAATTATAAAGGGTTTAATAGTGTAGTGATGTTGGCGGTGGTGTCGGCAACATACGAGTTTATGTATGTGGACGTGGGGATGAACGGCCGGATATCGGATGGTGGGGCCATTACGCACACGGAGTTCTACTGGCGTCTCCAAAGTGGCAGTCTGTGCTTGCCACCTCCAAAGGAGAATGCCGAAGGACTCCCCTTCGTCTTTGTCGCAGATGAAGCGTTTGCGTTGACTCCCCATGTGATGAGGCCGTTCCCGATGAGGACCCTCACCCCGGACCAGAGGGTCTTCAACTACAGGCTGTCCAGAGCCAGAAGAGTTGTGGAGAACGCTTTTGGCATCCTGGCCAGCCGCTTCCGCCTGTTCCTGACGGCATTTAACTTGGCGGAATACAAACTCAACCACATAGTTCTTGCCTGTTGCATATTGCACAACTTCCTCAAAAGACATAACAGGAACTATGTGGTGCCCGTTGGCCCAGATGTGGAGGGCCCTCCAAATGCCGAACTCACAGCCCTTCGAGTGGCACGTCCAGGCTTGCCCCCTCTAAATGCCCGTGTGGTCCGGGACCAATATATGCAGTACTTTGTGGGTAGGGGGGCCATTGCTCTGCCTGACGATGTGTGAGAGGCATTTTTTAATAAATCTGATATTTTAACCAACCTATGATTTCATGTCATTTCAGTCTTCTTTTTAGCTTATTTTACTTTGACATTTTTTCCCTTTGCCTTCGACAGTGGGAATGCACTTTCTGGGCAAAAGGAGGTAACAGTCTCTTCTTCCCAAAAAGATTATTCTCATGTTGTGTGTTTGCTACCTAATCTTTGGTCTAGAGAAGGTTTGTACTGCATAACTGACACCCAAAATACTCCTTTTCATCACCAGGTCTGACATGTGTGTATTCTCCAAAATGCTGTGCTCCGTGTTTTCGTACAAAGCACTGTGGGTGTCATTTACATAAGTCAAATCCGCTATGCTCTACAAGTGCATTGAAAAAGTTCCCCGGGAAAGAAAATTGGAGTGCAAAGTGGATTTGCCTTTAGTAAATAACACCCATTGCCCCCCATATCCTTTTCATTTTACATACATAATGCATTGTGTTTTTTAAATAAGGAAGCCACACATTTAGAAAAATAAAAGTTTACTAGGAAAACATTCCCAAGTGCGTTTACAATCTTCACGCCAAAACTGACAACATCTTGGTTATTTACAACATTGTTTACAAACATTCCGCAATTGGTAAAACCAGGCATGGAGCAAAACAGAACCTAGGAACTTGGAAAGTTCAACTTTGTAAAGTGAAGACAAGATCAGACATGACTATATGTTCAAAGTGTGTTTGATCTTGCCTTCATCACATGGGGGGGTCACCCCCGAAAAGTGGAAATTTGGAACATGCACACAATTTGGGACTGAAAATGGTCATTAGATGGTAAAACACATGCCTAGAAGCTTCAAAAGTGCCATTTTCCATCATGGGGATGAATGGACGTTTTTTGGGGGTGCAACCCCTTCACCACAACCACTTTCGTAGTTCGTAAAGTGTTTGCACCCCCAAAAAAACGTTGCCATTCATCCACCATGGTGGGAGCTAGCACATGTGGACACAATGTGTGCATGTTCCAAATTTCAGACAGTTTTTAAGTTGCAAATGTGTTCTGAAGCTGGCACAAATGTGTGTTAATTACTTGGTGCGTTTTCATATTTTTCCTAAAATATCAATGATGTTCTTCAATTTTTGTTGAACATCATTGATGTTTTGCTTTATGTAATCTAGATCTCTATTGCAGACCATTATCTCTCCGATGAGTACGTGGGCACTCTCTGTGGTCAAGTGCGATTTTTCTTCCACAATATCCACGTCACCTAAAAACCACAAACAAAAATGGGGTGTTGGAAATGAGGCAGCCATACATGGATTAGCTTACCAGTAGCTGTGTTCTCCCACACTCACCTGTTGTGGTGACAATTTCTCCAAGTTCGATGATCTCTCCTTCCTCCTCCTCCTCCTCCTCTGCTTCTGCTCTTTCCCCTTTTTTGGTAGGTGTTGGTTTGGGGGTTTCCTCAGACGGCCCAAGTTTTCGCTCCCCTATGAGAATGTCCAAAAGGAAGATTTAGCAACACAAGCTATTGAGGGCAGAAATAGGAAATGACAAACATTGCTTGAAAGTGACGGACACTATTTTAGTTTGGCCAGTTACAAATGTCAACTACATGAATGAAGTCACTTTGTAAAGGTGCTAAACTGACTAGCTTTTTGGTAGAAGTTTGTGTGATGGAGACCCCCCTCTAGTATCCACTGGAGCACATGTGTGGAAAAGCATAATAAAAAGGGGGTTTGGGTGTCCCAGCACTAGTGCTCTAGAGTCCAGATGGGTAAACAGCTACTGAGTGACCTCTCCTTTACATTGAATAAATTGGCTTTACATTCTTGATGACATTTCTAGTGAGAACAAACTTCCTTTCCCCAAAAAAAACACCAAACATCGTATTATAAGTGGCCGAACGATCGAGGTTGCGTACGATCGAATGCACACACACACGACCATGACAGTGGCAGAAAGATCGAGGCTGAGTACGATCGAATGCACAGACGAACCTGAAAGTGGCCATTTTGGAATGTACAACTTGGTAAAAATCAAAACACAATGGAGCAGTATGCAAGCAAGAAATCAAACACAAAACACAACTACTTACTTTTTTGAAGAATTCTCTTGATCTTTCTGTACTGATCGGCCTCCCTCAGTTTCAGGTCTGACCAGCGTTTCCTGAGTTGCTCCTTGGATCGTTGTACCCCAAAATTATTGTACAGCCTTCTCACAACTTTAGACATGATCTTGGCCTTGCGGACATTGGGGTTGAGGTAAGGCCCATACTTCCCATCATAGTCGCTCCTCTTTAATATGTCCACCATCTCCAACATTTCTCCAAATGACATATTGGAGGCCTTGAATTTCAGGTTCCGGGATCGGGACGTTTCTGCCTCCGGACTTTCCTCGTCCTCCTCCTCGTTGGTGGGATATTTGTGGCGCACCTGCTGTGTCCCCGCCATGTGCTCTCCCCACTACGCCGTAAAGAGAAGGGGTGGGGAATAGACGAGAAAGATCGTCAGGGGCGGGCGGAGTTTGAAGCATGCGCAGTGTATAGAAAACGTCACACGCCTGTGTCGTAGCCACGATCTGGGAGACGAGGGGAGAGAAAGCTCACGCACGAGATGATCGCTACAAACGAAGGTACAATTTGACGTTGGTACATAACTAGCCTAGACTGATTAGAACTTGAGGCTTCTTTATGGAGAAGATTAGGAGAGTTTAGGCTGACATTATTTATATTGTTTTGTGTGGCGTTGTGTCTTGCAGAGGTGATGGATGCCTTCTACAACGTGAGCTTTCTCCCACACTTCATTGATAAATACCGGCAATTCCCCCTCTTATGGCAGGCAAAACACAGGGATTATAGCAACAGACCAAAGAGGTACGCAGCCCTGCTGAAACTGGTGGCATTTGTAAAGCCTACCCTGCCCATGGCAACCGTCGCAAACTTAAAAGTGAAGATCACCAACATGAAGACTACCTATTTCCGGGAGCGCAATAAGGTCCTGAAGTCACAAGCATCTGGAGCTGCAGCAGCTGATGTCCATGTCCCCACGCTCTGGTACTATGACAGGCTCCACTTTCTCAAAGACCAGGCTACTGTCAGGAAGTCACTCTCGACTCTTCCTTGCACGCGTCCTTCCACGCACGCCACCCTTGATGAGGATTCCGAGGACCAACCTGGGCCTTCCAGTCAGGAATATGTGCAGGTGCCCAGCTTGTTCCAGGTATAGTAGTTTTGGAACCAGTTTGTTGAATAATGAATGATGTTCAGTTAATTCAGGATCCCCAATTGCTTATTTCCTAACGTGATTGACATATCAACAGACAGTGGTGTGGGAGACATTTTTGGGAAGAATCTAAACTGCAGGGCTGAGAATTGTATGGTTTTCTATTTGTAAACATTTTGCAACAGTCACTAGATGAGAATTGTGTGTGTTTGATGAACAAATAACTGAAACTATGTCCCTTTTTCATACACAGGAAGACCTCAGCCAGGAGGTGGCTGTGGAAGGTGGCAGTCAGGAGGAGGCAGGGGGTAGTGGCAGCCAACAGGGGGGTAGGCGTAGGAGCCTGACTGTCTCCCAAGTCTCTCCCCTCCGCCTTCCCTACAGAAGGGCGAAAAACATGGGGGAGGTGGGAGAGTCAGCGCTCCAGCTGATAAAAGATGCCTCAGCCTCCCTCTATGCCACACCCACCTACGAGGAGGCCTTTGCCTCCTTGGTTACAAGTAAATTTACGGGTATGGAGGCGGGGCAACGCAGCATGTGTGAGGAGGTCATCCTCAAAATACTAAATGAGGGGATGGCTGGGGAGATGACTCCCCTCACACATGTTTGCGAGAGTGACCTTGCTCCGCCTCCTCCTCCTCCTTCTGCCACCCCACCAGCACCAGCACCACGGCGTGGAAGGAAGCGTACAAGGAAGACAAGAGAGTGACAACCTGGACTCAGTCTGGTCTGAGAGAAGATGGAGCCTCTCGTAGTACCAGAGCCTGGGGACCTAGATGGCATCTGCTGCAGTTCCGGATGTTTTGGACTTCAGGACCAGATTGCGCTCCCTTATTATTTAGATAGGTAGTCTTCATGCCCCCAATTGTTTAAGTCTGTAAAATGATGGTTGCCATGGGTGTCCAAGGCTTTGCAAATTCCCCAAGTTTCACCATGGCTGCGTTCCTCTTTGGTCTGTTGCTGAGACCTAAATAAAGGTTTTTTTGATTTGAAATAATCATTGACTATTGTGTTTTACTTTTCTACAATGACAGTTTTTCTTTGAGTAGGCAGGTACATTTCACTAATCCTAGAATTAACAAGGGGCACCAACAACCAACAAACTCCTAGTAAATGTAAGCAAGAAATACAAATGTTAATAATGTGGTTTTGCTAAGTTGAGACATACAAACCCCCTCCAAAAAAAAAAAAAATCTCCTTCAAATATGTATTCCCCCAAAAAAAAAAAATCTGGGTAAAAAAATAAGAAAGATTGTATTACGATCTGAGTAAAAATAAACATGTAGTGTATAAATGCTGCAAAGTAATAAAGAAGTAAGTTTGTGAGAAGTGCGGGTGAATAGGAGCAGCTAAAAGATGTCATTCTTGTTGCATTGTAAAGAAAAAGAGAATGCGCTGCATTAAAGACATTTTAACATTGCAGCGTGACGAATGTGCTGTGTCGATTAGGAAAGGTAGTTTTACCTGACCGAGCGCTTCCGTCACAGAATTTCTTCTGAGCATGCGTAGCACTTTGTCCGTCGGACAAGCGTACACACGCTCGGATTTGGTGTGATCGGACCGGGTTGACGGCAAATCTTTCCAGCAGGAGATAAGACTTTGTCCGACGGACAAACCGACGAACACTGTCCGATGGTGCATACACACGGTCTGATTTTTCAACAACCTTGTCCGATCGGACCAAATTGATGAAAAAGTCCGACCGTGTGTATGGGGCTTTAGATGATTCGTTCCACGACCATTTATTCATAAGTCCTTAATGTTTTAGTCCATCTAAAAACATTATAACAATGTAACCAGGTTGTGTAACCATAAAATGTCCATCCACAAATGACAGCCTCCACAAGGGGATTAGAAGCAAAATCCAGCAGGAGCTACAGAGTATAAAAGAGAAGAGAGGCGCCTCTAAGTGTAGCAATATGGTCACATTTAATGAAGGTACAACATTTAGCAACTCACATGGTTGATAATTAAAAGAGGCACATCTAAGTATGGAGGCATCCGGGGTAAAGCTGTCCACATAGACCATCCTCAGCACCACCGACTCTCACTGATGTCAGTCTGCAATCGTTACCAGGAAGATTAACCTGCAGTAGAGAGATTTGAAATTGAGGCACACATCGTAGAAGGGATGAAGTCGATGGCAATGAGGAGGATGGTCTATGTGGACAGCTTTACCCAGGATGCCTGCATACTTAGATGTGCCTGTTTTAATCATCAACCATGTGACTTGCTAAATGTTGTCATTAAATGCAACCATATTGCTACACTTAGGGGTGCCTCTGTTCTGTTTTGTACTCAGTTGTGACATGACGCTACTTGTATATCAAGACATCGCTTGTATATCAAGTCAAAATGTATTTAAAATTTAGCTTGTCTTGCAAAACGCTCTCAGACCAAGTTACTTTCAAACCAAAAGGTTTTACTGTAGTGTAAAATAAATGTTTATTTGACCACAAAATGTATCAGTGCTAAGCTAAAAGGTCCTGTCTTATTCCTTAATTTTACAGAGTTGGGGGGCTGGTCTGGACATGGCCAAGTACGGACGTGCGGCTTCTGAGCTCCCGGCTTTATGTCAACTATAACGGCTTATTTATCTCTCTACATAGCGGCATGATCTCAGCAAAGAGGCGCAGGGGAAAGTCAACAGCCAGGACAACCCAAGGCTCTAAAAATGAAGGAGAAATACAACACTTCTTCCAGGAAACCCAGCGCCAACATGGCGGAAGCCACGAGGTTGCACTCAGAAAGCCTCGTTCACGCAAGTGCAGCCAGCATCCCCTACCCCTTCTGTGGCATCGGTTGAATTTTTAGAGACATCCGAGGCTCTGCAATCCAGCACACGTGATACCCCACACGGCCTGGGGATACTTCGATGGGGATGAGGACTTACGGGCACTTATTCAAGCCCTCTCAACCAAATCGGAGATAAAGGCGCTCATTCTCCAGCTGGAGGAGACACACCGTCAGGAGCTCCACACTGTCCGGCCTGAATTGCAGTCCTTCTCTGAACGCCGAACCACCCGGGAATCTTCCATGTCAGTATAGGAGCAGAAGGTGACAGCCTTGGAAAGTTCCCAAACCTCACAAATGGAGAGCTGCATCTGTCTTGCCATGGTGTATGACTTGTGTGTATGACATCATCTTTGGAGTTGATACACATCAGCCAGTTTGGATGCTCATTGACCAGTTATAAGCCTCCTATACAGCAATTGTTTTCTCATTTCCTGACTGTGCTTCATCCTGCATATGAAATAGATAATCATTAGCACCTTCTTGTTATAATTGTTTAATAAAAATAAAGATAGTTTTAATGTGTTTAATACTTGACAAATTTTTCATTTAGTGCAAATTAGGCATGTCCAAAATACATAGGAGACTTTTTTATTAAAAATTATAACCGGCAATGAAAACATATATAGATAAGTGCAAGTTTGTTATAAAGTGCAACGGATATTACAAAACTACTTCTTCAGCATCGGCTGAATTCCCACCCCACATAATCCATGAATCCAAGAATGTGAAGCTGCATTCAGTGGCCAAGGCCAAGAAACACACAGGTCAGGAATAAAGTTGTGGAGAAGTTTAACCACTTTACAACCGGCCCATAGCCGAATGACGGCTACAGGGCGGTTGCTTAACTCTGGGAGGGCGTCATATGACGTCCTCCCGGAATTCCCCTCTTGCGCGCCCCCTGGGGCGCGCACTCGAGAACATCCGTGATCGCCGGGTCCAGAGGACCCGGCGGATCACGGATCACGGTAAACGGCCGCTCATCGCGGCCGTTTACCACGTGATCGCTCCGTCAAATGACGGAGCGATCACATGTAAGCAAACCGGCGTCATTTGATGACGCCGGTTCCTCTCCCCTCCTCTCTCTGTACCGATCGGTACAGTGTGAGAGGAGAGGGGGAGGGATCGGTGGCAGCAGTGCTGTGGGCGGGATCTGTAGTGCCCACAGCCTGCTCTGCCACCACCGATCCATCCATCCATGCTCAGCCATCCCTCCTTACCCTGCAATACACAGCAATAGCCTGCAGTGTATTGCTGGGTATTGCAGGGTATGGAGGGATGGCTGAGCATGGATGGATGGATACCCAGCAGTAATCTGCCATTCCCTGCGATACTCTGCCATTCCCTGCGATACTCTGCCATTCCCTGCGATACTCTGCCATACTCTGCCATTACCTGCGATACTCTGCCATTACCTGCGATACCCAGCGATACTCTGCCATTACCTGCGATACTCTGCCATTACCTGCGATACCCAGCGATACTCTGCCATTACCTGCGATACTCTGCCATTACCTGCGATACTCTGCCATTACCTGCGATACTCTGCCATTACCTGCGATACCCTGCCATACCCTGCCATACTCTGCCATACCCTGCCATACTCTGCCATACCCTGCCATACTCTGCCATACCCTGCGATACTCTGCCATACCCTGCGATACTCTGCCATACCCTGCGATACTCTGCGATACTCTGCCATACCCTGCGATACTCTGCCATACCCTGCGATACTCTGCCATACCCTGCGATGCTCTGCCATACCCTGCGATGCTCTGCCATACCCTGCGATGCTCTGCCATACCCTGCGATACTCTGCCATACCCTGCGATACTCTGCCATACCCTGCGATACTCTGCCATACCCTGCGATACTCTGCCATACCCAGCGATACTCTGCCATACCCAGCGATACTCTGCCATACCCAGCCATACCCTGCCATACCCTGCCATACCCTGCCATACCATACCCTGCGATACTCTGCCATACCCTGCGATACTCTGCCATACCCTGCCATACCCTGCCATACCCTGCCATACTCTGCCATGCAATACCCTGCCATACCTTGCCATACTCTGCCATACTCTGCCATACCCAGCCATACCCTGCGATATTCTGCGATACCCTGCGATTCCCTGCAGTGCTCGCTACGATCAAAGCCAGGATCGTTTTTTTATTTTATTTCAGGCTTTCCAGCCTAGAGGTGAGATGTGGGGTCTTATTGACCCCATATCTCACTGTAAAGAGGACCTGTCATGCCATATTCCTATTACAAGGGATGTTTACATTCCTTGTAATAGGAATAAAAGTGATCAAAAAAATTTTTGGGGGGAAAAAAAAGTGTCAAACTAAAATAAATAAAGTAAAATGAACAATAAAAAAAATAAAAAGTACCGTGCTAGATAAAAAGTTGCAACGACCGCCATTGTATTCTCTAGGGTCTTTGCTAAAAAAACATATATAATGTTTTGGGGTTCTATGTAATTTTCTAGCAAATAAATGATGATTTTTACATGTAGGAGAGAAATGTCAGAATTGTCCTGGGTGCTCCAGAACACCTGATGGTGCTCCCTGCATGTTGGGCCTCTGTATGTGGCCACGCTGTGTAAAAGTCTCACACATGTGGTATCGCCATACTCGGGAGTAATAGCAGAATGTGTTTTGGGGTGTAATTTGTGGTATGCATATGCTGTGTGTGAGAAATAACCTGCTAATATGACAATTTTGTTAAAAAAAAAAAAAAAGAAAAAAAAATCTTGATTTTGCAAAGAATTGTGGGAAAAAATTACAACTTCAAAAAACTCACCATGCCTCTTTCCAAATACCTTGGAATGTCTTCTTTCCAAAAAGGGGTCATTTGGGGGGTATTTGTACTTTTCTGGCATGTTAGGGTCTCAAGAAATGAGATGGGCCGTCAGTACTTCAGGTGTGATCAATTTTCAGATATTGGCACCATAGCTTGTGGACTCTATAACTTTCACAAAGACCAAATAATATACCCCAATTTGTACTTATTTTTACCAAGGATATGTAGCAGTATAAATTTTGGCCAAAATTTATCAAGAAAAATGACAAAATTTGCTAAATTTTATAACAGAAACGAAGAAAAATTCATTTTTTTTACCGAATTTTCAGTCTTTTTTCTTTTATAGCGCAAAAAATAAAAAACCCAACGGTGATTAAATACCACCAAAAGAAAGCTCTATTTGTGTGAAAAAAAGGACAAAAATTTCATATGGGTACAGTGTTGTATGACTGAGTAATTGTCATTCAAAATGTGAGAGCACTGAAAGCTGAAAATTGGTCTGGTTATTAAGGGTGTTTAAGTGCCCAGTGGTCAAGTGGTTAAAGCAGGGTTAGGTTCTAAAAAAATTTAGCCAAGCTTTGAACCTCTCACGGAGCTCTGTTCAATCCATCACCCGATAATGGAAAGAGTATGGCACAACTGCAAACCTACCAAGACATGGCCGTCCACCTAAACTGACAGGCCGGGCAAGGAGAGCATTAATCAGAGAAGCAGCCAAGAGGCCCATGGTAACTCTGGAGGAGCTGCAGAGATCCACAGCTCAGGTGGGAGAATCTGTCCACAGGACAACTATTAGTCGTGCCCTCCACAAATCTGACCTTTATGGAAGAGTGACAAGTGTTGTAATGTGTTGGCCGATTTATGTGGGACTTTATGTATTGGATATATATATTCCACACACAGTATTAGTGACCAGGCCAGATGTCAGTTGACAATGTTATCTGTTACCCTTTGATGTGTAAATCTTATGCAAGTTGTGTGTGTGTTTTAACCTAGATGAACATTTCAAAGGGAGTATTTATTGATGGTAATTAGACCTTGAGGCCTAACCCGGGGGGGGGGGGGGGGTATTCATGGAAAACATTTGGTTGACCCCCCCCCCCAGTGTCAGATCAGTATATGAGAAGACAGGCAGGTTGTCAGCGAGTCTAGAGAGAAAGACGGGTCTAGGAGAAGATATTCTTTGTCATGTGCTCTGGTGGATTTTGTCGTCTGTAAGAATGTTCTGTTTTGGAAGTCAATAAAATCTCTCTCTGGGAGAATCGGGTTTTGCTGCGGACAATACTTTTAATAACTATATTCCATCTACGAGGAAGGAACGATTATATTAGATCACTACATTGGTGCCGTTCAAGCGACCAGAAGAGCATTTTCAGGACTTTGTATTAGAAATCGTGGTGATAACAATCCGTGAGTTGGACAGAAGTCTGATGGAGACCCAAGACCTGTGCTGTGACTCTAACGTCTGGTTGTGACATAAGAGAGTCTGATCTACAAAATCAAACAAGTTTGGAACCCCAGAATTATTCTCTGGAGACTGGAAACGAAGAAAAGGACTGTATCGTGTACCAGAAGACCTGAGCTGGAAGCTGAAGGAGTAATTAATGCGGTGAGTAAAATATTTCTCTCTTTTTAAATTATTAATAATATAGTAAAAATGCTTACTCAGTGTGAAGCTAGTGTCAGTACTGATAAAGTTAACAGATGGGTGTTAAAATGTATTAAGCGTCATGGCGGTCCTTATGAAGTGCCAGAAAAATATAAGCAGACATGGACTATGATGAATGAATTTTTAGAGAAAACTGTTTTTGATAGCAAAATTTCAGAAAGTAAAAGAAAAGGTTGTATTGTACAGGGCTTGTTATCTTGCTGTTTAACAATGGAAAGTTCGTTGAAGGATAAGGTTGAGGAAATATTCCAGTTACAGAGTGCAGTTGATAATAGCAACAAGGTTTGTCAGAGGTTACAAAACCAATCAGAATCTGAGGCTGTAAATTTAAAATTGCATGCAGTCACCATTGGGGAAGCTCTGCTTGAGAAGTCTAAACGTTGTAATGAATTATCAGAGGAAAATGAGAGATTGAAATTAAGAATTATGGAATTAGAGAAGAGATCTCAGGAATGCAGATATGCATCGAATCGTGGATTCAGCAATCTGCAGCAAAATGCAAATACAAACATTCTATCAAATGAAACAGAACCTCATATTAAATCTGATAATTCATTGCCAGCCGCACCCACTGTGACCACCACAGTTTATAACAATAATAATAATACAGGTGAAGTTCAGCTTGTAATGAAGCCTTTGAAACCAAAAGAATTAGATGCAATTCTTAAAGAAATAGGAATGATTCCCTGCCATGATTTAAACAGATTTTTAAAATGGTTTTGTGACTTGCAGAATGTCAGAGATATGTACAATCTCAACCCATCTGATTTAGACAGAGTTATGCAACATTCTATAGGAAATAGTCTTTGGGTGAGAATTAAGCAGATCTGTACTCAACCAATGAGGACAAGGGACATATTGATGGAATTGTTATGTGTTTTGTATGGTGTACGTTCTGATGTTACTGTTCATGGGAAGATCAAACAAATGAAAAGCGAATCTCCCTACGAACTGTCAGGAAGGATAAAATCTATTATGGAAATATTGGTCAGTAATAATCTTGCATTTGAGCATGGTGGCTTGTTACATATGAGTATATTTCTACATGCTTTGAACGAAGAGATTAGACAAAATATTTTACTAGTTACCCCAAATCCCCATGATTTAAAAGATGTATTGTTGAAAGCAGACAATTTATGGAGAAAGTCAAATGAGCAAGCTGTCAAGATTGATTTAGCCACATTGTTTAGGACAAATACTGAACATAAAGATCAAAAGATAATGTCTTATGATAACAATCAAAGAGGAGACACCAGGTCAAATATAGGTGATATTAATATGAAAAGCAGAGCTGACCAAAATCATAATAAAAAGGTATCTAAGGCTTGGATACCATTTTCTCAGTTAAAACAGAAATATGACCACTTGAAGATTGAGTACGATAAAATGAAAATGGAACATAACACATTGCTGGGACAGCTAAACAGATTACATTATCCAGATCTGTTTTTGAATACAAATGACATTTCGCTAGCAGTGGGGGTGGTTTAGTTTCAACCTGTGGATGTGTAAATAGTCCTTTGTTTTAACTTCAAAGAATGTTTAAGGATCTTGCTAATTAGTTTTGTTGGAGAGTTTTTTGTCTTTCAGATATTGAAGATACTGCATCCGCATAGCATGTGAACTGCAAGCTGAAATTTCTGGCTAGTGGGGGAGAAACACTGAATAAACAATATCATGGACTCTCTCAATATTCATCAAGCAATTGATTTTTTTTTTTTTTTTGACTTTTTGACTTGGACAATGGACTTTTCCCTATATTTTATTTTTTTATTTTTCACCCTTTCCCATTTTTATTCATCAAGCCCTATTTTTTATTTTTATTTTTCACCCTTTTCCATTTTTATTTTTATTTTTATTTTTTTTTTATTTTATTTTATTATGTTTTATTTCTTGAACTTTATCTTAAAACCAGAGCGAAACATTTAAACCGAAAGTAATTTTCAAGTTACATTACATGTTGCATATTACATATTGCATATTGATCTATATATTTGACATCTAAGGTGAGATGCTGCACAATGGCTTGGCATAGCATAAATTATAGTATGTTGGGTGGTTTTCCTAAATTTATAAGAGGGGTGAGTGAAATTCATCACTCCAGTCATGATTTGAAACTTTGTTGAATCAGTCATTAATATTATTGACATATGGATGAAAAAAGACCTAACTTTACTGGCAAGATTTTCCACTGCTGCTTTGTCTGGATAGAAGATCTGATAAACGCTGATGTCAAGCTGATTCTATCTGAAAGTGGGGGATTATATATGGATTATATGGATATATGGATTATAGATTGGTATATAGATCGGTATACCATTCAGGTGGAATTATGGACTGAATGATTCAAGTAACTGCTCTATTATGGAGGCAATGAGGAGTCGGCCTACAGCAAATTACAAAGTACAGCAATAGCAGTTTTTTTCAGCCGTATCCAAACCTTTTGAACTTGAAAGTGAGAGCTGGTACATGGATGGTTCTTCTTACTATAAAGATGGAAGTAGAATTTCAGGATTTGCTGGTGTTTGTGCAAAAGCATCTTTAAGAAAATGAAAACCTTGAGCCTGGAGAGGAATCCTGGATTTATGTGGATCGGAGCTCCCAGCACACCAAGCACACCAAGTCTAATTTCAATGAGAGATGTGATGAAGTTGAAGTTGAAAATTGAAGAATGAACTGTGACATCAGCTCGTTTTTGTGCAATATTCAAGATCTTGATGTGATATAATAAGGATGTTTACCGAATCCTTTTCCAGTCATGGTCTAAAGCTATGTTATCTAATGACTGTTTCATGGGGATATTTTAGAGGCTGGTGAAGAGAGATGTAACCAGTTTCAACTTTATATTTCATATGAGCCATTGTGAAGCATCCAATACCTCAAGTCGGTAATGCTATGTTTGTTGCTTGATTTATGGGTCAGTTCTAGTAGTTAGAACGACCCAAGTGGGGGTATATGTTGTAATGTGTTGGCCGATTTATGTGGGACTTTATGTATTGGATATATATATTCCACACACAGTATTAGTGACCAGGCCAGATGTCAGTTGACAATGTTATCTGTTACCCTTTGATGTGTAAATCTTATGCAAGTTGTGTGTGTGTTTTAACCTAGATGAACATTTCAAAGGGAGTATTTATTGATGGTAATTAGACCTTGAGGCCTAACCGGGGGGGGGGGGGGGTATTCATGGAAAACATTTGGTTGACCCCCCCCCCCCAGTGTCAGATCAGTATATGAGAAGACAGGCAGGTTGTCAGCGAGTCTAGAGAGAAAGACGGGTCTAGGAGAAGATATTCTTTGTCATGTGCTCTGGTGGATTTTGTCGTCTGTAAGAATGTTCTGTTTTGGAAGTCAATAAAATCTCTCTCTGGGAGAATCGGGTTTTGCTGCGGACAATACTTTTAATAACTATATTCCATCTACGAGGAAGGAACGATTATATTAGATCACTACAACAAGAAGAAAGACATTGGTGAAAGAAAGCCATAAGATCTCCCGTTTGCAGTTTGGAAGAAGGTGTTCTGGTTAGATGAGACCAAAATTTAATTTTTTGATCTAAAAGCAAAATACTGTGTGTGTGGGAAAACTAACAATGCACATCACCCTGAACACATCATCCCCACCGTGAAACATGGTGGTGGCAGCGTCATGTTGTCGGAATGCTTTTCTTCAGCAGGGACATGGTGGCTGATGAGAGTTGATGGGAAGATGGATCGAGTCAACTACAGGGCAATCTTCGAAGAAAACACGTTTGAGTCTGCAACAAACTTGAAACTGGGCCGGAGGTTCACCTTCCAGCAGGACAACGACCCTAAATATACAGCCAGAGCTACAATGGAATGGTTTAGATCAAAGCATATTCATGTGTTAGAATGACCCATCCAGACCGTAAATCCAATTAAGAATCTGTGGGAAAAGTTGAAAATTGCTTGAAAATAAGCTCTCCATCCAATCTGCCAGAGCTTGCTGTTGGCACAACAAACTTGGAACAATATTTGCCAATTGTGTATGGATATTTTCAAGGCTGTCATTGGTTCTTTTGGTCATTTGTGCAACAACAGCCTGCTGAAATGACTGTTGGATATTTTGCCAGTCGTTCACTTTGTCAATCAGTGCATTTAAAGTCTGCCCTAACTGATTTGCAATATTGTTTGCTGAATCCACATGTTCTGACAACATTTCTCTTCTTCTTCTGCCTCTTGGAGCACGGAGCGGATCAGACGAAGAAGAAGCATTCTGGATTGGAGCACTTCCCGCTATTTTTGGTAGTCTTGCGTTTTCCTGACCTGCAAATTTAAATAATTAAAAAAATGAATAAACTTCATTCTTAACATGACATTCAAAAAAGATAATTATTTTTTGGTATTCGTGTGTACTTGGTGAAAGTTCGTCTGCTATTTCTTGATGACCAGTGGCATTTTCTGTCTCAACTCCTATGAAAAATAAAAAAATAATTTTGTCAGACAATTTGGGTATTACTTGCTAAAAGAGGAGAGTGCAAAATCCGTTGTTTTATCGAATCTTCTCTAAACAAGCTGAATTTAGAAGCTCATAGGATACTATGCACAGATGCAGTGGCGGAACTTTCAGGGTCACTGCAGTTGCACTTGAGACTGGGCCCTGCCGTTCTGCCACTGTGGGGGGGGGGGTCCTAGGACCCGGCAGCTCCCCCTGCACCCCTGGCTTTCAGTTTGGGATGCAGTGGGGGAAGTGGGAAGAGGTGATCAGCAGCTATATGGAGCCCACGGGGCTAGTAGTTCTCCTCCCGAGTGTATACAGTCATAGCTCCCAACTATCCCTGATTTGGAGGGACTGTCCCTGATTTGGAGCAATGTCCCTCTGTCCCTCTTCCCCCCTCATTTGTCCCTCATTATGGTCCGATCTATATAGTTGTATATAAAATCTGGGGACCCTGATGTAAGGGGGGGCTCTCTGGGGACCCTGATGTAAGGGGGGACTCTCTGGGGACCCTTATGTAAGGGGGGCTCTCGGGGACCCTTATGTAAGGGGGGCTCTCGGGGACCCTGATATAAGGGGGTGCCCTCTGGGGAACCTAATGTAAGTGGGGACCTCTGGGGACCCTAATATAAGGGGGGCTCTCTGGGGACCCTGATCTAAGGATGGGGCTTTCTGGAGACCCTGATATATGGGGGGGGCTCTCTGGTGACCCTGATGTAAGGGGGGGCTCTCTGGGGACACCGATGTAAGGGGGGATCTCTGGTGACCCTAATGTAAGGGGGGCTCTCTGGGGACCCTGATGTAAGGAGGGGCTCTCTGGGGACCCTGATGTAAGAGGGGGCTCTCTGGGGACCCTGATGTAAGGGGAGGCTCTCTGGGGACCCTGATGTAAGGGGGAGGCTCTCTGGGGACCCTGATGTAAGAGGGGGCTCTCTGGGAACCCTGATGTAAGGAGGGGGCTCTCTGGAGACCCTGATGCAAGGGGGGGCTCTCTGGGGACCCTGATGTAAGGGGAGGCTCTCTGGGGACCCTGATGTAAGGGGGGGCTCTCTGGGGACCCTGATGTAAGGGATGAGCTCTCCGGGGATCCTTATGTAGGGGAGGCTCTCTGGGGACCCTGATGCAATAAAGGGGGCTCTGGCAACCCTGATGTAACTGGGGGTTCTCTGGGGACCCTGATGTAAGGGGGATCCACACTTAGATATGTAACGATTTATATTGATATATATTGATATATATATATATATATATATATATATATATATATATATATATATATATTGTGAACTTTGGGGACAATAGCTCCACGGGATTAAGTGCATAAACCGTCAGTTGTAAAATAAAAGACATTTATTTGAAAGAAAATCAAAATAAGGCTTTCTTCAGCGCACAGGTAAAGTACAAAAACAAAGTCCGCTTATCTTCAGCATAACAAAAAACAGCTTATCTTCAGCACAAAAACAAAGTTAAGGAAAACACATACAGTTTTTGCAGCAGGTTCTTTTAGCAGCCTCCAGACATCCACACAGCTCAGCTAACAGGTGTAATCACCTACTCCTCCTCACCCCAACAACTCTTCCCTACTTCCTGTTTTATGAGCTGTCTTCCTGGAGGCCCTTAACCCCCTGTGTGCTGAATCATTGTGGTCAGGGAGGGAGGCTCTTTTCCCACCCGAATATCTCTTCAGAGCCTCCCAAATTCCGGGTCCCAGATAACTATTATTAACTTAGAGAGGACTGCGAGTCAGTCCTCTCCTGCTCGGCTACTCCCGGAACCCCTCACCCATTTTGGGTGACCCCCTGAGCAACGCTGCGAATCCTTTTAAAGGGACCACAGCCCAAATACTGGTGCTATATAGCACCCGTCCAGGACCCAACCTTGGCGTCCTGTACATATCCCCCCCCTCTGCCTCAACGCGGAGGTGTTGGAGGCACCACTCGACATCATACAATGGACCCGGGAGAGGGCATCGGCGTTCTGATGCTGTCTCCCTGGTCTGTGCTCTACCACAAAATTGAACTCCTGGAGAGAAAGGAACCACCTTGTCACCCTGGCATTGGTGTTTTTGTTTTGTCTCATCCAGGTCAGTGGGGCATGGTCGGACACTAGGCGGAACCTTCTACCTAGGAGGAAATAGCGTAAAGAGTCTAAAGCCCACTTGATGGCAAGACACTCCCGCTCCACCACCGCATAGTTTTTCTCCGCTGCCGTCAGTTTCCTACTTAGAAAAACTATGGGGTGCTCTTCCCCATTGATCACTTGAGACAGGACTGCTCCTAGCCCTTCACTTGAAGCATCTGTCTGTACTACAAAATCCTTAGAAAAATCTGGAGCCACAAGCACCGGATCCCGGCACAATGCCGTCTTAAGCTTCTGGAAAGCTTTTTCGGCATCGTCATTCCACTGTACCATCACTGACTTTCTGCCTTTGGTCAAGTCCGTCAATGGTGCAGCAATGGTGGCAAAGTTGGGGACAAACCTCCGGTAGTAGCCAACTATGCCCAAAAACGCTCTGACCTGCTTCTTGGATAGGGGGCGGGGCCAGTTCTGTATGGCTTCTACCTTACTCATTTGGGGCTTCACCAGTCCTCTACCCACAATGTACCCTAGGTACTTGGCTTCCTCTACTCCAATCGCGCACTTCTCCGGATTGATGGTGAATCCTGCTCTTCTCAAGGAGTCTACGACTGCCTGAACTCGGGGAAGATGGGACTCCCAATCAGTGCTAAAAATGACTATGTCATCTAGGTAAACCGAAGTATACCGTTGATGTGGACGCAAAGTTTTGTCCATGGCCCTTTGGAATGTAGCGGGGGCAGAGTGTAGACCAAATGGCATTCTTTTGTACTGGAAGTGGCCTTCCGGGGTAGAGAAAGCTGTTTTCTCCCTGGCTTTCTTGGTCAGGGGAATCTGCCAATACCCTTTTGTGAGGTCTAGCGTGGTTATATACCTGGCTGGACCTAACCTCTCAATTAGCTCATCTACCCGTGGCATTGGATAAGCATCAAACTTGGAGATTTCATTAAGTTTTCTGAAGTCGTTGCAGAAGCGGAGGGTGCCGTTGGGTTTGGGTACCAACACGATTGGACTCGACCACTCGCTCTGCGACTCTTCAATGACTCCAAGCTCGAGCATTCTCTTGACCTCTTCAGACACTGCCACTCTATGAGCTTCTGGGATACGGTAAGGCCTTAACCGGATTTTTATACAGGGTTCCGTCACAATGTCATGCTCGATGACGTTGGTGAGACCTGGCAACCCTGAAAACATGTCCCTATTTCTTTGCAGAAACTCTTTTGCTTGCTGGGTTTGGGGCCTAGTTAGGGTAGCAGCCACCTGCACCAGGTCGATTCCTGCATGGTCCCCTGACTGTACCTCTACCACAGCGGATACCTGTTCTCTGTCTCTCCAGGGTTTCAACAGATTTACGTGATAGATCTGGTATGGTTTTCTTTTCCCTGGCTGGTGTACCTTGTAGTTCACCTCACCCACTTTTTCTATTACCTCAAACGGGCCTTGCCACCTGGCCAAGAACTTGCTCTCCACTGTGGGTATTAGGACAGCCACCCGGTCTCCTACTTGAAACTGTCTAATTTTAGCCGATCTGTTATACACCCTTCTTTGGGCATCCTGAGCCTTCTGCATGTGCTCCCTCACCAGCGGCATCACCTTAGCCACCCTCTCTCGCATTTGAGAGATATGCTCTACCACGGTCTTGTGTGGTGAGGATTCACTTTCCCATGTTTCTTTGACTAGGTCAAGCAACCCCCGGGGCCTTCGTCCATACACTAACTCAAACGGTGAGAAGCCCGTGGACGCTTGTGGAACCTCCCGGATGGCAAACAAGAGGGCAGGGAGTAACATATCCCAATCCTTCCCGTCTTTCTGGACCACTCTTTTTAACATGGACTTTAGAGTTTTATTAAACCTCTCAACTAGGCCATCGGTCTGCGGGTGATAGACGGACGTCCGCAACTGCTTGATCTGAAATAGTCTGCACAAGTCCGCCATCACCTTTGACATAAAAGGGGTGCCCTGGTCCGTAAGTATCTCCCTGGGGAATCCAGTTCGTGAAAACATTTGGAATAACTCCTTGGCAATGGCCTTAGAGGAGGCTTTCCTCAAAGGAACTGCTTCTGGATACCTGGTTGCGTAGTCTAGGATGACTAATATATATTGGTGCCCCCTTGCCGACTTTACCAGGGGTCCCACGAGATCCATGGCGATCCGCTCAAACGGAACCTCAATAATCGGCAAGGGTACCAGAGGGCTTCTATAGTGTGGCCCTGGGGCAGTTAACTGGCAAATGGGACAAGATGCACAATATCTTTTAACCTCGGCCTTCACCCCTGGCCAGTAAAACCGGTCGGTTATCCTGGCCTCCGTTTTCTCTGCCCCCAAGTGTCCTCCCAGTGCGTCATTGTGGGCTAGGTCAAGCAGCATCCGCCTATATGGTTGGGGAACCAGTAACTGCTCTACAGTTTCCTCTCGGCTTTCAGCCACTCGATAAATCAAATCCCCCTTTAATGCAAAATGAGGAAACCTTTGATCTGCCCCTGGTATTTGTGGTACCCCATCAACAACAGAAACCTGCTCTCGAGCATTGACCAAGGTAGGATCCTGCAACTGGGCGGTGCCAAACGCACCCCTGGGTACGTCCAGGTCTGGATGCACTGACCTTGAGGATGTTTCCCCTTCACCCTCCTCAACTGGGAACTGCAACGGGGAGAGCTCCTCATCATCCTCCCCCAGCATAACCTGTAATGGGAAGGCTTCCCCCCCCTCAGAAGTCAACTCGGTATTGAGGCCTGAAACAGAAACATTGTCATTCAAATTAACATTCTCTGCAATATCCTTATTAGTGACAGGTATCTCTGTTTTAGAGGGGTGTGTTGTGGGGGTTTCAGACCTAGACCCCTCAGACTCCATCTCTTCCAGGCCCAGTGTCCCCAGTTCTCCTGGCAGCCCCATCTGTGCCTGGTTCCACAGTTCGAGGAATAGCGGACAGTCCCGCCCCACTATAATATCATGGATTAAACTATGTACTACCCCAACCTCCTGTGTCACTGAGGTACGTCCATAAGAAACCGTCACAGGAACCAGGGGGTACTCCCTGGTATCCCCATGGATACACACTACGCGCAGAGTTTTATTTACGGGGCCAAGTCTCCCAATCACCCTGGCATGTACCAGTGTTACCATGCTCCCGGAGTCTAGTAGGGCCCTGGCAGGAAGGTGGTTCACCCACACTTCACACTCGAACCGTCCTTCAGCCAGATCAAGATGAGTGGTACACGCTCTTTGCACATAGAAGGAGCTTCTCCGACCAGTCCCGCAATCCATCGGCTCCTCCTGAAGTGGGCATTGTGCCCGGGTATGCCCCCAGGACCGACATCGCCAACACTGTAGGCCTCCCATCCTAGGGACAGGAACCAACCTTCGAGGTTCTGCAGAAGATGGTGCAGGGTTGCGGGTTCCAATGTCTAGCAGGGCTTCTCTCCTAGGTGCTGTGGCTGGTCTTGTTGCCCTTGGTGTGGGTTCCCGACGTTTGGCAGGCCCAAGCAGGTCCTCTACCACGGTGTATCTTTCAACCAACTCAACCAGCTGGTCAGCGGTTGCAGGGTCTCCATGGCTTACCCAGCGCTGTAGGTCATCTGGCAGGGACTGCAGGTACCAGTCCATCACCACCCGTTCCACCATTTGTGGGCCTGACAGTTTTTCTGGCTGTAGCCATTTTTTAACCAGCTGTATCAGTTCATGCATTTGGGACCTGGGTGGTCGGTCAGGTTTGTACCGCCAGCGATGCACCCTCTGAGCCCGGACAGCCATGGTCACTCCTAGGCGGGCCAGGATCTCTGTCTTCAGAAGCTCATAGTTGCTGATATGTTCAGTTGGGAGGTCAAAGTAGGCCTTTTGCGGGTCACCGGTGAGAAAAGGAGAGATAATGCCGGCCCATTGGTCACGTGGCCACCCCTCTCTCTCCGCTATCCTCTCAAAGGTGGTGAGAAAGGCCTCTACGTCATCGCTGGGTGTCAGTTTTTGTAAGAAATGGCTGGCTCTCACAGACACTTGGTTGCCAACGGCAACGACCGATTGTTCTCGTCCCTGAGCCAGCCGCTGCACTGCCTCCTGTAAGGCAGTCACCTGTGTTTGAGTGGACTCCTGCTGAGCAGTAAACTGGGCGGCTAGCAACCGTGTGTTTTCCTGCTGTGCAGCTATAGCCTGTGCCAGGGCCTGCTGCTGCTGAGCCATCGCTTCCTCATGGCGACGGTTTGCATCTGCTGAAGCTTGCTGCTGGGTCACGGTGGCTTGCGCCAAAGCCCTGATGACCTCCTCCATGCCTTTACCTGCTGTTTGCAGCGTCTGAGCTGACTTCACCCACGACATGCCATTTGTACACTGTCTCTTTAAATGTCAGTTTAGTTTTAAACGGTTTTTGCGGCTGCAAATGCACTTTTGCCAGCATCCAAGACACCAGTTGTGAACTTTGGGGACAATAGCTCCACGGGATTAAGTGCATAAACCGTCAGTTGTAAAATAAAAGACATTTATTTGAAAGAAAATCAAAATAAGGCTTTCTTCAGCGCACAGGTAAAGTACAAAAACAAAGTCCGCTTATCTTCAGCATAACAAAAAACAGCTTATCTTCAGCACAAAAACAAAGTTAAGGAAAACACATACAGTTTTTGCAGCAGGTTCTTTTAGCAGCCTCCAGACATCCACACAGCTCAGCTAACAGGTGTAATCACCTACTCCTCCTCACCCCAACAACTCTTCCCTACTTCCTGTTTTATGAGCTGTCTTCCTGGAGGCCCTTAACCCCCTGTGCGCTGAATCATTGTGGTCAGGGAGGGAGGCTCTTTTCCCACCCGAATATCTCTTCAGAGCCTCCCAAATTCCGGGTCCCAGATAACTATTATTAACTTAGAGAGGACTGCGAGTCAGTCCTCTCCTGCTCGGCTACTCCCGGAACCCCTCACCCATTTTGGGTGACCCCCTGAGCAACGCTGCGAATCCTTTTAAAGGGACCACAGCCCAAATACTGGTGCTATATAGCACCCGTCCAGGACCCAACCTTGGCGTCCTGTACAATATATATATATATAAACAAATACATACAAACACACATGTGTATTGTATACATGTGTATGCCCACCCAAGCGTGTGCCTTTCTTTACTTGCTACACTGCTATGGGCTTTAGCCCGAGATCTTTTGTAGACCTAGCAATGGTTTGAAGCCCTTCATGGTTTCTTGCCCGGGGCCCTGAAGATTCTAGTTACGCCTCTGTACAGATGCACCAGATTGTGAGTTAATCTCTAGCAATGTTTAATGCCTAGTACACACTAACATTATTTTTTTCCATCAATGAAGCAGGCCTAATGCAAAAAATTAAGATCTAGGAAGGAGATCCTGTACTAACACTGATGTTAGTAAAACAATCGGATAAACCTTTTTCAGTCATGCCCCTTCAACAGAAGCTGGCCGTTCAACCGGCTTCTGTACACAGGGGCCAAATGTTGGCTGGCTACTACTGAACTGGCCGATATCTATTCAGACCGTGTGTACGGGGCTTAAGAAAGGTGCAATTGGACAAAAACATCTTTTTATTTACCAGTACAAGATGGTCCTGCTTGAGGCTCCTCATTCACTGGAGATTGAACAGGAACTTAAAAGATAAGAAGATATTATACACTTAAAGGTGTTGTAAACCTTTGTGTCTTTTCACCTTAAGGCATCCTATGCATTAAGGTGAAAAAACACCTGGCGGTGACCGGCCCCCCAGCCCCCCCCCCTGTTTTACTTACCTGAAACCTGGAACTTGACCCGACGGGAACGTGCTCTCTTTCTACCCGGGGTTCTCGGCTCTTGATTGGATAGATTGATAGCAGCGCAGCCATTGGCTCCCGCTGCTGTCAATCAAATCCAATGAAGTGGGTGCTGGGGGGCGGGGCCGAGTCATACATTCGGCGGCTATGGATGCCGAATGCTGGACTCAGGAGACCTCGCCGGAAGGTAACCAAGTAGTTCTGGACAGCCGCACTCTGAAGAAATGTATGTAATTTATTTAAGATCAAAAATCAAAAATACATGCCAGAGCAGACAGGGAAGCTGACGCGTTTCGCACTAACAGTAGTGCTTTTTCATAGGGGGTTGTCTGATGTGGGGGGTAGCAGAGAGAGCCACGAGGGACTCCAGAAGACGAGGTTTGGGACCATTCTGTGCAAAAGGAGTTGCACAGTGGAGGTAAGTATGATATGTTTGTAATTTTAAAAAAAAAACTTATGCCGCGTACACACGACCTGATTTTTCAGCAAAACTAGGTCCGATGGTCTTCCCAACGAACTTTCGGCGGAGTTCCGACGGACTTACCGAACGAACGGACTTGGCCACATACGAACGAAGTCCGCTCGAAAGTCCGTTCGTTTTGAACGTGGTAACGTAAACTGGACTAAAAAAAGGAAGTTCAATAGCCAGTAGCCAATAGCTGCCCTTGCGTCGTATTTGGTCCGTCGGATCAGCACACAGATGAACGGTTTTCCCAATTTTAGTCCGTCGTGGTTGAGTCCGTCGGTTAGATTTGAAACATGTTCTATTTCTAGGTCCGCCAGATTTTTTCCCCGAAAAACAAACGGATTAGCCCACACACGATCAGATTGTCCGACGGACTAATCCCGTCGGACCTAGTTTGCCGGAAAGTCCGGTCGTGTGTACGCGGCACTACAATCACTCTAAACATCTTCATACGTGCTCATATTGAAACAGATCACTAATTACACATGAAATATTTTTAGATTAATTGACATATATTTATTCTCTACTTACCACGTATATTTTCACAGTCTGGATCAGCGACCACATTATATGCCAAGACAAATTGACTGTTGCCTAGAAACAAAATAAAATGATTGTTAATATTTTGTTTGGCCATTACACAGAATAGAAACTGTTCTGCTGGAATAATGTTGATATAAATTATAATAGTTTTATTTATTGGAAAATAATATTTACTCCACAATGCAATGTCAAGGCACCACTAATAATTGAGGCAAAGTAAATAAATAACAAACATGTCTAGTTATAAAATTGCCTTTGATGGCAACACACTACGGTATTTAAAAATCTCCATTAGTCACCTCTTTTAAAGCATTTGCCAGCTAAAAAAAAAAGCTGAGTCATGTAGCAGGTCTGAATTTTTGCTCTTGTTCACCAATTCACTGAGAAGATCAACAAGGGGGCTTCCAAATTCCGATAAGGCCCCCCCCCCCAGCCTGCAGACCCCCACAATCACCGGCCACGGTTGTGTGGATGAGGCCCTTGTCCTCCACAATATGGGGACGAGGTGCTTTGGGATGCCCCACAGCAGCCACACCCCCCCAAGTTGAGAGCATGTGGTCTGCGCTTGCTTGCCCCCCACCCCCTTCCTGCACAGATAAGGGTCTGGTATGGATTTTGGGGGGGAACCAACTCTGTCTTTTTTTATTTTATAATGTTGGCGTATTTTTCATTGTTTTTTCAATAACCATGTCCCAGCAATTGTTTAAAGTCATTTTAAATAGGGAGGGGGAAATGTCAGTTTTGCAGCATGTTCTATACATGGTACAGATGCGCCACTGTACAGGCAGACTAAGGGAACCCCCACCAGGCACTATATTTAAAGGAATTTTTCATTTTTATATTTGCACGTTAAGCATCAATAAATCACTGCTCCAGAAAATAAGATTATTTGTCAAAAAGTTTGGGGCATTGATACATGTCCACCAGGGCAGTACCCAGACCACCATACCCCTTTTGTGGCCAAATACTTGCATCTAAGCCTTCAATGAGCAGTTTTGATTTTTCATGTTCGGCTCCCATAGACTTCAATGGGGTCGCCATTCAGGTTAGAACATTTCACCTGTTCGGGAGTTCTGCTGCATACCGAACAGGGGAGTGTTTGGCCCATATATACTAAATACCTCTTATGCCCTGTACACACGGTCGGAAAATCCGATGGAAAAGGTCCGATCGGATTATATTGTCGGAAATTCCGACGGAAAAATATCGAGAGAAGGATCTCAAATTTTCCGACAACAAAATCCGATCTTTTGTAGAGAATTCCGATCGGACAAAGTGCCACGTATGCTCAGATCAAATTACGATGCCAAAGCTATTGGCTACTAGCCTGAACGTAGTCCCGTCGTAACGAACGAACGTCATCACGTTCCGAACGATCGGATTTTTCGACAACTTTGTCCGGCCGTGTGTATGCAACACCAGTGTCGGACAAAATCCGTGGGGAAAAATCTGACGGATTTTGTGGTTGGAATGTCCGACCGCGTGTACGGCTAACTGTCTACTCTAAAATAAGAGGTCAATTGTGGGGCAAGATCACTTTTATTGGCGGCGGGAGAGGGCCCCCCTCCCCGCCGCCCTCTGGTGCCCTCTACCGCTTACTGGAGCCATCAGTTTGGCTCGGAGGCAATCGGATCCTTCTCCTTCATGGGTATGGAGACGAGTGAGGGGAAGATGGCCCCCACCCATCTCCATACCATTGCTGGGCGGAAGCAATGTCAAAATGTCACTTCCGCCCATAGCTCTTTTTTTTTTTTTTTTTATTTTAGTATGAGATGTGAGGACTTTTTGACCCCAGGTCTCATATTTAAGAGGTCCTGTCATGCTTTTTTTCTATTACAAGGGATGTTTACATAAAAGTGACACAATTAAAAAAAAAAAAAAAGAAAGAAGTCAAAATTAAAAAATAAAAGGTAAAATAAATAAGAAAAAAAACGTTTTAAACACGCCCCGTCCCGCCGAGCTCGCGTGCAGAAGCGAACGCATACGTGAGTAGCGCCCGCATATGAAAACGGTGTTCAAACCACACATGTGAGGTATTGCCGTGATCGGTAGAGCGAGAGCAATAATTCTAGCCCTAGAACTCCTCTGTAACTCAAAAAATACAACCTGTAGAATTTTTTAAACGTTGCCTATGGAGATTTTTAAGGGTAAAAGTTTGTCGACATTCCACGAACGGGCGCAATTTTGAAGCGTGACATGTGGGGTATCAATTTACTCGGCGTAACATTATCTCTCACAATATAAAAAAAATTGGCTAATGTTACTGTTGTCTTATTTTTTAATTAAATTTTTTTTATTTTTTCCAAAAAAAGTGCGCTTGTAAGACCGCTGCGTAAATACGCAGTGTGACGTGTGACAGAAAGTATTGCAACGACCACCATTTTATTCTCTAGGGTGTTAGAAAAAAAATGTATAATGTTTGGGCGGTTCTAAGTAATTTTCTAGCAAAAAAACCTGTTTCAAACGACAAATCTCAGAAAGAGGCTTGGTCCTTACGTGGTTAAACATAATTTTTTTTTAAAACAAAATAACAAACATGTCATACATGCTCTGTGCACTTGTTTGGCGCGGAGCAGCCCTAATGCTCCTTTTCTGGGGTCTCCTGTTGGCGTTCCAGGCCCCTACTCTTCGGTGAATGCCCCTTCCCTGCGGCCACCCATGCGGGCTCACTCCCGAGGCACCCAGTCTGCGTCTATTGACACAGACCAGGCGACTCAGCCACGCCCACATCCCCCCCTCTCCCTCATCCCAGCATAGACAGTGGAGAGAGACGCTGCTCTGGTGCACATCGCTGGATCAGATCTGGCTCAGGTAAAAATAAACCAGGGTTTTTGTGAAAAAACATTACATAAAAAATTGGATGAATTTAATTTGGTTACAGTGTTGCATGAATTCACAATTGTCAATGAACGACTTCAGTCCCCCTTTTACCCCCCTTCCTTGACCAGGCCATTTTTTGTGATACGGAACTTTGTCACTTTCACTGACAATTTCACAGTCTTGTTGTTGTATGTTTTGTGCTAAAAATAAAAAAAAAGACTGCCAATTTTGAAAAAAAAAAACTCAATTTTTTTTACTTTCTGCTATAATACATAGCCACAAAAAAATCTATTTTGGCCAATATGTATTCAGCTACATGTATATATGGGAGGAAAGGACCAGAGGGATTATGACAGTGCCAAAAAAAAAAAAAAAAAGGTTTGTCGACAATTCAATGCATTTTTCAATAAACTTTTTATTTAGAAAAATATTAAAAAAGGATTTTTAAAGCTTTTCTTTGTTTGTTTATACAAGTAATTGTGCTCAAGGCCCCCAGTTCAATTGAATAGTCAATAATAAATTCACAATAAGCATATACAGATTAGTACATATTAGCTAGAGTTTGATGCAATACAACCATAAATCCAACTAAGTATAAAACTCAGTTGGGGACACAGGCAATTTATTTTCCGACATGTTTCGCCATAATGATGGCCTCTTCGGGGTAGGCCTGCAGTTCAGTTTAATGTATCTAAAATGGATAAATAAATATCAGTAAATAAGAGTTATTATTAATCAGAGTTTTCAATGGCTGAACAAGAATGGCAATGAGCGGAGTTCTACCAGCCCATATTCAACATGGCATCCCCCCAACCAAGAACTCTCACCTAAGGTACACCAATTTGGTGTAAGGCTGAGAACGTACAGAGTCTGTGCGGAGCCGCTAGATGGGCGCTGGCCAATGGGAAGCAGGAGACACACTAGACCTAGCAACGAATCAATTAAATGTTGCATTCAGTGATACTAATTTTATTTAATAAATATAAGTAATAGTATACAATGTTATCCAATTGCGGGAGTAAAAATTCCACAATTACATGGTATAGCATTGTAGTTAGGACTGGTAGTCTCAATACTCACTTTTAATTGTAAAAAATAAAATATAGTGGACACGAACACAGAAAAGGTAAGGATGGTGGGAGGCGCCTAGAAAAGTTAAATAAATAGATTGGAATGGTTTTATATATTGGGTAAATGATATCAGAGTAGAAATAACAAGGTACGGATAATGATTGGATTCAAAATAGTGATAAAGGTACCTGAATTGATGGAAGACAGGTGCTGAAAATGCTAATCAAGTGGAGAGTTCTCACTCAGAGTAAAAAGCTGGTAAGTGTGAGATAATTGCAATAGCTGACAACCAAATTGAAGCGAATTTTCAGGAAAAGACTTCCTAAGGAGTAAGATTAAGAAAAGAAGAACTTAGAATCTTTTTCTGGGGCCAAAAACAGGCCAGAAGTATCAAGTAGTTTACTCAAATAACAAAGACTTACTTATGGAAGGGAGAATGCCGGATGCCGGCTTAAGTAGTGTCTCCCTGGGTGGAGGGCGTAACAATGCGCCGTCCACTCAGCGGACAGAGAGGCTTTGCGCATGCGCGAGTGTCCCAGGTCTATGTGGGCCTACATTGCCCATAGATCATAGCGCCTAGGCGCCGCATCGCGTGATGACATCACGACGGTGCGTGCGCAGGATGGTAAGCAAAAGCCAGGAATAAGGGCTGGCGTCTAGAAGGTGGCACCGCCCTTGGGTGTCCATACTTATCCAATGCAGACACTCCAATTTCCTGCAGACTCCGCCCAGTACTCTGCACGTTGACAAGGATAGATGGTAAAAGGAGGAAAATGCATACATGCATACAGATGCACACATAGTATGGGTTTAATCACCAATATTTATCTCTTTTCTGTTTTATTTTATCAGAGTGCGTTTCCCTGGCTGATACGGTAATGGAGGCGGAGCGGTATCGGTGTCCCCGGGGCTGACTATCCCATCTGGATCCGCCCTCTTGATTCCGATCTGGGCTGGGGACACTTTGGGACCATGGGTTCATTGGTGGTCCCTGGGTGCCCTTGGCCAGTTGGGCCGCCTTTTCGCTGGCTGCCCCTCCCCAATGTGGCATTTTCCTCCTTTTACCATCTATCCTTGTCAACGTGCAGAGTACTGGGCAGAGTCTGCAGGAAATTCGAGCGTCTGCATTGGATAAGTATGGACACCCAAGGGCGGCGCCACCTTCTAGACGCCAGCCCTTATTCCTGGCTTTTGCTTACCATCCTGCGCGCGCACCTTCGTGATGTCATCACGCGATGCGGCGCCTAGGCGCTATGATCTATGGGCAATGTAGGCCCACATAGACCTGGGAAACTCGCGCATGCGCAAAGCCTCTCTGTCCGCTGAGTGGACGGCGCATTGTTACGCCCTCCACCCAGGGAGACACTACTTAAGCCGGCATCCGGCATTCTCCCTTCCATAAGTAAGTCTTTGTTATTTGAGTAAACTACTTGATACTTCTGGCCTGTTTTTGGCCCCAGAAAAAGATTCTAAGTTCTTCTTTTCTTAATCTTACTCCTTAGGAAGTCTTTTCCTGAAAATTCGCTTCAATTTGGTTGTCAGATATTGCAATTATCTCACACTTACCAGCTTTTTACTCTGAGTGAGAACTCTCCACTTGATTAGCATTTTCAGCACCTGTCTTCCATCAATTCAGGTACCTTTATCACTATTTTGAATCCAATCATTATCCGTACCTTGTTATTTCTACTCTGATATCATTTACCCAATATATAAAACCATTCCAATCTATTTATTTAACTTTTCTAGGCGCCTCCCACCATCCTTACCTTTTCTGTGTCCGTGTCCACTATATTTTATTTTTTACAATTAAAAGTGAGTATTGAGACTACCAGTCCTAACTACAATGCTATACCATGTAATTGTGGAATTTTTACTCTCGCAATTGGATAACATTGTATACTATTACTTATATTTATTAAATAAAATTAGTATCACTGAATGCAACATTTAATTGATTCGTTGCTAGGTCTAGTGTGTCTCCTGCTTCCCATTGGCCAGCGCCCATCTAGCGGCTCCGCACAGACTCTGTACATTCTCAGCCTTACACCAAATTGGTGTACCTTAGGTGAGAGTTCTTGGTTGGGGGGATGCCATGTTGAATATGGGCTGGTAGAACTCCGCTCATTGCCATTCTTGTTCAGCCATTGAAAACTCTGATTTATAATAACTCTTATTTACTGATATTTATTTATCCATTTTAGATACATTAAACTGAACTGCAGGCCTACCCTGAAGAAGCCATCATTATGGCGAAACATGTCAGAAAATAAATGGCCTGCGTCCCCAACTGAGTTTTATACTTAGTTGGATTTATGGTTGTATTGCATTAAACTCAAGCTAATATGTACTAATCTGTATATGCTTATTGTGAATTTATTATTGACTATTCAATTGAACTGGGGGCCTTGAGCACAATTACTTGTATAAACAAACAAAGAAAAGCTTTAAAAATCCTTTTTTAATATTTTTCTAAATAAAAAGTTTATTGAAAAATGCATTGAATTGTCGACAAACCTTTTTTTTTTGGCACTGTCATAATCCCTCTGGTCCTTTCCTCCCATATATACATACTACTATATAGGGATGAGGTGCTGTATAACGTTTTGGACCCTCTCAACCATTCTCGCACATTTTATTCAGCTACATATTTGTTACCAAAAATCCCATTAGGTGTATATTGATTGGTTAGCTAAAAAACTATAACATCAACAAACCATGGGATAGATTTAGGGACCTTTAATTTTTTGGGATATTGTTTACTAGTAATGGAGGCGATCAGTGAGTTTTAGCGGAACTGCGACATTGCGGCAGACAAATCTGACACTAAGGGGGTTATTTACTAAAGGCAAATCCACTTTGCACTTGGAAGTGCAGTCGCTGTAGATCTGAGGGGGACATGCAAGGAAAATCAAAAACAGCATTTTTGCTTGCACACGATTGGATGATAAAATCAGCAGACCTTCCCCTCATTTCAGAGCTTCCCCTCATTTCAGAGCTTCCCCTCAGATCTACAGTGACTGCACTTACAAGCGCCCTTTCGGTGCACTTGTAGTGCAGAGTGGATTTGCCTTTAGTAAATCAACCCCTAAGGCCCCTTTCACACCTAGGCGTTTTTCATGCGGTGCAGCGCTAAAAATAGCGCCTGTTCACCGCATGAAAAAATCCGGCCCCTTTAACTCCAGTGTGAAAGCCGGCGGGCTTTCACACTGGAGCGGTGCGCTAGCAGGATGACAAAAAAGTCCTGCTAGCAGCATCTTTGGAGCGGGATAGGAGCGGTGTGTTCACCGCTCCTATACCGCTCCTTCCCATTGAATAGAATGGGACACTGCGGTGAAACTGCGGTAATACCATCGCAAAGCGCCGCTACGGCGGCGCTCTGCGGGCGGTGTTTAACCCCTTTTCGGCCGCTCGCGGGGGTTAAAACCGCACCGCGAGCGGCCGAATACCGCGGTTAAAACGACGGTAAAGCAGCGCTAAATATAGCGCTGCTTTACCGTCACCGCGGCTCCCCGCCCCGGTGTGAAAGGGGCCTAAGTGATAGCTTTTGGGGACCAGCAACACCAATACTATGGGGTTGATTTACTAAAGGCAAATCCACTCTGCACTACAAGTGCACTTGGAAGTGCAGTCACTGTAGATCTGAGGGGGAGATCTGAAATGAGGGGAAGCTCTGCTGATTTAATCATCCAATCATGTGTAAGCTAAAATGCTGTTTTTTATTTTCCTTGTATATCCCCCTCGGATCTACAGCGACTGCACTTCCAAGTGCACTTGTAGTGCAAAGTGGATTTGCCTTTAGTAAATAACCCCCTATGAGTGCTAAAACAAAATGCACTATTACTGTATAAATGATACTGGCAGAGCAGGGGTTAGGAGGAGGGGAGATCAAAGGGTTAAAGTCTATGTAAACCCAAAATATTTTTTTTTGTTGTTTTGATGTCATAATGTAGAGAATAAGATTTGCTTTCATTTGAGCCCAGTCTTGCCACACAGATTTACTCCAGCCCTGAGAAATCCTCTTTTATTGTTCAGTTAGAAATATCTTGACAAAGTGCTGAAAACTGAAAACGCCCCCTTGCTGTGAGTGACAGGTGATTTACATATCTCATGCACTAGCCTGAGACAGGCACATCCTGTATAATTATAAAAAGTAAGAAATTCACCCCTCCCCCACATAACAAATCCGTGTGATGAAAAGGAATGTTATCTGTGATCAGGTGACCTCAGACACACACACTGCACTATAACAATCATCAGATCACTGGATGTTCTACTCTGCCCAGCTCTGACTACATACATCTCCCCTATATTCTTCTTGCTGTTCACTTGAGAATAAATTTCCTTTCACTCTGGTCCGTGGATCTGTGCCTGTCTCAGGCTAGTGCATGAGATATGTAAATCACCTGTCACTCACAGCAAGGGGGCGTTTTTGACAAAGTTTTCAGCACTTTGTCAAGATATTTGTAACTGAACAATAAAAGAGGATTTCTCAGGGCTGGAGTAAATCTGTGTGGCAAGACTGGGCTCAAATGAAAGGAAATCTTATTCTCTACGTTATGACATCAACAAAAAAATTGGGGGTTTACATCCACTTTAAGTGTATCCCTAGGGGCTGCTTAATACCTGTGTGGGGGATGGTCTGACTGGAGGAACATGATCGTGGGTGGCTGGGTCGTCCAGCATGACAACAACCCGAAACACACAGCCAGGGCAACTAAGGACTGGCTCCGTAAGAAGCATCTCAAGGTCCTGGAGTGGCCTAGCCAGTCTCCAGACCTGAACCCAGGGACATCTTTAATATTGATTGGACCCTGGGCAAAACTTTTCTTGGGCCCCCCTCATGCAGTTTTGCTCTCCACCTACAATACAATACAATAGCAGCTAGACTCAAAATCAGTTTACTGAATCAGATCAGGCAGCTACTGCGATTGTTTGCCAGAGGTATCATTACCACTCACTGACTGGTTGCTAGAGGTTACAGAACACATTACAGCTCACTGGTTAGTTGCTAGAGGTTACAGCACATGATTTCGGCTTGATTGGTTGCTAGAGGTTACAAAACACATTACAGCTCACTGGTTAGTTGCTAGAGGTTACAGCACATGATTTCCGCTTGATTGGTTGCTAGAGGTTACAAAACACATTACAGTTCACTGGTTAGTTGCTAGAGGTTACAGCACATGATTTCCGCTTGATTGGTTGCTAGAGATTACTGTGGATTTGACCTCAGGGGGGCATGATATACATATCAATGCTGCCGGCCGCCGCTATTTACATATGAATGCTGCCACTATTTACATATGAATGCCACCATTATTTACATATAAATGCTGGTAATTTACATGTAAACACAGGGTCTGCGGGTGAGTCATCTGTACACAACAATATGGCAGAGCTGGGCAGCATTAGTGGCAGCATTTCACACTGAGATATTGGGACAAAGCACAGGACTAAAACCTCAAGGGGCGAGGAAATTTAAACCAGGATAGTTGGCAAGTATGAGGCAGTTGCTTTGGGCCCCACAACAATGACAGGGCCCAGGGCAGCTGCCCCTTTTGCCCTGCCTTAAAAACGGCCCTGCCTGAACCCAATAGAAAATCTTTGGAGAGAGCTGAAAGTCCGTATTGCCCAGCGACAGTCCTGAAACCTGAAGGATCTAGAGAAGGTCTCTACGGAGGAGTGGGCCAAAATCCGTGTATGCAAACCTGGTCAAGAACTACAGGAAACGTATGATCTCTGTAATTGCAAACAAAGGTTTCTGTACCAAAGATTAAGTTCTGCTTTTCTGATGTATCAAATACTTATGTCATGCAATAAAATGCTAATTAATTACTTAAAAATCATACAATGTAATTTTCTGAATTTTTGTTTTAGATTAGACATGTGCACAACAAAAAAATTTGTTTATTTTCGTTTCGTTTTTTTCGTTTCCGAAAACAAATCGTTTTTTTTCGTTTCGTTTTTTTCCTTTTCTGTTGATTCGTAACGATTCGTACATTTGTAAGTCGTCGGTGTTCGTATTCGTAACGATTCGTACATTCGTAAGAGTTCTTTTTTAGTTGATTCGTTTGTTTGTTAGTTTAATTTTCGGACGCATTCGTATTTATTCGTACATTCGTAACATTCGTAGATTCGTAATCGGAGCATAATTCATAATTTTATGTAATGTGTATGCTATTATTACATTTTAATAATTTACGAATCGAAAAAAAAAGTTACGAATCGAAAAAAAAAAAGTTACGAATCGAAAAAAAAGTTACGAATCTACGAATTTTTTTTGTTCAATAGAGACACGGAAAATTACGAATCGAAAAAAAAATAAAAAAAAGTTACGAATCGAAAAAAAAAAAGTTACGAATCGAAAAAAAAAGTTACGAATCGAAAAAAAAAGTTACGAATGTACGAATTTTTGTGTTCAATCCATTCGAAGCACGTTAAGCAGCACCATTGTAAGGGACACGGAAAATTACCAATTCAACAACAACAAAAAAAGTTACGAATGTACGAATTTTTTCGTTCGTTTTCGTTTTTCGGATTTTCTTCATTTATGGTCTAGAGCCCTACGGACGATATGAGTAACGATGACACACAAGAATAACACAAAACTTACCAAAATGAAATAGACCTGAAAGCGTGCCTTGGTCTATCGTATGGTACACCAAAATAAGGGGGCATACCCTAGATAAGGAATGATAAAATAAGTAGCTATGGAATAATGTGAAATGAGTATTCAGTCTGGGGTAAGAATACTTGGAAGAAGCTTTTAAAAAGGGGAGGGTGGGTGGGTATCTCGCACAGGAAACCGACAAAGACGAGCGGCCTTTGGGCTGCTTAAATGCCCTCCGGGCTCCTCCCATAACTTCAGGCTGGTACCCGGACTTCCAATTAGTGCATTCGTTGTTTCTAATTTTTTTTGGGGGATTTTCGTTGTTTTTCGGATTCGTTCGATTCGAATGATTCGTTAATCGGATTCGTACGATTCGAACGATTCGTTATTCTGATTCGTACGATTCAAACGATTCGTTCATTCGTAACGAAAATAACGAAAAAAAACGAAAAACGAAAAAAAACTAAACGAATTGCACATGTCTATTTTATATTCCGTCTCTCACAGTTGACGAGTATCCATGATAAAAATTACAGACCTTTACATGCTTTGTAAGTAGGAGAACCTGCAAAATCGGCATTGTATCAAATACTTGTCCCCCCCCCCCCCCACTGTATGTATATATATATTTTTTATACTTCAAGTCTTCTTTTGCTATGATAATCCCATCAAGGCAGTCTTGTATTAACTTCCATGTTCTAAGCCTAATTACCCTCCAATCACAAAGGTGACAGACGCGCTGCAAGGACACAAAAGCACAAAGACGAGCCTCGCGATCTAATGTGTTTTTTTTTTCCCCTAGACCACATTAGGAACAGAAACATAGCAAGAGCCTACATTACCACTCCTGTGATTACGTTCAGTGTGCCATTATCATCACCAGGTAATAGCAGACTAAGAAGCCCGGCTGATTCTGTTTTCATGTCGGGTTTAACTCACGCGGCTCCGCTCCACGCTGGCCTTGTTTAATGGATCCGCGGGAGAATCTTTCTTTGCCTTAATAAGATATACAAAGCTTTTAGAACCTTTTTCTATTTCTTTTCTGCTACACGTTTTTTTTTTTTTTTTTATTCTGCCCCCCTTCTCTATGGGTCTAAATATGGCCGTTAATTTAACGGAAAACCCACAGAGAACAGTACATCTTTGTCCTAAAAAAAAAAAATAGAAAGAAGTGAAATGCTCAATAAAAGCAAGTCTTCTTGTTATGTCGGCGGTATATCAATTTAACAAGCTTTCAAACTTTTCTCTTTGGTGGTTCTACTAAGTTTATCTTTTTTTTTTTTTTTTATCCATTTTGCACACTAATTTTTAAGTATTTTTGTTTTATCACAGTTTAGAACGGGGAGTGTTTTATTTATTTATTTTAATTAAATTTTAGTTTGTTGGTGGGAGATTTTAGGGGAAGGGAGGGGTATTGATGGATAGAGCCAGAGGGGTTTTCATAAAAGACTGAGAGAATCTAGGCATTCTATTTATTTTATGGAGGATTTAAAATGTTTTGTAGTTTGCACATTCTAGGAATGATTCGCATATATGTTTTTAAAATGTTATGTAATGTCTTGTGTTTATATAAAAATTTAATAAAAAAGAGGTTAAAAAGGAAGGGGAAAATGGAAAAAAAAAAATTGCATTATTTTTTTTTGTTCACCTACTGTATATCTTCAGCCAAATGTCTAAATATTGCACAATTATCACCATAAAGCTCTTGATAATTAACCACTTCAGCCCCGGACCAATTGGCAGCCAAAGGACCAGGCCCCTTTTTGTGATTCGGCACTGCGTCGCTTTAACTGACAATTGCGCGGTCGTGCGACGTGGCTCCCAAACAAAATTGGCGTCCTTTTTTTCCCACAAATAGAGCTTTCTTTTGGTGGTATTTGATCGCCCCTGCGGTTTTTATTTTTTGCGCTATAAACAAAAATAGAGCGACAATTTTGAAAAAAATGCTATATTTTTAACTTTTTGCTATAATAAATATCCCCAAAAAATACATAAAAAAACATTTTTTTTCCTCAGTTTAGGCCGATACGTATTCTTCTACATATTTTTGGTAAAAAAAAAATCGCAATTAGCGATTATTGATTGGTTTGCGCAAAAGTTATAGCGTTTACAAAATAGGGGATAGTTTTATAGCATTTTTATTAATATTTTTTTTTTTTACTAGTAATGGCGGCGATCAGCGATTTTTATTGTGACTGCGACATTATGGCGGACACATCGGACATTTTTGACACATTTTTGGGACCATTGTCATTTATACAGCAATCAATGCTATTTAAATGCATTGATTCCTGTATAAATGACAGTTGTAGTGAAAGAGTTAACCACTAGGGGGAGGGAAGGGGTTATGGGCTGTGACGTGTGTGTGTTTTTTTACATTAGGGGCTGACATCTGACGTCATTGATCGGCTTTCCCGATGACCGGGAACAGCCGATCAATGACAGGCAGAGTAGGAAGCGCAGGGAGAGGTTTGTTTGCACAGACCTCTCCCCGTTTTTCAGCTCCGTAACCCGATCGTGGGACACCAGCGGCGATCGGGTCCGCTGGTCCCGCGGCCGGGGTCACGGAGCTCCCGACCGGGTCGCGAGCGTGCCGCGACCCACGGGCAGGCAATTAAAGGGCCACGTACAGGTACGTGATTTTGCCTGCCTCTACGTAGTTCCGTCGTACGCAATGTACTTCACCACGTTCAGAACGATCAGATTTTCCGACAACTTTGTCCGACCGTGTGTATGCAACACCAGTTTCGGACAAAATCTGTCGGGAGAAAACGGCCGGATTTTGTGGTCGGAATTTCCGACCGTGTGTACAGGGTAAAATAAATCTAAATGCCTAAGCACAATTTTGCAACTTTGACATGTGTTAGTAAAACTGTACATATCATCACTACTACTTATGCGGCGTACACACGGTCGGAATTTCCGATGGAAACAGTCCGATGGGAGTTTTTCATCAGATTTTCCGACCGTGTGTATGCCCAACGGTCTTTTTCTGTCGGAATTTCTGGTGGACTTTGAATTGAGAACCTGTTCTCAATTTTTCCGAAAGAAAACCTTTCTATCGGATTTTCCGATCGTGTGTATGCAATTCCGACACGCAAAATTCCGACGCATGCTCGGAAACAATTCAATGCATGCACGGAAGCATTAAACTTCCCTTTTATAGTGCTGTCGAACGTGTTTTATGCCGCTGTGTTATTGACTGTCGAAATTTGGTGTGACCGTGTGTAGGCAACACAGCTTGAGCGGAATTCCGTCCGAAAAACCGTCAGAGTTTTTTCCGACGAGAATTCCGATCATGTGTACGCGGCATAAGTGTATCCAGGTGGGTTATAACTTTTTTTTTTAGGACAAATTGGGCTTTCATTTGGTGGTAAATGGTAATGGATATCTCCTATTTTTTTTTTTTTAATATCAATGGAAAACTGGGCCAAAATAGTAAAAAAAAAAAGTCTATTACTTGCAACTACCATAAATATCCACCAAAAAACAACCCCAATAAATTATCCTGCTCCTAGCGATCGCAGAGATACCACATATGTGCATGTTAGTTGTTGTTTGTACTCATAGTACAGCCCAGAAAAAATAGTGCGCATTTTGCTTTTTTTTATCCTACCTAAAACACACTAATGCCACGTACGCACGATCGGAAATTCCGCCAACAAAAGACCGATGTGAGCTTTTGGTCGGGAAATGCGACCGTGTGTATGCTCCATCGGACTTTTGCTGGTGGAATTTCGGCCAGCAAAAGATTGAGAGCATGATCGGAAATTCCGATCGTCTGTATAAATTCCGATGCGCAAAATTCCTACGCATGCTCGGAAACAATTTGACGCATGCTCAGACGCATTGAACTTAATTTTCTCGGCTCATCATAGTGTTGTTCATCACCGCGTTCTTGACGGTTGAAAGTTCATAGAACTTTTTTGTCACTGTGTGTATGCAAGCCAAGCTTGAGCGGAATTCCGTCGGAAAAACCATCCAAGTTTTTTCCAACGGAAAATCCTATTGTGTGTACGGGAAATTGGAGTGTGTTTGTTTCCACTTTATATCGAATCCTGGGTCATCTGACATCACCGATCTCACTCATCAATTACATCTATCCTATCTGTGGATACAAGCTCATACGACCTTCTGTTAGCTCAGAGGTCCATCAGATCTGGTAAGAGTTTGAATTGGCTGGTGGAGGATTAGTCACCTTGAACATTGACAACAGGGTTGTTTGTACTTTGCCTCAGGAGGTGTTTTCCATCATTGAAGAACTTTAATCGTTTATTATTGCTCTTTTTTATATATGTGTATGGACTTATACAGTGCGCTGAACTTATTCCTTTTTCTTACATTGATTTGAGGTGTTGGGATTTGCCTTTGCATCTTTTGCTATTTAATACTTTTAGTCGTGTGTGCGCTGATTGTTTTATATTAAACAGTGATTTTAAAACTGAAGCCCTTTGCTTGCCCTTTATTAGTCCCTTAGGGCACTATTCCTCCCACTGATAGAAGACACTATTCTGCCAACTGACACCAACAAATGGGGCACCATTTCTCCCACTGACAACAACAATGGGGCACCATTTCTCCCACTGACACCAACAATGGGGCACCATTTTCCAAACTGTTACCAACAATGGGCAGCACAGTGGTGTAGTGGTTAGCACTCTCGCCTAGCAGTAAGAAGGGTCACTGGTTCGAATCCTAACCACAACACTACCTGCCTGGAGTTTGCATGTTCTCCCTGTGCCTTTGTGGGTTTCCTCTGGGTTCTCCGGTTTCCTTCCACACTCCAAAGACATGCAAGTAGGTTAATTGGCTTCTGTCCAGAAATTGGCCCTAGTATATGGACCTAGACTTTGGATTGTGGGCTCTTTGAGGGTAGGGACCGATGTGAGGGTGCAATGTACAGGGATAGGGACAATTGTGGACACTCACTAAGGTTGAACTGGATTGACTGGTGTCTTTATTCAACCTTACTAACTATGTAACTATGTAATGGGGCATCATTTCTTCCACTGACACCAACAATGGAGCACTATTCCGCTTCCTAATACAAAATGTATTGATGCTTACTTGTAGGGATGGGCCCGGTGTTCGATTCGAACCCATGTTCGAATCAAACATCGGGCGTTCCCCCAGTTCGGCGAGCCCAGAACTATTTGGGCCGCTCGCATCAAATTCGTGTGATGCGAGTGGCCCGCAATGCATTGCGCCAGTCGCAGTGCAATGCTGGCTGATGATTGGCCAGGCATGCACTGTGACCCTGCATGCTTGGCCAATCACAGCGCCGGCTGCGAGGAGCACCCGGGCATCCTGCCTGTAGCCAATTATGTCTCAGGGGCTTTAGTACACGCCCTACGGTATAAGAGGCCGCCGTGGCGGCGGCCTCGGATATTGTGTTTCAGTGTCAGCGTGTCAGTGTGCTGCTGACTGCTGACAATATGTGCTTTATTTCTGGGGATTTGTGTGTGCGTGCTGTTAGTACAGCATTGCAGTATCACATCTGGGGGGTGTCTATAGGTTGTCTGTGAAGGGGGGCAGGTTGCCTGTGCTTAGAACTGTCCCTGCAAAAAGTGTCATTTTTGCAGGAAAAAGGCTATTTAAAAGCACTCGCGGCTAATGAATTGATGGCTCCCGTAACACAGAGAACTGTCATTCATTGATAAAAAAAACCCAAAAAAAGCGTAGGGGTCCCCCCAAATTCAATAACCAGGACCTTCAGGTCTGGGATGGATATTAAGGGGGACCCCAGCCAAAAAAAAAAAATGGCGTAGGGTCCCCCTCAAAATCCATACCAGACCCTTGAGGTCTGAGATGGATTTTAAGGGGTACCCCAGCCAAAAAAATGGCGTGGGGTCCCCCTCAAAATCCATACCAGACCCTTATCCAAGCACGCAACCTGGCAGGCCGCAGGAAAAGAGGGGGGAATGAGAGTGGCCCCCCCTCCCGCCTGAACCGTACCAGGCCACATGCCCTCAACATTGGGAGGATGCTTTGGGCCAAAGCACCTTGTCCCCATGTTGATGAGGACAAGGGCCTCATCCCCACAACCGTGCCCGGTGGTTGTGGGGGTCTGCGGGCGGGGGGCTTATCGGAATCTGGAAGCCCCCTTTAAGAAGGGGACCCCCAGATCCCGCCCCCCCCTGTGTGAAATGGTAAGGGGGTACAAAAGTACCCCTACCATTTCAACAAAAAAGTGTCAAAAATTGTAATAATGACAGGAGACGGTCTTTGACAATTCCTTTATTAAAATCTTCTTTCTTCTTTCTTCATCCTTCGGTTTCTTCACCTTCTCCTTCCGTCATCTTCTTCCATCTTCTTCCATTTTCTTCTTCCTCCGATCCGCTTCTTCTTGCGCTGGTCTTCTCGTCCTTCTCGTCCGGCATCTTCTTCCATGGCGTCGGCGTCGGTGTCGGTGTCTCTTCTTGGGCCACTCCTCGCAATGGGAAGCTCCCGCTGTGTGAGGCTCCGCTCCGTCTGACAGGTCTTTTATAATGGAGGGCACCTGGTGATCCCGCCCCCTCTGACACAGGGGGACGTCATGGGGAATTCCCTATGGCTTTCCCCATGATGTCAGAGGGGGGCGGGGTCACCAGGTGCCCTCCGTTATAAAAGACCTGTCAGACGGAGCGAAGCATCACACAGCGGGAGCCTCCCATTGCGAGGATCGTCCCGACAGAAGAACAGATGCCGACGCCATGGAAGAAGATGTCGGACGAGAAGGACGAGAAGACCTGCACAAGAAGAAGCGGATCGGAGGAAGAAGATAATGGAAGAAGATGGAAGAAGATGACGGAAGGAGAAGATGAAGAAACCGAAGGATGAAGAAAGAAGAAAGACGATTTTAATAAAGGAATTGTCAAAGACCGTCTCCTGTCATTTTTACAATTTTTGACACTTTTTTGGTGAAATGGTAGGGGTACTTTTGTACCCCCTTACCATTTCACACAGGGGGGGGCGGGATCTGGGGTCTCCTTGTTAAAGGGGGCTTCCAGATTCCTATAAGCCCCCCGCCCGCAGACCCCCACAACCACCGGGCACGGTTGTGGGGATGAGGCCCTTGTCCTCATCAACATGGGGACAAGGTGCTTTGGGGGTCTTAGACCCCCAAAGCATCCTCCCAATGTTGAGGGCATGTGGCCTGGTACGGTTCAGGCGGGGGAGGGGGGGGGCGCTCTCGTCCCCCCCTCTTTTCCTGCGGCCTGCCAGGTTGCGTGCTCGGATAAGGGTCTGGTATGGATTTTGAGGGGGACCCCACGCCATTTTTTTTGGCTGGGGTTCCCCTTAAAATCCATTCCAGACCTCAAGGGTCTGGTATGGATTTTGAGGGGGACCCTACCCCATTTTTTTTTTTTTTTTTTTTATCAATGACTTTTTTTTATGAATGACTTTCAATGAATGACTGTTCTCTGTGTTACGGGAGCCGTCAATTAAAATTAGCCGCGAGTGATTTTAAATAGCTTTCTTTCCTGCAAAAATTACACTTTTTGCAGAGACAGTTCTAAGCACGGGAAACATGCGCCCCTTTACATGCATACTATAGACACCCCCCAGGTACGAAATTTAAAGGAATATTACACTTTTATTGTTTCAATTTAAGCATTATTAAAATCACTGCTCCTGAAAAAACGGCCATTTAAAAAAAAAAAAATTTGCATTGATTCATGTCCCCTGGGGCAGGACCCAGGTCCCCAAACACTTTTTATGACAATAACATGCATATTAGCCTTTAAAATTAGCACTTTTGATTTCTAACGTTCGCATCCATTATAACTCATAGGGTTCTAAAGCTCGCACGGTCCGTTCGCGGGTTCTGGTGCGAACCGAACGGGGGGGTGTTCGGCTCATCCCTACTTACTTGCAATGATGCCAGAAAAATTTCCACTCCCGCTGGCCACATTCCGGCTCCCCTTAAGCCTGAAGGACAATAAACTGGCCCTTTGTTTAGAAATTTTGGATAACCCCACTCTACACCATTACAGAAAACGTAGGGGGTCAACAGAAAGAACCACAGCCCATAGCAGGGTCAAACTCATGGAAGTGCTGAATGTGCAGGCAGAAGCTCTTGAGCAGGGTGAAGATCAGACAAAGGATGACTGGATAGATAGGTATAAATCCCCGTCTTTTGCAGGTCTTGCTTTTTTACATTTTTTTTATGTAAAACTGGGTGACTCATACCAGAACAACTCAGACAGAGCATTCACAAACTGTATAATCAGAGGTTGCTTTTATTCAAAACCACGAGTTAAAATGCTCAGAAGATCCAGAAAATTGTACATACATTCAAAAGCTTACTTTTCTGTATCCACAATAGAAAAAAACTTGTTTGGACTGAAGTGGTACTTTAATGGAAACACTGCACTTTTCTCTTTTTAACAACCGGTATGTTTTTTTTTATGGCACAAGCAAGCTGAGTATATATAAGCACCCTGTAAGACATCTACTGTGTCCTACTTTGGGTTCTTACATTTTCATATAAAGTACGTGTATTAAATATAGAAGATCTATAACTATATCTGCTCACATAGGAAGATTAATTTATAGAAAAATTAGTAATGCATGAATCCATATATATGAAAATGGCCTTACAATGATTTTTTTTTTCTTGAGGAACCAGCTTAGGATGTCCATTGGAAGAATTAAAAAGGCATATAAAGTATAATATAGTAAGAGGAGAAGAAGGCCAAGAGAGGGGCATGTCTCCTAAGTGGTATTCATTCAAAGAAAACCCATTCTAGGGGGCAGCATGGTGGTTAATAGGTTGGCGTTATCCCTGGGATCTCTATCTGTATGGGGTTAGTCTATTCTCCTTGTGTACGGGTGTATTTCAGTACATGTATAGCTTACAACACATAGGGCCACCAGTCACAAGCAGTGTGCCACAAGACTAGACTCTTTTTGGTTTTAGTTTCTTTATAAGTGATATACTGTAACTAAAGGTTTGGACTATGGACTAGGCTATTTTCGGTTTTAGTTGTTTGTAAGTCATATACTGTAACTAAAAGTTAAATGGGTAAGATTCATCTTTTTTCGCAGAGGATACAAAGGTATGTAATAGGGTTGATGTTCCCAGGGGCTTTGTTTAATAGAATATTGTTAGAAATTCTGTATATAGCCCTACGGAACAGACAGACAGTGCACAGTCCACATTGGCTTTGCTGCTTAACTGCAGACAGGAGTCAGAAACGTTACTACAGAGAAAAGACATAGGGTTTAACCATAGATGCAGCTACAAACTTATAAACACTACCATCTACTGGTTGAAGAATATATCTCTGCTAAATACTGATGTACAGTAGTTGTTGCACACAATACCATTCTGCATTCCAACAAGCATGATTCACAATTGCTGGAAATCTATCAAAGCAAAGGACACTGCAGTGCAGTGTTTCTTAAAGCGGAGGTCCACCCTAAAAAATATTTAGAAATTAAAATTTGAAATAAATTAAATTAAATTAAAAGACAGAATTTTTTATTTTTTTTTACTTACCAAAAACCCCATGTTGGTAGGCGGTCTAACTAATCTACCTCTTCCTAGTCTGCGGAGCTGTTCCGTCACTTCCTCCTCTTCGGCGAGCTCCCCGTTGTCTTCTGGGACCTGTGTGTGTCCTAGAAGACGACGGGGCCATTCACAATGCATCATGTAACTTGCGCAGTAGGAAACGGGCAGTGAAGTCACAAGGCTCCACTGCCGGTTTCCCTTGCAATAGCGGCGCCGACACCCGATCCGATGGACGGTTCGGTCTCGGGGGGCCGACATCGAGGACTCGCTGGACAGGTAATTGCCCTTATTAAAAGTCAGCAGCTACAGTGTTTGTAGTTGCTGACTTTAAAAAAAAACGGCTGGAACACTGCTTTAAAATAAACCTAGTCACTTGGGGTGGGTGAGGCTTTAAAAAAATACAATATTGGAGTAAAGTGTTGTCCAGAGCTAGAGATGTTAATTATATTAGGGTGGTAGACCCTATTTAGAATACTGTGTCCACTTCTGTAGACCACGCTTACAAAAAGTTATAGCTAAGATAGAGTGTACAGAGATGTGCAACAAAAATGGTGGAAGGGCCTGAGGGATAAAATATAAAAGTGAATGGAGGAACAGCCTGAGAGGAGGAAAGATCACACTTATAAAATGTTAAAGGTAGGATTAAGAGAGTCCAGAGAGGGGCAACACAAATGGTTGAAAGTCTGAAGGATAAGACATGGGAATGAGGATGAACAATGAAAGATATGGAGAGTCCTGAAGCCAACATAAAAGTCCTCACTAGATGGTATCTGGCTCCTTATCGCCTCTCAAAACTCTATCTGAATTCATCACACCTTTTTTTTTTTAGGGGATGCCACCTGCAAGGCACTATGTATTATATATGGTGGGAATGCCCTAGAATAATGGGAATTGGGGAACAGAGTCTTTGCCTTACTGAGATGGGTTACTGGATTCTTGATACCACAATCAACACGTTTTGCTCTTTTGAACGAGCCACTTGAGAAGGTCTCCCATGCTGTCCTATGACAAATATTTTTTATCTCTTGGTGGCTAAATTAACCCTATTCCAGATCATGGAAAAAGATTTCAGTTTGCATATCTCACATGAGGCAAAAAGTATCTTGGACCATAACCCATGGAAAACTTAAATTGGTCTCCTAAATGATACAGTTAAGTGTTTTTAAAAGGTTTGGAGCACAAAGTATATTGACCTTTAACCCTCCATGGGGGCCCTATCTGGTAGTCTTTACAGTCCTCTGGGATTCTTCTTTTCTTTTTTATTCTTTTCTGATTTTCTATTCTACCTCCTTTTCCTTTCTTTCTTATATTAGCTTTTGTATAACCTGGTGATCGTGACACAGGTTTTTGCTGTTGATAAATGCCTTGAAGTGACTACTACATTATTTCATCGGAAGTAAGTGGTATTCTGTAGACTTGCTTCTGTTTTTTTAGCAAGTCACTTTAGCTATTACTCTTGTTTCAACAGCGGACCATTGTTAGATTAACAGATTGCCATTGATTGTCACAACATTTTTCTTATTCTGGATAGTATTTTGAATCCTTGATAAAAATATTGAAAGCAAAAATTAATATAGAGTGTTCAGAGATGGCCAATAAAATGGTGGAAGGTATGAGGGATAAAACGTAGAAGAGACTAGAGCAGGGATCTCCAAACTATGGTCCTCCAGCTGTTTGCGGAACTACACATCCCATGAGGCATTGTAAAACTCTGACATTCACAGACATGACTAAGCATGATGGGAATTGTAGTTCCTTAACAACTGGAGGGCCATAGTTTGGAGACCCCTGGACTAGAGGAACAGCTAGAGGAAAGGAGGCTAAGAGGGGAAGAATTGACTCAAAACGGACCTGTGCCCAGACTATGGGCATTTGATTATTTAAAGTGGTTGTAAACCTTAATTTAAAAAAAAAAAAATATTTAAATAACAAACATGTTATACTTACCTTACTGTTATACTTACCTTACTAAAGGCAAATACACATTCTACTACAAGTGCCCCTTTTTGCGATTCGGCACTGCGTCGCTTTAACTGACAATTGCGCGGTCGTGCGACGTGGCTCCAAAACAAAATTGGCGTCCTTTTTTTCCCACAAATAGAGATTTCTTTTGGTGGTATTTGATCGCCCCTGCGGTTTTTATTTTTTGCGCTATAAACAAAAATAGAGCGACAATTTTGAAAAAAATGCAATATTTTTTGCTTTTTGCTATAATAAATATCCCCAAAGAATATATAAAAAAACTTTTTTTTTCCTCAGTTTAGGCCGATATGTATTCTTCTACATATTTTTGGTAAAAAAAATCGCAATTAGCGATTATTGATTGGTTTGCGCAAAAGTTATAGCGTTTAAAAAATAGGGGATAGTTTTATAGCATTTTTATTAATATTTTTTTTTTACTAGTAATGGCGGCGATCAGCGATTTTTATTGTGACTGCGACATTATGGCGGACACATCGGACATTTTTGACACATTTTTGGGGCCATTGTCATTTATACAGCAATCAATGCTATTTAAATGCATTGATTCCTGTATAAATGACAGTTGTAGTGAAAGAGTTAACCACTAGGGGGAGGGGAGGGGTTATGGGCTGTGACGTGTGTGTTTTTTTACATTAGGGGGCGGGGCTGACGTCTGACATCATTGATCGGCTTTCCCGATGACCGGGAACAGCCAATCAATGACAGGCAGAGAAGGAAGCCCGTGCCATTTTGCCGCAGTATATCTGCGTTAGGCGGTCGGGAAGCGGTTAAATGCTAAAATCAGCAGAACTTCTCCTCATTTCAGATCTTCCCCTCAGATCTAAAGTGACTGCACTTCCAAATGCACTTCCACTTGCCTTTAGTAAATCAACCCCTGTGCAATGCTTTTGCACAGAGCAGCCCCGATCCTTTCCTTCTCGGGTCCCCGCCGGTGCTCCTCTCCCTGCCGAGTGCCCCTGTTCTGTCGGATTAGGCGACTCATCCAAACTTGTAACGGAAGTGATGTTCCGTCACGGCCATCTTGGTACACCCCACACCCAGCCGCACTAAGCCTACAGTCTAAAGTCGCCAAGCGGACATCTTTTTACACCCACCCAAGTCTTGCATTTCACACTTCTTTTTACCACTAAACTGAGTTTATATAGTGATATACAGGATTTAGAAGTCCGTGACACTGTTTTGATGTTAATTTGTAAAAGCAACGGTCTTCTGTCAGATCAGAAAACCTGTGAGATCAGCAGGCTTGCGGCTGCTTTTAAAATTCAACATCAAACCAGTGTCATGGACATCTAAATACTGAATATCACAATATAAGTGTGAAATGCAAGATTTTGGTGGGTGGAAAAAAGATGTCTGCTTGGCGACATCAGACTGTAGGCTTAGGCCCCTTTCACACTTATACGACTTGTCCCACGATTTGGGACTGCAAAGTAGCATGACAAGTCGTTCCCCATGATTTCCAATGGCAGCCATTCATATTAGTACGACTTCAAGTCGTTCCGAATTCAAAGTAGTCCCTGCACTACTTTGGTCCGATTTTGATGCCACTTACACAGGCATTCCTAGAAATCACGGCAAAATCGCAGCAAAAATCGCTGCAAAATCGCCTCCACTTCCTCCTCACTTGCTGGGATTGATAGCAGCCAATGGCTCCCGCTGCTGTGTCTGAACCAATGAGGATGGAGAAAGCTTTAAAACAAGCCATCACTGACCTCTCTAGCTCTTTGTAGTTAACACAATTTTTTTTTTTCTAAAAGATCACAACAAAGACTTTGAAGTCAGTTTCAGTCAGTGTCTAACAGCTTCACCCCTTCCTAACTCCTCCTGGTGGAGGTGGTGTCCCAAATGCCTCATCACATTGGCTCTCACAGTGGTTACATGATCAAGAGTCCGTCCCGCTAAGGCTAAGGTTAAGGCCCACCAGCCCTGCCATCATAGATATGCATTATGGCAGAAGGGGGGAAGGCAGAGGTTAAAAAATCCTGCTGTATGTTTACATTAGGGGTCTGACAGCCTGACACAATTATATTGTAATACAGAAATAGCTTCATAGATTTCATTCGATTTTGAAGACTAATTTCTCCCCACCACTTATAGCTAACGCTGCGAATGAGGGCGTAGATCACAAGCAATAAGCACAATGCCAATTAAGGATAAACACAAAATGCAAACAAAGCCTTCACTTCCACCTCTGCCACCAGACTGTCCACAGCACCCACCCACAGCCACAAAGGGGGATACCAGGTAAAGACCCTATGTTGGGAAGAGGGAGGGCCCAGCAGCCATGGTGATGTGAATGCTGGCTTGTTTTTTGGTATATGTGTTACATAGACTTGGCAGTTTTGGATGCATTACTTTATGTATATCCACTTTTTATTTTATATGCATTACACAGTATCTTTTCTCAAAATTGTTCATTTTGCATGCTGTTTGTTCTTTATGGGTTGACTGGAGAGATTTCCTATTGCTGTTAGGGATGTGATTGGTGGCAGAGGACTGGAGGGGGGAAATTCTGGATTCAGTGAGAATTACAGGGCCAGCATTAAAGCCTATGTCTAACTATGGGCAAAATGTTTTTTTCCCCATGCAGTGGGGCCATGCCCGCACTGCATTGGTTAACTGCTCATTTTCTCTAGGGCCTATACTAACTTGGTCCTTCGATCTTATGGAAAATGGCGCTCCCCCACATCCAACGGTGGACTGTTCCTGATGTTTTCACATCCAGAGCCATCAGGAACAGCTCATGGCACAAAACCACTGGACCACGGGGGAGCAAGAGCGGAGGGGACCAGTCTTGCACTGAGAGTACTGGAGGATTAGGTGAATATATCTTGGCTCTCCGAACCCCTAGAACAGCCTTTCTCAACCTTTACAACCCTTGAAATAGTTCTCCGGTCTCAGGGAACCCCTGCTAAGAATTATAAAGCCACAACTCATGATACATTAGTGTGATGGCCAGTGGGAAGAATGGTCCTTACATTTGTGGTCATTGGGAAGAATCACCTCCTTACAGATAGCTAAAAAGATCAATGGTGTCAGTGGGAACTTATCTGAGAGGCAGAAATTGCCCAATGTTGAAGGAACCCCTAGCAACCTCTGGAGGAACCCTAGTTGAGAATCACTGCCCTAGACAAAAGCGAGTAGTAAACAACCAGGCAAAGCCCCACTACATGGACGAAAAAAAAGAATTGCCCGGAGTTGGGCTTTAACAGGCCTTCCACTTTGAGTGCAATTGTCCAGCATACAATTACAGTATCTCACAAAAGTGAGTACACTCCTCACATTTTTGTAAATATTTTTATTATATCTTTTCATGTGACAACACTGAACAAATGGCACTTGTAGTGAGTGTACAGCTTGTATAACAGTGTAAATTTGCTGTCCCCTCAAAATAACTCAACACACAGCTATTAAAATCTAAACCTCTGGAAACAAAAGTTAGAACACCCCTAGGTGAAAATGTCCAAATTGGGCCCAATTAGCCATTTTCCCTCCCCGGGAGGGTCATGTGACTCGTTAGTGTAACAAGGTCTCAGGTGTGAATGGGGAACAGGTGTGTTAAATTTGGTGTTATCGCTCTCACTCTCTCATACTGGTCATTGGAAGTTCAACATGGCACCTCATGGCAAAGAACTCTTTGAGGATCTGAAAAAAATAATTGTTGCTCTACACAAAGATTTCCTAGGCTATAAGAAGGTTAAGAAAGACCCTGAAACTGAGCTGCAGCACAGTGGCCAAGACCATACAGCGGTTTACCAGGACAGGTTACACTCAGAACAGGCCTTGCGATGGTCAACCAAAGGAGTTGAGTGCACGTGCTCAGCATCATATCCAGAGGTTGTCTTTGGGAATTAGACATATGAGTGCTGCCAGCATTGCTGCAGAGGTTGAAGGGGTGGGGGGTCAGCCTGTCAGTGCTCAGACGATACGCAGCACACTGCATAAAATTGGTCAGCATGGCTGTCGTCCCAGAAGGAAGCTTCTTCTAAAGATGATGCATAAGAAAGCCTGCAAACAGTTTGCTGAAGACAAGTAGACTAAGGACATGGATTACTGGAACCATGTCCTGTGGTCTGATGAGACCAAGATAAACTTCTTTGGTTCAGATGGTGTCAAGCTTGTGTGGTGGCAATCAGGTGAGGAGTACAAAGACAAGTGTGTCTTGTCTACAGTTAAGCATGGTGGTGGGAGTGTCATGGTCTGGGGCTGCATGAGTGCTGCCGGCACTGGGGAGCTACAGTTCCTTGAGGGAACCATGAATGCCAACATGTACTGTGACATACTGAAGCAAAGCATGATCCCCTCCCTTCAGAGACTGGGCCGCAGGGCAGTATTTCAACATGATAAAGACTCCAAACACACCTCCAAGACGACCACTGCCTTGCTAAAGAAGCTGAGGGTAAAGGTGATGGATGGCCAAGCATGTCTTCAGACCTAAACCCTATTGAGCATCTGTGGGACATCCTCAAATGGAAGGTGGAGGAGCGCAAGGTCTCTAACATCCACCAGCTCCGTGATGTCGTCATGGAGGAGTGGAAGAGGACTCCAGTTGCAACCTGTGAAGCTCTGGTGAACTCCATGCCCAAGAGGGTTAAGGCAGTGCTGGAAAATAATGGTGGCCACACAAAATATTGACCCTTTGGGCACAATTTGGACATTTCAGGGTGTACTCACTTGTGTTGCCAGCGGTTTAGACATTAATAGCTGTGTGTTGAGTTATTTTGAGGGAACAGCAAATTTACACTGTTATACAAGCTGTACACTCACTACTTTACATTGTAGCAAAGTGTCATTTCTTCAGTGTTGTCACATTAAAAGATATAATAAAATATTTCCAAAAATGTGAGGGGTGTACTTACTTTTGTGAGATACTGTACATTCTATGGCATAGCCACTTTTCATGTATGGAAGCAATTAATTGAAATCACTCACCGGTCTTCTTATAACTTATATCATTTGGGTCGGGCTAATTAATTTCTTTGCCTCATTTCATCCCAGCATTAATCAATTAATATTCATTAGCAAATATATATGTTTGCCGCTCCAAGAGCTAAGCAAACTATGAGTTTTAAAGAAGCTTGTCATCAATCATTATGTTCAAATGTTGGAAATATCTATTTATGTCATCTATAGTTGGCCATACTTTCCAATCTGGTTGTACAATCTTATTATTACCTTTCAATAGATTTTATTCTGTGATCACTACTTTTTTTTTTTTTTTAATCGATCATATTTTATTAGTTTTAGAAGATGCATAAACAAAGATCATTAATACATTTTTGCTACAAATAAGTATAAACATCAATTTCAAAGAGTAATAACGCAAGAAAGGGTGTCCAATCTTATGCATGCATTATACTGCAACATTTGGACAGGAATTGTGGATAATTTTCCATACATAGGATGTTAGATGTTATAGTGTGTGACGCCATTAGACTCAAGCCACGTCCGTGGGTGGGTCTGATGTGCACTCTATAAGGCTGTTCAGGTATAAGAATTAAGAATTATGTTACACAAAGCATTCAAGTTCAGATATACAGTGCCTTGAAAAAGTATTCATACCCCTTAACATTTTCCACATTTTGTCATGTTACAACCAAAAACCTAAATGTATTTTATTGGGATTTTATGTGATAGACCAACACAAAGTGGCACATAATTGTGAAGTGGAAGGAAAATGATAAATGGTTTTCAATTTTTTTTAAAAATCAATATGTGAAAAGTGTGGAGTGCATTTGTATTCAGTCCCCTTTAATCTGATACCCCTAACTAAAATCTAGTGGAGCCAATTGACTTCAGAAGTCAGCTAATTAGTATATAGAGTCCACCTGTGTGTAATTTAATCTCAGTATAAACACAGCTGTTCTGTGAAGCCCTCAGAGGTTGGTTAGGGAATCTTAGTGAACAAACAGCATCATGAAGACCAAGGAACACACCAGACAGGTCAGGGATAAAGTTGTGGAGAAGTATAAAGCAGGGTTAGGTTATAAAAAAATACCCCAAGCTTTGAACATCTCACGGAGGACTGTTCAATCCATCATCTGAAAATGTAAAGAATATGGCACAACTGCAAACTTACCAAGACATGACCGTACACCTAAACTGACAGGCCGGGCAAGGAGAGCATTCATCAGAGAAGCATCCAAGAGGTAACTATGGAGGAGCTGCAGAGATCCACAGCTCAGGGGGGAGAATCTGTCCACAGGACAACTATTAGTGGTGCACTCCACAAATCTGGCCTTTATGGAAGAGTGGCAAGAAGAAAGTCATTGTTGATAGAAAGTCATAAGAAGTCCGGTTTGCAGTTTGTGAGAAGCCATGTGGGGGACACAGCAAACATGTGGAAGAAGGTGCTCTGGTCAGATGATACCAAAAGTGAACTTTTTGGCCTAAAAGCAAAATGCTATGTATTGCAGAAAACTAACACTGCACATCACCCTGAACACACCATCCCCACCGTGAAACATGGTGGTGGCAGCATCATGTTGTGGGGATGCTTTTCTTCAGCAGGGACAGGGAAGCTGGTCAGTGTTGATAGGGAGATGGATGGAGCCAAACACAGGGCAATCTTTGAGGAAATCCTGTTAAGAGTCTGCAAAAGACTTGAGACTGGGGCAGATATTTCCCCTCCAGCAGGACAATGACCCTAAACATACAGCCAGAGCTTCAATGGAATGGTTTAGATCAAAGCAAATGGCCTAGTCCTGACCTCAATCCAATTGCGAATCTGTGTCAAGATTTGAAAATTACTGTTCACAGACGCTCTCCATCCAATCTGACAGACTTTGAGCTAATTTGCAAAGAAGAATGGGCAAAAATGTCCCTCTCTATATGTGCAAAGCTGGTAGAGACATCCCCAAAAAGACTTGCAGCTGTAATTGCAGCCAAAGGTGGTTCTACAAAGTATTGACTCAGGGGGGCTGAATACAAATGCATGCAACACTTTTCACATATTTATTTGTAAAAAATTTGAAAAACATTTATAATTTTTCTTCCAATTCACAATTATGTGCCACTTTGTGTTGGTCCATCACATAACATTTCAATAAAATACATTTAGGTTTTTGGTTATAACATGACAAAATGTGGAAAATTTCAAGGAGTATGACTACTTTTTTCAAGGCACTGTGGAAATGCAATCAATGTAAAAAAGATTAACAACTCCGGGGAGAAAAACCCAGCCGGGTACTCCTAAAAGAGAAGAAAAAGCAAAAGATAGTCCTTTGAAACACGAAGGATGGCTTCCCAGTGAAGATAATGAGTGCTATTGCGCCATCATAACAGATGTGCTGTGCAGGATGGATGTTGTAACCAAGGTAACCAATGAGACCAGAAGGATTGGCCAATGCCCTTTTTGATGGCGAACATAAGTTCAAATTGAGTCTGAGTGTTGAGGCTAACTGTGAATGATTAGAATTTGGGAGATTCCGCTCTGTTATCACTACTTTATCTGCATTCAAATTTGTTATTGTCAGAAACCATGAAATCAGACGGAGACAGAAGTACAGTTAAATCACACTTGTTTAATAATAAAAGTAAAAAGAATGAACGTAGTCAAAACATAGCCAAAGTTCAGTAACCGAAACAGATAGTCAGCCAAGCCAGAAGTCAGGGATCAATGTAGTGGAACAGCAAGCAGGATCTGGAGCCAGAAAGGATGTCAGCAAAGCCAGTCTTTAAACAGGAACGCAGGAGATAGTTTCTTGTGATGTGACCAAGGCGAAGGCAGAGATCCTCTGGCTTAAGTAGGCAGGACTGACGAGCAGGATATCATCAACAGCTGAGTAACTGTGGACAGAGATGGGAGCTTGAAATTAGCCGACAGCTGAGCAGCCAGCTCAGAGAAGGAAGGGCTGAGCCTAGCCCTGACAGTTATTTATACATTTACTTTATCACCCAGGCATTTTGCCCCTGCAATTTGTTGAGCACACTTGCCAAGCATGGGAGTTAGCTTTGAGCTGCATTCCTAGCTTTTAGCTCTGATCCCCACTAGTTACAAGGAACTGATCAGCGTGTTTCCCAACCCTTTGACATTGTGAACACAGGAGGTTTTTTTTTTTTTTTTTTTTAGCAAATAAACCAATTCTTTTTCAAACTGGCTGTACCCACAGAAAGAAATTCAGTTATTAAAGAAGACAGTCTGTGAAGGTTCTCATTTATCTAGGTCATGGTATATCTAGTAGTAGTTGGCCACATTAAAATAGATTTGTTCTGATATGTGGAAGACGTTTTGAAGCTTCTCCAAGTCACTTCTTCAATTCTAATGAGTTTCAAGCTGTGAAGGTGCTCATTTATCCATGTCATGGCATATCTAGCAGTAGTTAGTCACATTCATCTGGATTGGTTCTGCAATGTTGAATATGTTGAAGACGTTTTTGTAGCTTCTCCAAGTCACGTCCTCAGTTCTAATGAATGTCAGACTGTAAAGGTTCTCTTTTTCCCAGGCCATGTCATATCTTGTAGTAGTTAGTTACATTCAACTGGACTTTTTCTGACATGTTGAAGCTGTTTTTAAGCTTATCCAAGCCACTCCTTCAGTTCAGGTTGTAAAGGTTCATATTTATCCTACAGGGTTTTTCGACGAAAATATGGAAACACTACATGATTTGCAGGTGTGAAGGTGACGAGATGTTTCACGTTGTGTCATGTCAGAGCTTACTAAGCATCAAATAGGGTAAATTGTTGGTGCCCACTTAGCTGGTGCCTCTGTGACTCAAGTTGCCAATTTATTTGCAGGTACAGTATCAAAGATTATGATGGCATATATGGTTTCTGGGAAAACGTCATCTGATAAGAATAAGCGCAGTTGACATGGTCAACTGAACAACAATTGGGAAGAGGAGATTAATGGAGGATATAATCAACATGTATAAATGCATATGGGGTCCAAATAGGGAACTTGGTGTTGAGTTATTAACTTTAAGGTCAGACTCATCACAGAGGACAAGGGGGCACTCTTTAATTCTGGAGGAAAAGAGATTTAATCTCCAAATATGAAAAGGTTTCTTCACAGTAAGTGCTGTGAAAATGTGGAATAGACTCCCTCAAGAGCTGGTTATGTCCAGCTCGGTAGATTACTTTTAAAAAGGCCTGGATTATTTCCTAAATGTACATAATATAACTAGATACTAATATTTATAGGTGTAGCGCTGGCTCCTGGCGAGCAGGCGCTATTGTTTTTCTCAAATTAAGTTGCCTGAAGCCACAGTTGGGCTTCGGGATAATTTCTCAAAATTTCTGGTTTCAGTACCAGTCCAGCTGGGTTGCACTGGGTTCTCCTTGACCGCAGGTGTCGCTGTCACCGCCGGCAAGAGTAGAAACGCAGTCTAGCTGGATGCATTGGATGCCACTTGCTGCTCGGAACCAGCAAAGTGGGAGTGTTTCTCCCGCTCTGCATTCCTGGGGGTGGTATTTAAGGTACCGACGCCATGTTGGCGGGGAGTTATTTTCATTCTATTTGGTTCTGGTGGTCCTCCTGACCCAGCCCTATATCCCTCCTGGCCTGGGGTGCGGAACTGTGCAACCTGCATCTCGGGGCTGGCTAGCCCGAGGCAATGCAACTGAAGGGACAGGCCCGACTGAAGTTCGGAGCCTACTGATCCAAGGAAGGTCTGGTGCCGTCTCGTCTGAAGGGAGAGGCCCAGTAACTGAAGTACCCCAGGGGAGGACTCGTTCAGGAGAAGGCCATGCACAAGGCTGGCTTCTCTGACGGAGCCTGGAGACTTAGTTGAAGGATGCAACCTGGATCAACATTCATACGGTATCGCCGGGTCGGCTGAGAGAAACTGGTACCGTATGCTAAATCCTTAAGTTTATCCAAATCCCTCAGTAACACTCAAGTGTAATTTACAAGTCTGTGGAGGAGACTTTACCGAGCAACCCATCGGCTGCTAGGCCTAGTGAGAGAGGTCTATCCGGGGGGTAATTTAATCCAGTTTGTGGAACAGTAATATCCTTTGGATTCTTCTGATATTTTCACCTTGCAAATGTACCTGAACTCATCTCTAACCCTCTACCCTTTATTACGAGACTTTGTCTTCTTTCCTAAATAAATAACCCAAAAGAGGATTCAGTGTCAGTCTCAACATTTCTTTGGGCCACTTTCCACGGGACTCCTAAGACGGAGAAGCAAGCAGGTGAGGTAACGGTAAGCCCAAATAAAACCAGCAGCTCCTTCGGGGGTTAGTGCTACATAGGTAACGTTGAGCCAGGGAATAGCAGATTGACTCTTGGTACAAGAAGGATTTTTTTCCCCAGTTGGAGCAAATTGGATCATGCTTTGCTGGGGTTTTTTGCCTTTCTCTGGATCAACTGGTGGTATAGGATTGTGTATATACAGAAGCATTGTATAATTTTTTCTTTTTACCCTGTTATTGGTTGAACTAGATGGACGTGTGTTGTTTTTCAATCAGACCAACTATGTAACTATGTAACAAAAGGACATTTCGCAGGATTGTGATCCGGATTTTTGCATGAAGAGTGGCATCAGATTCCATTATCCACCATCCGAGACTTATATTTTTCAATTCCCAGGAAAATTCAGGCCATCTTTGATGCCAAAGGGGGACCAACACCATATTAGGTAACAATTTATTTTCATTCGCCATACTTGTTTCCTTAATTTTGTCCATCCTCTGTATATCTGGTAGTAGCTTGTCACATTCAGCTGGACTTATTCTGTAATGTTGAAGTCATTTTTTAACTTGTCCAAGACACTTCTGCATTTCTAATGAGTGTCAGGCTGAGTGGGAAGGTTCTCATGTATTCAGGTCATGGTAAAGCTAGTAGTGGTTGGTCACATTCAACTAGATTTGTTCTGTAATGTTGAAGACATTTCAAAGGTTCTCCAAGCAACTCCTTCAGTTCTAATGAATATCAGGTTGTGATGGTTCTCATTTTTATCCAGATCATAGTATATCTGATAATAGTTAGGTACATTCAACTGGGCTTGTTCTGTAATGTTGAAGCCATTTTATCCAAGAAACTTCTTAATTTCTAATGAGTGTCAGGCTGTGAAGGTTCTCATACATTCAGGTCATGGTATACAGGCATACCCCACTTTTAAGTACACAATGTTTTTTTTTTTTTTTACTAAAGCTGGAACGTGCAAAATCAGGCTCACTTCTGCAGAGAAACCAATGAGCTTCTATCCCTAGCTTGTTCAATTAAGCTTTGGTAAAAAAACCTGGAAGCTCATTGGTTTCTAGGCAGAAGTGAGCCTGATTTTGCACGTTTCAGCTTTAGTAAATAAACACCATTGCATACTTAAAAGTGGGGTATGCCTGTATCTAGTAGGAGTTAGACACATTTAACTAGACTTGTTTGGTAATGTTAAAGAAATTTTGTAGCTTCTCCAAACCACTTCTTTAGTCCTAATGAGTGTCAGACTATGACGTTTCACCTATCTGGGTCATAGTATATCTCCATGTTGCGGCTGACATGTACACTATGTAGTTCGAAGTTATCCCACTAGAGTGCACGCACTAGAAACTTCCAGAAACCTGCAAGGGGCCCCCCAAGGTTTCCATTGCCTAGGGGACTGCACAAAGTTGAATCCAGTACTGGATTGTGCCATCTCTGAGCCAGCATCCCAGTCCAGAAGTTAAATGGTGACCCTGGATAATGTTTGAACAAAGATGGCTCCATCCTTCTGGAGAGAAAAGTAAATGAGGGCATTGTCATTGGTGAAGTACTGGAATCTCTGTGAATACCAAAATCTGTTATATTGCTTAGCATGCATGCACTTAAAGTGGAACTTTACCTATAACAATTTGATAAAAATGGTTCTAGCAAGGAACATATATTCCACATAAATAAATATGCTACCAACATTTGTGTAAATTGTCTCCAGCATTGTTCCTGTTTGTTCTTGCTGGAGGCTGCCATTTTGCTGAAGCACAGAGCCCATGACCAGCAGTAAATAGTTAGGCTGTCATTTTCAGCACAATGCCAAAAACTGAGAGCAACTGAGCATGTGCAGAGCAGGGTGAGACAGTGTATTACTGGAACAGTACAGGCACTAGTAGGTGCTGATTCTCCTCCCCTCCCCGCTCAGCCAGCCAATCAAGGGCCGAGATATATCCCTGGAAACAACAGACCAGTCAGCCTAACATCAATAGTATGTAAGCTAATGGAGGGGATGATAAGGGGCTATGTACAAGATTTTAGTAATGAAAATAATATCATTAGTGGTAATCAACCTGGATTTATTAATAATTGTTCTTACCAGACCAATCTATTAACCTTCTATGAAGAAGTGAGCTGCCATCTAGATAAATGAAGGTTCTGTGGATGTGGTGTATCTGGATTTTGCAAAGGCATTTGCTACAGTTCCCTACAAACGTTTACTTTACAAACTGAGGTCTGTCGGCATGGACCATAGGATGAGTAAATAAAATATAACAAAAAACTGCGCTGGACCAAAATAAATTTAAATTAACATAAGCAGCAAACCACATGTGATAAGCAAAAAGGTAACATAAAAAGAAAAGGTTGCGCTAAATAGCGCAACCTTTTCTTTTTATGTTACCATAGGATGAGTACATGGATTAAAAACTGGCTACAGGAGAGGGTTCAAAGGGTGGTGGTAAATAGTGAATACTCAGAATGGTCTGGTGTGGTAAGTGGGGTCCCCCGAGGATCTGTCCTGGGACCAATTCTGTTTAATTTATTCATAAACGATATAGAGGATGGGATAAACAGCTCAATCTCAATATTTGCAGATGATACAAAGTTAAGCAGGGCAATAACTTCAGCACAGGATTTGGAAACCTTACAAGAAGACCTAAACAAAATAAACAAAATAATGGGGTGGACAGCTACGTGGCAAATGTAGGTTTAATGTTGAAAATGTAAAGTAATGCATTCTTCACCCTGGGACACAGAACCACTATCACAGACACCCCAACTTCTGTGTGGGTGCTGTGTCGCCGGACGGGCACCCAAAGTCAGCGGATCCCTCAGGAGCCTATTGCAGGACATCTTTCCCTTTGGGCCCTTGTGTTGCCAGGATTGGTGAGCAGGCGGAGGCCCAACTTGAGCACATACACTTAAAGAGACACTGTATGCAGACACCTTTAACTTATCTACTCATCAGAGCCTTCCCAGGAGACACTTTACACAAGCTATCCCCTTATGCAGGCCTTATGGCGCAGAGATCTCTTTGGGCCCTTGTTTCTTCTTTTACAACTCTAAGGACTCAGAGCAAAATATTGGCACGCGATGAGGAGTAACGTTCATTTAAAAAGTGTACAGTTTAAAGTTGCATATTGTTGTTTATTGCATTGCACATTTATGCTGTGGGCCCGTGATCTCAGGATTTCAAGAAACTAGATTGACATATCCCTTTCATACCTGAGCACATACAGTGCATCTGTAAAGTATTCACATACCTTTTCCACAAGGTTATTTCACAGTCTTATTCCAAAAGGGATTAAATTCATTATTTTCCTCAAAATTCTACAAACAGTACCCAATAATGACAACATGAAAGAAGTTTGTTTGAAATCTTTGCAAATTTATTAAAAATAGAAAACAAAAGAAAATCACAGCTTTGTTCAATACTTTGGTGAAGCTCCTTTGGCACCAATTACAGCCTTAAGTCTTTTTGAGTATGATGCTATAAGTTTGGCACACCTATTTTTTTACCAGTTCCTCCCATTCTTCTTTGCAGGACCTCTCAAGCTCCATCAGGTTGGATGGGGAGCGTCAGTGCACAGCCATTTTCAGAGCTCTCCAGAGGTAGTCAATTGGGTTCAAGTCTGGGCTCTGGCTGGGCCACTCAAGGGCATTCACAGAGTTGTCCCGTAGCCACTACTTTGTTATCTTGGCTGTGTGCTTAGGGCCATTGTCCTGTTGGAAGATGAACCTTTGCCCCAATCTGAGGTTCAGAGCGCTGTGGAGCAGGTTTTCATCAAGGATGTCTCTGTACATTGCTGCATTTTTATATTTCCCTCGATCCCGACTAGTCTCCCACTTCCTGCCGCTGAAAAACATCCCCACAGCATGATGCTGCCACCACCATGCTTCACTGTAGGGATGGTATTGATCAGGTGATGAGCGGTGTCTGGTTTCCTCCAGACATGAAGCTTGCCATTCAGGCCAAAGAGTTCAATCTTTGTTTCATCAGACCAGAGAATTTTGTTTCTCATAGTCTGAGAGTCCTTCAGGTGCCTTTTGGCAAACTCCAAGTGGGCTGTCATGTGCCTTTTACTGAGAAGTGACTTCCGTCTGGCCACTCTACCATATAAGCCAGATTAGTGGAGTGATTGGTGAAGTACTGCAGAGATGGTTGTTCTTCTGGAAGGTTCTCCTCTTTCCACAGAGAAATGCTGGAGCTCTGTCAGAGTCACCATCGGGGTTCTAGGTCACCTCCATGACTAAGTCTGTTCTCCCCCGATTGCTCAGTTTGGCCGGGCGGCCCGCTCTAGGAAGAGTCCTGGTGGTTCCAAACTTCTTCTATTTATGGGTGATGGAGGCCACTGTGCTCATTCCCCAGATCTGTGCCTCGATACAATCCTGTCTCGGAGGTCTACAGACAATTCCTTGGACTTCATGGCTTGGTTTGTGCTCTGACGTGCACTGTTAACTGTGGGACTTTATATAGACAGGTGTGTGCCTTTCCTAATCATGTCCAATCAACTGAATTTACCACAGGTGAACTCCAATCAAGTTGTAGAAACATCTCAAGGTTGATCAGTGGAAACAGGATACACCTGAGCTCAATTTTGAGTGTTATGGCAAACGCTGTGAATACTTATGTACATGGGATTTTTTCATTTTTTATTTATAAAAGATTTCAATCAAACTTTTTTCACATTGTCATTAAGGGGTATTGTTTGTAGAATGTTGAGGAAAATAACGAATTTAATCCATTTTGGAATAGGGCTGTAACATAACAAAATGTGGAAAAAGTGAAGAGCTGTGAATACTTTCTGGATGCACTATAGGTCACCTGAGGGTCTGTGGGTTAGTTAAAGAGGAAGTAAACCCCCCCCCCCCCCCAAACCACTTTGGCCTACAGGTAAGCCTAGATTAAGGCTTACCTGTAGGTCCAATAAATATCTCCTAAACCTACATGGTTCAGGAGACATTTAGAAAAAAAGAAGCATTGCCGTAGACAGTGGCGCGCAGGCGCACTGCGCATGCCGAGTTCACGGCGATATGCCGCTTTCCTGCGCATTCGCGGGAGTGACGTCATCGCCGCTCCAGCGAATCACAGCGCTGGATCGGCGAGACCCGGAAGTCACTCCTGTATCGATGGCGGCGGAGGAGGATGTGGACGAGGGGCGCTTCGGGGGCTTCGTTCTCAGGTAAGTTATTCATAATGAGCTAGTATGCTATGCATACTAGCTCATTATGCCTTTGCCTTGCAGGTTCCGTTTTTTTTTTTTTTGTGAGGAGGGTTTACTTCCTCTTTAAACATTGCATGTACATTGCATATTTCTTCGTGCCCTGTTACCTACAGTGCCTTGTAAAAGTATTCATACCCCTTGAACTTTTCCACATTTTGTCATGTTACAACCAAAAATGTAAATGTATTTTATTGGGATTTTTATGTGATAGACCAACATAAAGTGTCACATAATTGTGAAGTGGAAGGAAAATGATAAATGGTTTTCAATTTTTTTTTACAAGTAAATATCTAAAAAGTGTGGCGTTCATTTGTATTCGGCCCCCTTTACTCTGATACCCCTAACTAAAATCTATTGGAACCAATTGCCTTCATAAATCACCTAATTAGTAAATAGAGTCCCCCTGTGCGTAATTTAATCTCAGTATAAATACAGCTGTTCTGTGAAGCCCTCAGAGGTTTGTTAGAGAACCTTAGTGAACAAACAGTATCATGAAGGCCAAGGAACACACCAGTCAGGTCAGTTGTGGAGAAGTATAAAGCAGGGTTAGGTTATAAAAAATATATCCCAAACTTTGAACATCTCACGGAGCTCTGTTCAATCCATCATTGGATAATGGAAAGAGTATGGTACAACTGGAAACCTACCAAGACACGGCCGTCCACCTAAACTGACAGGTTGGGCAAGGAGAGCCTTCATCAGAGAAGCAGCCAAGAGGCCCATGGTAGCTCTGGAGGGGCTTCAAATATCCACAGCTCAGGTGGGAGAAATTGTGCACAAGACAACTAATAGCCATGCACTCCACAAATCTGGCCTTTATGGAAGAGTGACAAGAAGAAAGTCATTGTTGAAAGAAAGCCATAAGAAGTCCTGTTTGCAGTTTGCGAGAAGCCATGTGGGGGACACAGCAAACATGTGGAAGAAGGTGCTCTGGTCAGATGAGACCAAAATTTTACTTTTTGGCCTAAAAGCAAAACGCTATGTGTGGCAGAAAACTAAAACTGCACATCACCCTGAACACACCATCCCCACCGTGAAACATGGTGGTGGCAGCATCATGTGGTGGGATGCTTTTATTCAGCAGGGACAGGGAAGCTGGTCAGAGTTGATGGGAAGATGGATGGAGCCAAATACAGGGCAATCAGAGAAGAAAACCTGTTAGAGTCTGCAAAAGACTTGAGACTGGGGCGGAGGTTCACCTTCCAGCAGGACAACGACCCTAAACATACAGCCAGAGCTACAATGAAATGGTTAAAACCAAAGCATATTCATGTGTTAGCATGGCCCAGTCAAAGTCCAGACCTAAATCCAATTGAGAATCTGTGGCAAGACTTGAAAATTGCTGTTCACAGACGCTCTCCATCCAATCTGACAGAGCTTAAGCTATTTTTCAAAGAAGAATGGGCAAAAATGTCCCTCTCTAGATGTGCAAAGCTGGTAGAGACATCCCTAAAAAGACTTGCAGCTGTAATTGCAGAGAAAGGAGGTTCTCTATGTACTGACTATGGTGGGGCTGAATACAAATGCCCCCCACACTTTTCACTTATTTATTTGTAAAAAATATTGAAAACCATTTTATCATTTTCCTTCCACTTCACAATTATGTGCCACTTTGTGTTGCTCTATCACATACAATCTCAATAAAATGAATGTATGCTTTTGGTTGTAACATGACAAAATATGGAAAATGTCAAGGGGTATGAATCCTTTTTTCAAAGCATTGTATGCATCAGATTTTACTATAGGTAACTACCGTATTTATCGGCGTATAACACGCACCTTTTCCCCCTTAAAATCGGGGGAAAGTTGTGGGTGCGTGTTATACGCCGATAACCACAAAAAATCTGACAAAAATAGCGCGCAGCGCCGAAAAATAACGACTGTTGCCGAAAAAGACCGAACCACCACCGAAAAAGGCCGAACCGCCACAGAAAATGGCAGAAACGCCGCAGAAAAAGACCGAGCTGACTGTTCAGCTCCGCTCGTAGTCCCGCCTCCCTGCGCTCGCTCCCGAAACAGCAGGGAGGCGGGACTCCGAGCAGAGCCGAACAGTCGGCTTGGTTTTTTTCGGCGGCGCTTCGGCCTTTTTCGGCGGCGGTTCAGTCTTTTTCGGCGGTGCATGCGCGGTTTGTCTCGCGGCGGAAATTTTAACGTGGGCAAGGCAAATGACGCTGGCAATGCTGCAAATCACACTGGGCAAACTACAAATGACGCTGGCAAGCTGCAAATGACACTGGGCAAGCTGCAAATGACACTGGGCAAGGCTGCAAATGACGCTGGGCAAGGCTGCAAATGACGCTGGGCAAGGCTGCAAATGACGCTGGGCAAGCTGCAAATGACGCTGGGCAAGCTGCAAATGACGCTTAAATGTAATTTTTTTTTTCCCTAAACTTCTCTCCTAAAACTTTTTTTCCTTAAAATTCCCTCCTATACTTGGGGTGCGTGTTATACGCCGGTGTGTGTTATACACCGATAAATACGGTACCTATTTCAGGTGATTACTGTCTTTCATTAACCACATCAATACTGGGCACTTTCGCCCCTTTCCTTTACAGACCGATTTTCAGCTTTCAGCGCTCTTGCAAATTTCAATGACAATTGCGTGGTCATGCTTTGCTGTACCCAAATGAAATTTTTATTATTTTGTTTGCACAAATAGAGCTTTCTTTTGGTGGTATTTATTCACGACTCTGTTTCTTTTAATTTTTGCGATATAAGTGAAAAAAGAGCAGAAATTTGGAAAAAAAATATATATTTTCTTCTTTCTATTTTTTCAAAAAAATCCAATAAAATCGAATTTTGTCATAAATTTAAGCCTAAATGTATTCTGCTACATGTTTTGGTAAAAAAATGTCCATTAAGGGTATAATAATTGGTTCCTGTGATCACGGACAGATGTACGCAAATGATCATGCACAGATGTGCGCAGGTGATCACGGACATATGTGTGCAGATAATCATTGGGACATGTAATTTTAGTGGGACATATGTGGGGGACAGGTGTTTTTATTATTTGGGGACATGTGTTTTGGGGATATGTGTTTTGGGGACATGTTGTTTTGGGGACATTGTGTGGGGACATGTGTGTTTTACATTGTGTGGTGACACTAGGTTGGTGATCAGTGAGTAAAAATCTGTAAAAAACAGCTCATACTCCCAGATCACCAGCCGGCTGCAGAGATCCCCTCTCCTCTCCTCACCGACAACTTCTGTGTGAGGAGAGGAGAGCCGCTTGCCTAGCAACCGGCTTTGTGTTTACATCACATGACGGCTGTGATTGGACACGGCCGTCATGTGATCAGGAGGGCCAATCCCAGAGCCCTCCTGCCGATCGGAGATGCGCCGTGTCCGGGTGACACGAGCGCATCGCGATCGCAGCGCTGCGCAGGCACGATCCCCCTCCTTCTGAGGGACGTTCCTGAACGTCCACTCAGAAGGAGAGAGTGCCCACCCAGCCGTTTATGTACATTGGCCGATCGGGAAGTAGTTAAAGAACTCTTTGACCTGCTGCAGTCTGGTGTCCTTTTTACCATTGTGTCTACAGTAATATTTGTTCACCAGGTGGGGCTGAGGGGCAGACCATAGAACCTTAAATTATCAAGTGGCTCCTTTGAGGGTGGCGCTACACATAGCTATACCTGCAAAAGGGGCCGGCCTGAAGTTATCAAGCAGGACTTAATTTTCGCACCAAAGTTCCACTACAACTTTTCTTTTAATTTTGGGGGGGATAGAGTAAGTAAGGGCTATCACCTCTGTCAAACTTTAAATTTTTTTGCCATCTGTGTCCCATTGGGGAGATTTCCCTCCATTTTCTCTCCCATAGCCAAGCAGGAAGGGAGAGGAAATCCCTACATATTAACCGCTTCAGCACCGGGCGATTTTACCCCCTTCCTTACCAGAGCACTTTTTGCGATTCGGCACTGCGTCGCTTTAACTAACAATTGTGCGGTCGTGCGACATTACACCCAAACAAAATTTACATCCTTTTTTTCCCACAGATAGAGCTTTCTTTTGGTGGTATTTGATCACCTCTGCGGTTTTTATTTTTTGCGCTATAAACAAAAGAAGAGCGACAATTTTGAAAAAAAAAAACACAATATTTTTTACTTTTTGCTATAATAAATATCCCATTTTTTTAAAAATAAACAATTTTTTTACTCAGTTTAGGCCGATACGTATTCTTCTACATATTTTTGGTAAAAAGAATTACAATAAGCGTATATTGATCGGTTTGCGCAAAAGTTATAGCGTCTACAAAATAGGGGATAGATTTATTTCATTTTTTTTTTTTACTAGTAATGGCGGCGATCTGAGATTTTTTTTTCGTGACTGCGACATTGCGGCGGACACTTCGAACACTTTTGACACATTTTTGGGACCATTCACATTTGCACAGCGATCGTTGCTATAAAATTGCATTGATTACTGTGTAAATGTGACTGGCAGGGAAGGGGTTAACACTAGGGGGCGCTGCAGGGGTTAATATGTTCCCTAAGGTAGTGATTCTAACTGTGGGGGGAGGGGACTCACAAGGGGAGGAGACCGATCGGTGTTCCTCCGTACTGGGAACACATGATCGGTCACCTCGCCACTGACAGGACGTGGAGCTGTGTGTTTACACACACAGCTCCACGGCCCCGGACGGTCCCGCTGTTTTAACGGGCAATCGCGGGTGCCCGGCGGACATCGCACCGGGTCCCCTAGGTTGTCGCCTAGGCGGCCGGGAATGGGAGGACATCATATGACGCCCACCCAGGATGGGAGATCCACCTTGTGGGCGTCATATGACTATGGGCGGGATGTGAAGGGGTTAAGGCAATCTCTTTGGTCCCACCACATCACTAGAACTAGTTCTGGGGACAACTCAAAATTTTGAATTTTCTTTCACTTTCAATGATAATGGTAAACAGGACAAAATGAGAGGGTGAATCTCCCTAAGGCCCCTTTCACACTGGGGCGTTTTTCAGGCGGTACAGCGCTAAAAATAGCGCCTGTACACCGCCTGAAAAAACCCGGCCCCTTTAACTCCAGTGTGAAAGCCGCCGGGCTTTCACACTGGAGCGGTGCGCTAGCAGGACGGTCAAAAAAGTCCTGCTAGCAGCATCTTTGGAGCGGTATAGGAGCGGTGTGTTCACCGCTCCTATACCGCTCCTTCCCATTGATTAGAATGGGACACCGCGGTGATACCGCCGCAAAGCGCCGCTACGGCGGCGCTTTGCGGGGGGTCTTTAACCCTTTTTCGGCCGCTCGCGGGGGGTAAAACCGCACCGCATGCGGCCGAAAACCGCGGCTAAAACAACGGTAAAGCAGCGCTAAATATAACGCTGCTTTACCGTCACCGCGGCTCCCCGCCCCAGTGTGAAAGGGGCCTAATGGGGCCACAGACAGAAATTTTAAATGTAATAGGTGTTCTAATCTATCTCCAGTCTAAATAAAATAAAAGTGTTGCCTTTAGTTACACTTTAACATGAAAAAATGTAAGTTCACTGTAAAGAAAAAAAAATACAAAAATATTTTTTTTTCACTGTAAAATGGGTTTCAGATTTGAGATTTTTTTTTTTTTTTTTTTATGGTTCAAACATCCATAAAACTTTCAGATCTGTCCTTGGCTACCCTCGCCGCGTCTTTCTAAACTTTGTTTGCATTATTTGTCTTTGACCGTTTGGAAGGAAATCAGCTCCATGCAGCTCATCAGTCTAAAAGCTTCCTTTCAGACAGAGTAGCCATGTCAATGCTGACTCCTCCAAATCTCCCACCAGCGCTCCCAGAAAAGAGGGGATTTTTGTGTCTTTTTCATTATTGTTGTTGGAGCTTCTATCCAGAGAACTTTCTGCATGATTGGAGCCGGCAAACCTAGCTCAGCTCAAATGCTTTGTCATCGCTCCAAGAGATGCCGTGTACAGGACCTGTGCCGGAGCCCAGTGACCGGAGCCGTACAAATAATACACTGTGTACGCGGCTTCTGAATAACGCTCTGCCTATATGGCTGTCTGTGTTAAAGCTGAAGTTTAATCTGCTTATGTTTTGCCTTCCCTGGTTCCTCCGTTTCCACTCATCAACATGCTAATTGAATTTATAAATAAAACCTTTCTCGTGTCATTTGTCATTACATTTCCCCTTACCTCTTGTTCCTGTAAGTCAAAATTTGGTAGTTTCCACCACCTTTTGTTACTGCATCAATGGTCCCCCAAGACTAATAGAAAGGACAAATCTCCAAAGAGGGGACACAGACAGTAACAACTTCACCTCTCCATTGAAAGCTTAGTACACTTTAACTTAACCACCTGAGATCCGCGCTATAGCCGAATGACGGCTACAGCGCGGATCCAAGATGCCGGGACGACGTCTATTGACGTCGTCCCGGCCACGAGCTGCCTACGCGCCCCCTGTGATCTGTGAGACTCGCTGGATCACAGATCCGAGTATGGGGTCGATCCCGACCCCTTACCACGTGATCAGCTGTCAGCCAATGACAGCTGATCATGTGATAATAACAGAGCCGGTAATCGGCTTTTTTTCCTTCTCGCGCTGATAGCGCGAGGAGAAAAAAAAAAAAGCCGATCACCGGCGGCAGTGAGAGGGATATCAGTCCCTCTCACTGCAATGTGCCCAGCAATGTGCCCAATCCATGGTGCCCACCTTTGCATAATTAAAGTGCCGCCTACTAGTGCCCACAGTGCCATCTGTCAGTGCCCACAGTGCCATCTGTCAGTGCCCACAGTGCCATTGGTCAGTGCCCACAGTGCCATCTGTCAGTGCCCACAGTGCCATCTGTCAGTGCCCACAGTGCCAGTGCTGCACATCAGTGTCACCTACCAGTGCTCATCAGTGTCACCTACCAATGCTCATCAGTGTCACCTACTAGAGCTCATCAGTGTCCCCTACCAGTGACCATCAGTGCCACCTATCAGTGCCCATCAGTGCCCATCAGTGCCACCCATCAGTGCCACCCATCAGTGCCATTTATCAGTGCCCATCAGCGTCATTCATCAGTGCCCATCGGTGCCACCCATCGGTGCCACCCATCCGTGCCCATCAGTGCCATCTTTGCTGTCCCTATCAGTACCGACTTATCTGTCCCCACCAGTGCAGCCTATCAGTGCCCACCAGTGCAGCCTATCAGTGCCCACCAGTGCAGCCTATCAGTGCCAACCAGTGCAGCCTATCAGTGCCCACCTGTGCCGCCTCATCAGCGCATATCAATGAAGCAGAAAAATTACCTGTTTGCAAAATTTTATAACAAACTATTAAACATGATTTTTTTTTTTTTAATTTTCCATTTTTTTTTTTTGTTAAGCAAAAAATAAAAACCCAGCTGTGATTAAATACCACCAAAAGAAAGCTCTATTTGTGGGGAAAAAATGATAAAACTTTCATTTGGGTACAGTGTTGTACGACTGTGCAATTGTCATTCAAAGTATGTCAGCGCCAAAAGCTGAAAATTGGTCTGGTCACAAGGGGGGTTTAAGTGCCCAGTAATCAGGTGGTTAAAGCTGAACTCTGAGTATACAAACTATCATATACAGTATCTAACAAAATTGAGTACACCTCTCACATTTTTGTAAATATATTCTTCTATCTTTTCATGTGACAACACTGAATAAATGTCACTTTGCTACAATGTAAAGTAGTGAGTGTACAGCTTGTATAACAGTGTAAATTTGCTGTCCCCTCAAAATAACTCAACACACAGCCATTATTGTCTGAACCAGAGGCGTTGCTAGGTCTACAAAAGATCTGGGGCTAGAGCCTATAGCAGCATAGTAAAGAAAGTCATACGCTTGGGCGGGCATACACATGTATATACAGTAGTATATGTGTGTGTGTATATCCCCAGAGAGCCCCCCACTTACAGCAGGGTCCCCAGAGAGCCCCCCTTACATCAGGGTCCCCAGAGAGCCCCCTCTTACATCAGGGTCCCCAGAGAGCCCCCCCCCCTTACATCAGGGTCCCCAGAGAGCATCCTCCTTACATCAGAGTCCCCAGATAGCCTCCCCCTTTCATCAGGGTCCCAAGAGAGCCCCCCTTACATCAGGGTCCCCAGAGAGCCCCCCCTTACATCAAGGTCCCCAGAGAGCCCCCCTTACATCAGGGTCCCCAGAGAGCCTCCTCCTTACATCAGAGTCCCCAGAGAGCCTCCCCCTTGCATCAGGGTTCCCAGAGAGCCCCCCTTAAATCAGGGTCCCCAGAGAGCCTCCTCCTTACATCAGAGTCCCCAGAGAGCCTCCCCCTTTCATCAGGGTCCCCAGAGAGCCACCCCCTTTCATCAGGGTCCCCAGAGAGCCTCCCACTTACATCAGGGTCCCCAGAGAGCCTCCCCTCCCCTTGGGGACCCCTGCAGAGACTCGGGCTATGGGCCCCAGATTCGGGGCTATGGCCCCAAAAGCCACCCCCTAGCGATGCCACTTGTCTGAACCGCTGACAACAAAAGTGATTACACCCCTAAGTGAAAATGTCCAAATTAGGCCCAAAGTGTCAATATTTTGTGTGGCCACCATTATTTTCCAGCACCGCCTTAACCCTCTTGGGCATGGAGTTCATCAGAGCTTCACAGGTTGCCACTGGAGTCCTATTCCACTCCTCCATGACGACATCACAGAGCTGCTGGAGACCTTGCGCTCCTCCACCTTCCATTTTAGGATACCTCACGGATGCTCAAAAGGGTTTTGGTCTGGAGACATGCTTGGCCAGTCCATCACCTTTACCCTCAGTTTCTTCAGCAAGGTTGTGGTCCTCTTGGAGGTGTGTTTGGGGTTATTATCATGTTGGAATACGGCCCTGCGGCCCAGTCTCTGAAGGGAGGGGATCATGCTCTGCTTCAATATGTTACAGTACATGTTGGCATTCATGGTTCCCTCAATGAACTGTAGCTCCCCAGTGCCGGGAGCAGCACTCATGCAGCCCCAGACCATGGCACCCCCACCACCATGCTTGTCTTTGTACTCCTCACCTGGTTGCCGCCACACATGCTTGACACCATCTGAACCAAATAAGTTTATCTTGGTCTCATCAGACCACAGGACATGCTTCCAGTAATCCATGTCCTTAGTCTGCTTGTCTTCAGCACACTGTTTGCAGGTTTTCTTGTACATCATCTTTAGAAGAGGCTTCCTTCTGGGACGATGCAGCCATGCAGCAGACCAATTTGGTTCAGTGTGCGTCGAATGATCTGAGAACTGACAGGCTGACCCCCCCACCCCTTCAACCTCTGCAGCAATGCTGGCAGCACTCATATGCCTATTTCCCCAAAGACAACCTCTGGATATGACGCTGAGCACGTGGACTCAACTTCTTTGATCGACCATGGCAAGGCCTGTTCTGAGTGGAACCTGTCCTGTTAAGCCACTGTATGGTCTTGGCCACCGTGCTGCAGCTCAGTTTCAGAGTCTTGGAAATCTTCTTGTAGCCTAGACCATTTTTATGTAGAGCAACAATTCAACAAATACCTACTCTCCCTTCTCCCCCTGTATTTGCTGCTGGGAAGTGATCGCCACCTTCTCACCCTGAGCCTCCGGAACTGCCACAGGTGTGGGGCAGAGGTCTTGGGCCCTCTGTATGGTGACCAGCACTTCAGCTGGGGAAGTTCCTTGCAACTCCACAGATACTGCTGTTGGTGCTGGGCAGAGCACAATGAAGTTTGGCCCTGATACCAGCTCTTCTGCTGGAGGCTCATCAGGTTGTTCTTCCTCAGCAGAAAAGTCTATCAAATCCCCTTTCTATGCAACTGGTGTCTGGGGATAGAGGTTCACCATCTCGTGTCCGTGGAACCCAGAAGATGCTATCGGTGCTGGGCAGAGGTTAGCAGAGCTCTGCCCTGTTGTCAGCACTTCAGCTTTGGGGATGGTAATCTCCAGATTTTCCACTGCCGATTCTCTGGCATGCTGCTGGACAGGCACATTGCTCCATCCAAGATCATCCCATGCAGAAACAGGATCATCAAGGTCAGTCAGCACTTGCTGCATCTGCCATAAGACCTCCGCATCCATAGCTGTGGGGGCAGGTTGGCAAAGCACAATGTTACTCTGCCACATTGCAGACTCTTCAGCCAGGATTTCAGAGTTGTCAACTGGTATTTCCTGATAGTCCCAGGCAAAGGGAGCCCAGCCCTGGCGCTGAGCAGAGTCTAGCAGCCGTCTGTAGGCGATCTCCAGCTCCCATTCCTGACTGGCCAGAAACTCTATATCTTCCAGTGCCCAGTGCACTTCCAAAATGTTCAGTAGCCCTTCTCTGAAATCCATGATTTCGTCCAACCGCCACTCCAAATTACTCCCAAAGTTAGGGTCCCCTGTCAGCTTTACATACACCCGTTCCAGGCCACCGTAGCCAAAGCCTGTCATCCACTATCTAAGGACATGCTTGGGATACATGCCACTGGAGGGCTCTGTAGCTTTCATCCAGCCGCATCTCTGCCCAGACCAGCCTGCTTAATTCAGCTGTCTGCTCCTTGTGCGTTTTTTCTCCCAAAAACAGCACCTGCAATCCATACTGCGACCAGTATCTTTCCTGGATGGAGGGGAGAACTTTTCCCTGGTGTCGCTGCTCATGGGCTAGCGCTTCCTTCCAGAGTTTTCAGCGGTCAGAATCAAACCATCCCAGCAGGACCTGCTCTGATACTGGTCCTCTGTGCTGTATCTGCATCTCTCGCAACCTCCTTCTGAATTCCTCTTCCATGGCAGCTGGTATCTGTACCTCTCCTACACTCTCCTGCTATCCGGACCTTGGATCCAGGTGTAAGTTTGGATGTCCCAGACTGCAGGAAGCATTCCACTGCTTGCCACCAATGTAACAAAACGTCCCACACTCTGCTTGAGTGTTTTCATCATATACCACTTCCTCAAAGTCTGAATATAGATATCAGATATTCCAACCACTCACAAGCACAAAACAAGATGATACTTGTTTAGTTGCTGAACATGGACTGTTTTATTAGAACCAAAATACAAGTATTATATACAGTAGAAGAGGAGGTCCCCCTCCTGCTCATATTACTTTTACAATACACCTGTAACCAGAAACAGAATTAACATGAGCTAATTAACTAATCCCTTAAAGCAGCCGATGTGACTCCATGTCCTCCTGGGCATTGTTATGATTAATCAGGATTTCACTACAGGTCAGACTTGTTGTCACCGAGCTTTACGCATTAGTATAAACACAGGACACTTTCTCACAATAGCAGGAGCTAATTACAATTAACAATACAAACAGTGATCTCCCCCCCTCCTCAGCCTAGTAGGCAACACACTATAGTAGGAGTAGACTGTCCGGATCCTACCCAGTCCTAGAGGCCAATGTGATCAGCTCTCTCAACTAACATGTTGAGTTCAGAATCTAACAAACCAAGAATAGTCTTTACATATATCCTGGCATATATTGTGGATAAATATTACTGTCCCATTTTAAGTAATCCAAGATATATTTTCTCAGTTATCCTGTGCCAGAATGGCACAGGGTGACTTATGCCCCGTACACACGGTCGGAAAATCCGACCCCAAAATCCATCCGATTTTTTCCGACGGATTTTGTCCGATACTGGTGTTGCATACACACAGTCGGACAAATTTGTCGGAAAATCCGATCATTCTGAACGTGGTGACGTTTGTTGCCTACGACGGGACTACAAAGAGGCTAGTAGCCAATAGCTTTGGTCTTGTAATGTGATCTGAGCATGCGTGGGACTTTGTCCGTCGGAATTCGTTACACACGATCGGAAAAAGTCCGATAGGACTTTGTTGTCGGAAAATTTGAGAGCAGGAGATAAAACTTTGTCCGTCGGAAAAAGTCCGATGGAGCCTACACACGGTCGGAATTTCCGACAACATTGTCCGATAGGACATTTTCCGTCGGAAAATCCGACCGTGTTTACGGGGCATTAGACATAATAGGTGCATGGGGAGCTGAAACATGGGTTTCCCAACCTTTCCAAGGGATTCTTGGTTCCACAGGCCCTCCCGTCACAATTCTCGTGCTAATGAAAATAATATAAGGGCATTAACTTGTTTTGTGCTATAATGCTAAAACTGGTAGGAACAGCTTTAGGAATAAATAAAATAAAAAATAAAATACTAGATTTGTAATATTAATAATAAAAAAAATAAGTATTAATAAATCTTAAAACAAATTAAGAATTATAAATAAGCAATAATCATACAATTTATTTTTTTACTTATGACCAATAAAGAGTTTTGTATTATAATTATACCACTGATGAGAACATTTCTAAGCATAAATTAATTAAAAATGGAAAGAGAAAAGAAGAAGAAAGAAGAAAAAAGAAAAAGAAGAAGAAGAAGAAGAAGAAGAAGAAAAAAGAATATTAAAGGGGCGTTCCGGACAAGATTTTTTTTTTAAATTCAGCAGCTACACACACTGTAGCTGCTGACTTTTAATAAGGACACTTACCTGTTCAGCGATCCCGCAATGTCGGCCGCCCCGAGGCTGATCCGTCCATCCCATCGGCTGCCGGCGCCTCCATCTTAACAAAGGGAAACAGCACAGTGGTGTAGTGGTTAGCACTCTCGCCTAGCAGTAAAAGGGGTCACTGGTTCGAATCCCAACAAAGACACTACCTGCCTTGAGTTTGCATGTTCTCCCTGTGCCTGCGTGGGTTTCCTCCGGGTACTTCGGTTTCCTCCCACACTCCAAAGACATACTGGTAGATTAATTGGCTTCTGTCCAAAATTGGCCCTAGTATATGAATGGGGATTGAATGGATTGTGGGCTCCTTGAGGGTAGGGACAGATGTGAGTGTGCAATGTACAATGTACAATGTACAGGGATAGGGACAATTGTAGACACTCAGGTTGGACTGGTGTCTTTATTCAACCTTACTAACTATGTAACTATGAAACAGGCAGTGGAGCCTTGCGGCTTTACTGCCCGTTTCCTACTGCGCATGCGTGAGACACGTGGCGCTTTGTGAGTGGCCCCGTTGTTTTCTGGGACACACACATGTCCCAGAAGGCAACGGGGCCGCTCAACAAAGAGGAAGAAGCGCCGCGGAATAGGAAGAGGCAGATTAGGAAGACTGCCTAGCAACAGCGGTTTCAGGTAAGTTAAAAAATATATATATATATATATATTTTTTTTTTTTTACGATTATTAATGCGTTTTTTGTTCTTTGGGTGGCCCTCCACTTTAATTCTTAAAAATAATTAATAATTATAATAGCAATTGTTCTACTCAGAAACATTATATATAGTTGGTAGAAAGGAAGAGTTTGTGGGACTTTAAATGAGGGAACGCCATGTCAGGAAAAAATAACATATAATGTGTGTATATACAGTGCCTTGCAAAAGTATTCGGCCCCCTGGAACTTTTCAACCTTTTGCCACATTTCAGGCTTCAAACATAAAGATATAAAATTTTAATTTTTTGTGAAGAATCACCAACAAGTGGGACACAATTGTGAAGTGGAACGAAATCTATTGGATTGTTGAAACTTTTTTAACTAATAAAAAAATGAAAAGTGGGGCGTGAAAAATTATTCGGCCCCCTTGCGTTAATACTTTGTAGAGCCACCTTTTGCTGCGATTACAGCTGCAAGTCGCTTGGGGTATGTCTCTATCAGTTTTGCACATCGAGAGACTGAAATTCTTGCCCATTCTTCCTTGCAAAACAGCTCGAGCTCAGTGAGGTTGGATGGAGAGCGTTTGTGAACAGCAGTTTTCAGCTCTTTCCACAGATTCTCGATTGGATTCAGGTCTGGACTTTGACTTGGCCATTCTAACACCTGGATACGTTTATTTGTGAACCATTCCTTTGTAGATTTTGCTGTATGTTTGGGATCATTGTCTTGTTGGAAGATAAATCTCCGTCCCACTTATAGGTCTTTTGCAGACTCCAACAGGTTTTCATCCAGAATGGTCCTGTATTTGGCTGCATCCATCTTCCCCTCAATTTTAACCATCTTCCCTGTCCCTGCTGAAGAAAAGCAGGCCCAAACCATGATGCTGCCACCACCCTGTTTGACAGTGGGGATGGTGTGTTGAGGGTGATGAGCTGTGTTGCTTTTACGCCAAACATATCGTTTTGCATTGTGGCCAAAAAGTTCGATTTTGGTTTCATCGGACCAGAGCACCTTCTTCCACATGTTTGGTGTGTCTCCCAGGTGGCTTGTGGCAAACTTTAGATGAGACTTTTTATGGATATCTTTGAGAAATGGCTTTCTTCTTGCCACTCTTCCATAAAGGCCAGATTTGTGCAGTGTACGACTGATTGTTGTCCTATGGACAGACTCTCCCATCTCAGCTGTAGTTCTCTGCAGTTCATCCAGAGTGATCATGGGCCTCTTGGCTGCATCTCTGATCAGTCTTCTCCTTGTCTGAGCTGAAAGTTTAGAGGGACAGCCAGGTCTTGGTAGATTTGCAATGGTCTGATACTCCTTCCATTTCAAAATGATCGCTTGCACAGTGCTCCTTGGGATGTTTAAAGCTTGGGAAATCTTTTTGTATCCAAATCCGGCTTTAAACTTCTCCACAACAGTATTATGGACCTGCCTGGTGTGTTCCTTGGTCTTCATGATGCTCTCTGCGCTTTCAACAGAACCCTGAGACTATCACAGAGCAGGTGCATTTATACAGAGACTTGATTACACACAGGTGGATTCTATTTATCACCATCAGTCATTTAGGACAACATTGGATCATTCAGAGATCCTCGCTGAACTTCTGGAGTGAGTTTGCTGCACTGAAAGTAAAGGGGCCGAATAATTTTGCACGCACCACTTTTCAGTTTTTTATTTGCTAAAAAAATGTAAAATATCCAATAGATTTCGTTCCACTTCTCAATTGTGTCCCACTTGTTGGTGATTCTTCACAAAAAATTTTAATTTTATATCTTTATGTTTGAAGCCTGAAATGTGGCAAAAGGTTGAAAAGTTCAAGGGGGCCGAATACTTTCGCAAGGCACTGTATATATATATATATTATATATAGTCATTTACATATTTTGTTCCATTAATCCAAAAATTTGTAGGAACATCTTTAAGCATAAAGAAATTAGTAATAGTTAAATAGTTACATTTAGTCTGGTTGAAAAATGTCCAGCTAGTTCAACCAATAAAAGAAAAATGGAAATACTGTATCGGTAATAATAATAATAATAATAAGAAAAATTATTAATTATTGACAATTATTCAAAAGAATAAATAATTATAATAGCAATAATCATATTTAGAAACATTATATATGATAATTAACACAATTCTAACATTTCTAGGAACATCTTTAAGGATAAATAAATGAACAATGGAAATACTGGATTGGTAATAATAATAATAATAAAAAAGATATATTATTATTTAAGAATAATTATAATAGTAATGATCATACTCCAAAAAGTGTATGGGCATTAACATTAATGCTAATAAAATACTGTTAATAACAACATTGTGACATTCATGACATAATATTTACCTGTATATATCTAATGTAAAAAAAAAAAAAATATGCATCTACAAGGATGATAAGTGAAAAGGGGTTAGGATCCTTAAATTCTGAAGCATAACCGCCAGAGAACTAGCAAACAAAAGCCAGCAATGGCAGCTCTTTCTTCTCTGTCACAACAGTTTTACTTTAATTTTAAATAACGTGCTCAAATGCATTTTCCATATTTATAGATCAATAAATGACTGCATCATTTATCACAGTGTGAAATATAATGGCCGCATTGGACGGGAAGAATATAAACAATATAAAAATAGAGCTTTAAAGAGATTGTGTCAAGAAGAATTTACAATTTTTATTTCATTACTTTTTTTTTGCTTTTTTTTTTTTCAGTATCAGATCAGCATGGGAGTAGATAGGGGTCACTGTGACCTTGGCAGGAAATAGAAAGTCTGTTATAACAGCCTGTGCAAAGAGCAGAATTGTGGGAGGGTCCCCAGAAGCCCCACCCTCTACAGGCAGCCTGTAGAAAACTACAGGAGGGGGCGGAGACAAGACCAATTAGTTGCATAAGGAGAGAGAGCAGCAGTGAGCGGTCTTTATTACAGGAAATCTCACGCTGGATTACTGCACAGATCTGGAAGAAATACACAAACCACATTTAGATTACAAAAAGAAGTTAGACAATGGTTGTTTATTTTGGAGTTCAGTTTAAAAAAAAAAAAAAAACGAAGCCTATTAGAATAACTAGATATGCTCCAACCTTGTGGGTATATTCAGACCTTGATTTTCATTTATTTTTATGAAAGATGTGTTTATTTTTTTTATTTTTTTGTTTTTCTAGGTTTACAATTTGGATGTTGTTTTTTTTACTATCTGAATGGCTTGTGTACTAATTGCACTTACTAGGCATCTCTCATCCATACAAGTGTCATTCAGTAGTTTATGTGCCTTTATTGAATGCACCTGCTTCATTTAGTTTGCTCTTAGTGTATAATTGTTTAATTCGTTTTCCATGATATTTCCAGTTCCTGTTTGTATATATGAGTGTGTTTGCTACTCATATGTGTTTCTTGCTTTAGGAAGGACTAATGTAAGCCCCCAACTAATATACTGTATGTGTGTTTATTTATATATATATATATAAACACATATAGATATAAATATATCTATATAGATATAGATATAAATATATATATATATATATATATATATATATATATATATATATATATATATATATATATATATATATATGTACAGTGTGAGATACTGTGAGATACTGTATATATATATATATATATATATATATATATATATATATATATATATATATATATATATATACTGTACATATATATATATATATATATATATATATATATATACAGTATCTCACAAAAGTGAGTACACCCCTCACATTTTTGTAAATATTTTATTTTAAATTTTCATGCGACAACACTTAAGAAATGACACTTTGCTTCAATGTAAAGCAGTGAGTGTACAGCTTGTTTAACAGTGTAAATTTGCTGTCCCCTCAAAGCAACTCAACACACAGCCATTAATTTCTAAACCGCTGGCAACAAAAGTGAGTACACCCCTAAGTGAAAATGTACAAATTGGGCTCAAAGTGTCAATATTTTGTTTGGCCACCATTATTTTCCAGCACTGCCTTAACCCTCTTGGGCATGGAGTTCACCAGAGCTTCACAGGTTGCCACTGGAGTCCTCTTCCACTCCTCCATGACGACATCATGGAGTTGGTGGATGTTAGAGACCTTCCGCTCCGCACCTTCCATTTGAGGATGCCCCACAGATGCTCAATAGGGTTTACGTCTGGAGACATGCTTGGCCAGTCCATCACCTTTACCTTCAGCTTCTTTAGCAAGGCAGTGGTCGTCATGGAGGTGTGTTTGGGGTCGTTATCATGTTGGATGCCAGTCTCCAAAGGGAGGGGATCATGCTCTGCTTCAGTATATCACAGCACATGTTGGCATTCATGGTTCCCTCAATGAACTGTAGCTCCCCAGTGTTGGCAGCACTCATGCAGCCTCCAGACCATGACACTCCCACCACCATGCTTGACTGTAGGCAAGACACACTTGTCTTTGTACTCCTCACCTGGTTGCCGCCACACATGCTTGCCACCATGTGAACCAAATAAGTTTATCTTGGTCTCATCAGACCACAGGACATTGTTCCAGTAATCCATGTCCTTAGTCTGCTTGTCTTCAGCAAACTGTTTGTGGGCTTTCTTGTGCATCATCTATAGAAGAGGCTTCCTTCTGGGACGACAGCCCTGCAGACCAATTTGATGCAGTGTGTGGCTTATGGTGTGAGCACTGACAGGCTGACCCCCCACCCCTTCAACCTCTGCAGCAACGCTGGCAGCACTCATACGTCTATTTCCCAAAGACAACCACTGAAAATTATGCTGAGCACGTGCACTCAACTTCTTTGGTCGACCATGGCGAGGCCTGTTCTGAGTGGAACCTGTCCTGTTAAACCCCTGTATGGTCTTGGCCACCAGGCTGCAGCTCAGTTTCAGGGTCTTGGCAAGCTTCTTATAGCCTAGGCCATCTTTATGTAGAGCAAAAAATTTTTTTTCAGATCATCAGAGAGTTCTTTGCCATGAGGTGCCATGTTGAACTTCCAGTGACCAGTATGAGAGAGTGAGAGTGATAACACCAAATTTAACACACCTGCTCCCCATTCACACCTAAAACCTTGTAACACTAACAAGTCACATGACACCGGGTGAGGGAAAATGGCTAATTGGGCCCAATTTGGACATTTTCACTTAGGGGTGTACTCACTTTTGTTGCCAGCGGTTTAGACATTAATAGCTGTGTGTTGAGTTATTTTGAGGGGACAGGAAATTTACACTGTTATACAAGCTGTACACTCACTACTTTACATTGTAGACAAGTGTCATTTCTTCAATGTTGTCACATGAAGAAGAAAATATTTACAAAATTAAATGTGAGGGGCGTACTCACTTTTGTTAGATGCTGTATATATATAAATATATAAAATCAATTTTTATGAGATGCACCTGTGTGTGTGTATATATATATAGATATATACATATCTATATATACAGTAACACATCTATATAAAGTACCGTATTTATCGGCGTATAACACGCACTTTTTCCCCCTTAAAATCGGGGGAAAGTCGTGGGTGCGTGTTATACGCCGATACCCAAAAAAAAAATGACAAAAATCGGTTGCGGCGCCGAAAAATGGCGACCGCGGCCGAAAAAGGCCGAACCGCGGCCGAAAAAAGGCCGGAAAAAGCCGAAGCGCGGCCGAAAAAGGCCGGAAAAAGCCGAAGCGCGGCCGAAAAAGACCGAAGCCGGCTGTTCAGCTCCGCTCGTAGTCCCGCCTCCCTGCGCTCGCTTCCGAAACAGCAGGGAGGCGGGACTCCGAGCGGAGCTGAACAGTCGGCTCGGTCTTTTTCGGCCGCACTTCGGCCTTTTTCGGCCGCGGTTCGGTCTTTTTCGGCCGCGCATGCGCGGTATTTCTCGCGGCGGGAAATTTAAATGATGGCGAACTGCAAATGACACTAGGAAGCTGCAAATGACACTAGCAAGCTGCAAATGACGCCGGGCAAGCTACAAATGACGCCGGGCAAGCTACAAATGACGCCGGGCAGGTTGCAAATGACGCTGGGCAGGTTGCAAATGACGCTGGGCAGGTTGCAAATAACGCTGGGCAGGTTGCAAATGACGCTGGGCAGGTTGCAAATGACGCTGGGCAGGTTGCAAATGACGCTGGGCAGGCTGCAAATGACGCTGGGCAGGTTGCAAATGATGCTGGGCAGGCTGCAAATGACGCTGGGAAAGGCTGCAAATGACGCTGGGAAAGGCTGCAAATGACGCTGGGAAAGGCTGCAAATGACGCTGGGAAAGGCTGCAAATGACGCTGGGAAAGGCTGCAAATGACGCTGGGCAAGCTGCAAATGACGCTGGGCAAGCTGCAAATGACGCTGGGCAAGCTGCAAATGACGCTTAAATGTAAGTTTTTTTTTTTCCCTAAACTTCTCTCCTAAAACTTTTTTTCCTTAAAATTCCCTCCTAAACTTGGGGTGCGTGTTATACGCCGGTGCGTGTTATACGCCGATAAATACGGTATATGAGTTTTCACTTTTTGAATTGAATTACTGAAATAAATAAACTTTTTGATCCTATTCAAATTTTATGAGATGCACCTCTGTATATATATATATATATATATATATATACTCGAGTATAAGCCGACCCGAATATAGGCCGAGGCACCTAATTTTACGACAAAAAAATGGGAAAACGTATTGACTCGAGTATAAGCCTAGGGTGAGAAATGCGCAGCTACTATAGGTGGTCAACAATGCCCATTTGCAGCCTCACTGTGCCCATTTGCATGCCTCACTGTGCCCATTTGCTGCCATAGGCCCCCCAAACATCAAACTTGGTAGTTAAGGGTTCCTAGATGCCTCCTAGCTGCAGCCAAAATTTGGGGTATCTGGACCCAAAGGGTCCCGAAATGACATTGCTGCAGATGGACACAGTTGACCAACTTTGGGGTCCTCTATCTCGGGGCCACTTAGTGCTAGGAACCCCAAATTTGGATATGTTGCGGTGTTGGTTCCACTGGGTTTGCACCCCAGATTTAAAAAAAAAAGGATTTTTAATACAGAAATGTTGGCTTACTGAAAAGTATGTCCATGTACAGTATAGTATGCACTCAATACTTGGTCGGGGCTCCTTTTGCATGGATTACTGCATCAATGCAGAGTGGCATGGAGGTGATCAGCCTGTGGCACTGCTGAGGTGTTATAGAAGCCCAGGTTGCTTTGATAGCGGCCTTCAGCTCATCTGCATTGTTGGGTCTGGTGTCTCTCACCTTCTCTATGGGGTTTAGGTCAGGTGAGTTTGCTGGCCAATCAAGCACAGTGCTTTTGGCAGTGTGGGTAGGTGCCAAGTCCTGCTGGAAAATAAATCAGCATCAAGCTGGTCAGCAGAGGGAAGCATGAAGTGCTCTAGATGAGCTGAAGGCCACTATCAAAGCAACTTGGGCTTCCATAACACCTCAGCCGTGCCACAGGCTGATCACCTCCATGCCACGCCGCATTGATGCCGTAAATGATGCAAAAAGAGCCCGGACAAGTATTGAGTGCATACTACACTGTACATGGACATACTTTTCAGTAAGCCAACAGTTCTTTATTAAAAAAATAATTTTTTACTAGTCTTATGTAATATTCAAATTTTCTGAGATAAGGAATATTGGGTTTTCACTAGTTGTAACCCATAATCACCAAAATTAAAAGAAAGAAATTGAAATATATCACTCTGTATGTAACGCAAATCTATATGTATATATCTATCTATCTATATATATATAGATATATGTATATCTATATATATATCTATATATATCTATATATATATATATATAAATATATATATAGATAGATAGATAGAGAGATATATTTTTAGGAAGGATGAAATGCTGTTTGTTTTTCATTATTTACAAGATAAAACAAGACCTACTTTTACAGAAATATCCACCCTTATTCTAGAGTTTTTCCCCGCAATATGTTTTTTTTTTTGGCACTAGATGTCCTCATTCTGATGGCCAGCATCATTTAACCCACTTCGGGAACAATTTGCTAAAGTTTACCGCATGCGATAACAGGGTCACATGACGCATTTGCATAAATCATTGCATGCCGTAAATAAAGTCCAATTCACAAAAAAAGAATAAAAAATGTGGTATTTACTGCAAAATGAAAATTGTGCAGGTAAATATTTTCCAAAAACCATGCAGTAAGCTCTTAAGTCCAATTCAAATATGGCACAGAGAGTAAAAAAACATGCAATATTTATCACCAGGGTTTTGCTGGCGGTATCAAATGTTCTATTTGTCAGAAATAGCATGCCCCCCCCCCCCCCCCCCCAATGCCTGGTTGCTGAGGAGCCGGCCGCCACATCCTTAACAACAGATGACACCGCTCCACTGTGACATCACCAACCAAGCATGCACCGGTCGGTGACATCACAAGGGGGCGGTGCCACCAGGTGATGTTGCTGGGTGGCCCCACCCATTACCTATTCAAGAACTTTCAAACGGCGGTGTAGGCAGACCGTGAAAGCGTTCGTGGTGAGCAGAGCTTTCTTATTTTCCTTTTTTCCGGTCCGGCGGTGGTGGCGGGCATCGTGATTGATGATGGATCTACATTGGGGGATAGTTTTTTTTTTTAAATAAAGGAATTGTCAAAAACTTTTGTACTGTCTTTATACACTTTTTTGGTGAATGGGTAGGGGTATTATGTACCCCATACTCATTCACATGATGGGGTGGGATCTGGAGGCCCCTCCAGATTCCGATAAGCCCTCCATCCGCAAACCCCCACAACCACAATGTGCTTTGCCCCCAAAGCACCCCCCCATGTTGAGGGCCTGGTTTGGGGGGGGGCGCTCACCCGCCCCCACCCCCTTTACTGACCTGCCAGGCTGCATGCTCAGATAAGGATCTGGTATGGAATTTAGGGGGGGCCCATACCTTTTTTTTTTACTTATATTTGGCATGGGGTTCCCCTTAAAATAAATACCAGACCTGAAGGGCCTGGTATGCATTGGGGGGCACGCTGTTTTTTTTCCCCACTATTTTTAATTGCCAGCATGTGTTTTTTACGGGAACCCGCTGACAGCTGATGAGTCATCCATTGTTAACGATGCGGCGTCCCGCTTCCCAAGCCGCTCCTTAGCAACAAGTTCAATGCGATAAATTACACTTTGGACTTTCAAAATTGATTTACTGCAATTATATTTGCTGTTAAATAACTCTTAAGCCCCATATACACGGTAGGATTTTCCGATGGATTCTGTCCTATCGGACAATGTTGTCGGAAAATCAGACCGTGTGTAGGCACCATCGGACAGTTTCCATCAGATTGTCTGACGGACAAAGTCCTATCTCCTGCTGGATAGATTTTTTGACAACAAAGTCCGATCACACCAAATCTGATCGCTCAGATCACATTACAAGACCAAAGCTATTGGCTACTAGCCTCTACGTAGTCCCGTCGTAGGCAACAAACGTCACCACGTTCAGGATGATCGGATTTTCCGACAACTTTGTATGACGGACATGGTCTGACGGACCTGGTCCTCGGATAATCCACGTGTGTGTATGGGGCTTTAGTAAATTGACCCCTTCCTCTGAACCCAGGCTATCCTGGACCAACCTCAAGCTTGTGACTGGACAGTGAAAGCAGAAGCAGCACAGTGATGAGCTCTCTATAGCAGCCTTTCTCAACCTTTTTAACACAGAAGAACCCTTGAAATCATTTTCCGGTCTCAGGGAACCCCTGCTAAAAATTACTATATCTACAACTCATGATACTTTATTGTGATGGTCATGACTTGTGGTCATTGGGAAGAATTAGCCTTTTACAGATAACTAAAAAGATCAATGGTGTCAGTGAGAACTTATCTGAGAGGGAGAAATTAGGAAGCCCTAGCAACCTCTGTAGGAACCCTAGAGATCCATGGAGCCCTGGTTGAGAAATTTCTCTATAGAAATACAGAAAGGAGCGCCAGACCAATATCAGATAAAAGAGTCAAAGATCGGTTTAACTGTTGATAAAAAAAAGTTGTACAAAAGCAGCCAACGCATTTTCGGGAGCAGCACCACCCCCTTTCATCGTGGCTCAACACAAAATAGTGACTTTGCAGATCTATATTAGAACCCATATTGAACTCTCCACATGGAGCAACAATTTGACAGCAATTGCTGAGCAGCAACAGATCTTTCTGTTACTCTGCTTTCTCCTCCTATCATAAAGCTTCTTGTCATATTGGATCCTTGTGCTGCCAACTCTCCAACGCTAAGCTCTGCTGTACTGGGACTGCAAAAGGCTGAAACCAGGTCAAATTCAGGGACTTACACATAAAAGAATACATACAGTAATGATAATTTTTACAGAGCTGCATTGATTTGCATCTTTTATATCCGCCTGGGGTTCTGCATTGGCAAAATGAAGCATAAAATCGACCCAAAACCATAAAGTTTCAAGGAGGATTCTTTGGATGGCTGCAGTATGTAATTCACCACCCTTCATGTTTGCATAAAAATAGGAAGCCAGCGATTATTAAACAGCATATATTAAAATAGGTAATAAAATAGTTGCTAGGATTATTTTTTTCCGCCTGCAGGCATGTTTTAGGTACAGTAATTAACCATCTTCCATCACATGTCCACCTCCCTGAAGACCACATCTTCAATGGGAAATAACCATGGGTAATGACATCTTGGCATTGCTGTTATTATAATGATATTTTCTTTATAGGCATGATTGCTATGGTAGAGAGGAGCCAACTGATCACACAGAAGGACATTGAACCAGCACAGCCAAAACTGTAATCACTTGGATTGTGCCTTTTTAGTTCCTAGCGGCAGTAGAAAGGTTCCGCAGTGGTGTCTTGTCACAGTCTATCTCAGCCATTCTCCACCAGAACCCAGAAGGTTCCTCAAGAGGTTGCTAAGGGTTCCTTGAGTTGTGGTTGATTGCCCTCACATTTGATGATGCCTGCATAGTTCCAGGACCAACTTCACTTAAAGCCAGCAGCAGGACACCATTTATCTTTTCAGCTGCCTGTACGGGTGTCATTTTGACCTCCAATGTAAGGGAAAATGTTCTTACTGACTATCAATGTAAGGGGCCTTTTCTCTCATTGATACACAATGAATTGGCTTTAGTAGGGGTTCCCTGAGGCCTTAAAATTATTATGCACTGGCAGCTTCCTTCCGGAATCAGCTGAACAGGGGTTTCAATAAAACCCAAATTGAATCCAAGCTTATCCATAGAACTCAACTCTCTGCTCTGTACTTCAGTGAACCCCACCACTGGACAGCCGAAAAGGAAGCATTTTATGCTACCCAAACAGTGATGTGGTCATGCAATAGGAACTCCCACTCCACTGGAAGGAAAGATCAAAGCAAACATGATACCTGGAGCATCCTGTGACCATGCATATATAGCAGGTGGGTTTGGACATGGGTTTGGATTGCACCCAAACCAAACCTAATCCTATCCATAGAACTCAACTCTCTGCTCTAGTCTTCAGGATCCTGAGTGAACCCCACTACTGCACAGCATGAAGAAAGTGTCCATGCCCCCCCCCCCCCCCCCAGACAGTGATGTGTACATGTGAAAATAACCCATTATCTACTGTAAGGAAGGAAAAGAGAAAACTTGAGACATGGATTTAGGTGGGTTTAGACATGTGTTTGAACTGAACCCAAACCAAACCCAAGTTTATCCATGGAATTAAACTCTCTGCTCTCATCTTTAGGATCCTTAGTGAACCCTGCCCCTGGACTGCCAGAACAAAGTGTCTATGCCACCCAGACAGTGAGGTGGATATGTAAAAAAGAACTCCTCCTCCATTGGAAGGAAAGAGGAGAGAAAACTTGAGACCGAACATATTATGTGACCATAGATATAGGAGGCTTTGGACATGGGCTCGGATTTAACCAAACTAAACCCAACCTTATCTATTCAACTCAACTCTCTGCTCTTTTCTTCAGGATCCTGAGTGAACCCCACCACTGGACAGCCAGAAGGAAGTGTCCATGCCATCCAGCAGTGATGTGGACATGCAAAAAGAACCCCTCCTCCACTGGAAGGAAAGAGAGAAAACTTAAAGCCTGTAGCATCATTTGACCATGGATATAGGTGGTGCCCCGTGACGATGTCCTAATAGTGACGAAACTCGTAGGGAGGAGGAGCAACGCCCTGACGTCACCGCAATTACGTTGAAGTCCCGGAACCACGGGCTGCTTAGCGAGACAGGCCGGCTCGCTTTTACTGTCGTTTTTTACTTTGAATTTTGTAAGTGTTCACTTGCTATTTTACATATAATAAATGTTATAAGGATTTTACGCCATGTGAGCGTTTTATTTCTCCTTCGGTATTGATCCACACTGTGCCCCATTGATCCTGATCCTGAGCTGTCTGTGAGTTGATATCACTTCCTGGTAGCCAGCAACAGTCTGAGAGAGGTTCCATCTATTCCCAGAAGAATCTAGGACCGGGTTAAGCTGTATCCCTGGCTGGAGTTAAGGCCATCTGTGTATAGGGGTCCCCTGTAGTAAGGGACCACCTGGCTCTGGTAAGCAGGCAGCTTGTCTCTGTGGTGGCGGTTCATTCACCCTTCAGTATGCTGTGAAGTAACTGTTTATGCTTTGGAATAGAAGAGTTTGGAGTTTCTTTCCTAATATATTTTTCCTTTATTCTGGACATTATTTGTTGTGGACTTTTCACTTATTATATGCCTTTTTTGTGCACTTATATATTTTTTGGGTCCATCAATATTTAGTGTCACATATGTGATAAATTAGATGTGGTATTTCATACACATTTTATATTCACTTTTTTTATGTATGGTGTTTAATTTATGACTATTTGTTTAACACAGATGCATACTTTGTATATTAGACTATTCATTTATATGCACGTTGATTTAATATCACGTTGTACCATCATTAATTCTTCACAATTTTTCTCTTGATTTTTCTTTGTACAATTTATATTCAATTTATAATCATCACTTTAGCTCACCTTAGCGCAGCTCCTTTTCTATTATTAGGGTTTGGAAATGGGTTCAGATTGAACCCAAACCAAACCCAAGCATACCCATAAAACTCAACTTCCTGCCCTGGTTTTCAGGATCCTAAGTGGATCCCAAGCTAAACCCAAGCTCATCCCAAGATATGATGTCAAGAAATGGTGACTGGTCTTCTGCAGCATTGTTGGATCCACTGGTTGTGACTCCCAGGAGCAGACAATGGATTTAGACAAGTATTAATAAGGCTTCTGTAGGTGTCTTTTTTTTTGACGGCAGATTAATATCTTAAAGAGGCGAGAAGGATGGTAGCAGGGAGAAGTTTGGCCGGAGATGGACCTTTAAAATCTGACAAACAGAAAATTTAGCTTTTTTTTTTTTTAAATATAACAGGAAATCCTTTTAATTCTTGGACACCTGGCCTGAATGTACGAAAGAACCTCCGAAGAAGAAACAAACTGCTCATTTTAAAGACTCCGTAGTTTCTATACAATCTTCCTCTGCAGCAATCTGTGTATGTTTTATTTATTTTTTTTCTTGGATTGCAACTCTTAAAAAATGCTGCTGTTGGCAAGGATAGAATTACTCTGCATTGTTCCTCTGAAAAGTCCCTTTCAGCCAACATTTCAGACGTCGGCGGAGCCTTAATGCAGCAGCTCTGGAAAAAAGTCAGCTTTTGAAGATGCCGCATACAGTTATGCACGGATGCCATGACGGACAAACGCAGGTAAAAAAAAAAAAGAAGATAGCTGTACCTGGAAAAAAGGCAAGGATAAAAGTATACAATGCTATTCAATACATGTCATAGTGGATTCGGAAAGCAGAAGAAAAAACGGAGAGGGGAAAAAGAAAAAAACCTTAAATAGCAACTGAGCTTCAATAAAATCTCTATCTTTATACATACATATATATTTTTTTAACAATGGTACAAGTAATAAAGCAATCAAGGTCATTGAAGTAAAAAATGCGAATGCCATCTATTAAATCTTCTGCCTTTGTAGTTTTAACTTTGGATAGTAAAACATTTTTTTTTCTGCCAGTAAATCCCTTATACAGCCAACTTCCTGTTTCTTGTCTGGTCATTAGCCTAGGCTTATGACATCATGCACAGCTCTCTTTCTCACTCTTGTGAGAGTTTGCCAGGAAGGGAGGGCGGGGGTGAGCCATACGAGGACCAATGAGAGCTGCAGAGCTGGAGGTGTGCCTCTGTGTGTCTGTGTAAATCCAGGAAATGAACAGGCAGCAGCTTCATCTGCCCACAGTTAAAATGGATGCAGCCAGACTCAGTGGAGGGAGATTTCTGCAGCATATTGGGCAAGTACAGAATCACAGTATATATAAAATAATATGCAAAGTGCTTGTAGGGCAGCTTCAAAATGGCAAAGATGTTTTTTTTTACAAATTATGTGAGCAGACTGCAGCTCCTTTTTAATGAGTTACCATGCATTGTGGTGTGCTACAGCAAATAAGTATTGAAAGCACATTAAATTAGTGCAACGAGGTGCCATTAAAAATGAATGCCACTGCAATGCGCCAATGTGCATTGTGCTAAGGCCCCTTTCACACGGGCGGCTGTTCTGCCGCTGTTAAAAGCATGTTTTGTTATTTTGAAATTCAGAGAATCCTGGCACAGCGTTCACTTGCAGTTGTACATTGCGATCAGCTGCGTTTACGTGCGTTTACATGCGGCTGCGTTTAGCTGCGTTTGGAACATTCTTGATATTTCTGATGTGCTTTCTGTTGTTTTTCTTTGCTTGTTGCCGCTGCTATCTGCAGGAGAAATAGTACACTGCGATTACCTGCTGTTATGTGCATATAGCTGCTCTACATCGCACCTGGACGCATTCAATTCTATTTTTTCTATTCGCACCGAAACGCATGTAACGAAATTGCAGCTAAACGCTGTGTGTGAATGGGGCCATAGGAAAGCATTGTGTAGAAAATCCACAGCTAAAAGCACCATTCTATCCGTCCGTGTGAAAGGGGCCTAACACACCCTTTAACACTTCCTTTACCGCAATGCACCACTCAGGTGTGCCTGGGTCCTTAGGGTAGCTACAAGATAAATGAATGAATTCTCAGTTCCTAGTGATGGTTTTCCACTGCTGAGTAAAAATGTATTGCAGATATCCTCCGTACCATTTCATTGGTTTGAATAGCAGGATAGCTTTACTTTAAATGACAATTGCATGGTCTTTTGACGTTGTACCCAAATAAAATGTATGTTCTTTTTTTCCCCACAAATAGAGCTTTCTTTTGGTGGTATTTGATCACCTCTGCGGTTATTATTTTTTTGTGCTATAAACAAAATAAAAGTGCGCCAATTTAAAAAAAAAAAAAAAAATTAATAATCTGCTATAAAACGTATCCAATAAAAAAATAACTTTTCTTCATCAGTTTAGGCCAATATGTATTGTGCTACACATTTTTGATAAAACAAAAATCCCAATATATTGATTGGTTGGTAGCATCTACAAACTATGGGATATCTTATGGAATTTTTATGTATTTATTTATTTTTTACTAGTAATGGCGGCAATCAGCAACTTATAGCGAGACCACAATAGTGCGGCAGACAAATTGGACACTAAGTGACACTTTTGAAATTTTTTGGGGACCAGTGACACTAATGCAGTGATCAGTGCTAAAAATGTACACTGTCACTGTACTAATAAAACTGTCTGGGAAGGGGTTAAAAATCTAGGGAGATCAAAGGGTTTACTGTGTACCTAGCCAGTGTTTTACTGCACTAGGTGTGCTACTCAGGAATGTGATGGATTTTATTCCCTGCTTTGCAGAGACACTAAATCCACCCCCCCCCCCCCCGTCAGAATGGAGATCTGCCTTGTTAACATAGGCAGAGCTCTGTTCTTTGTCTTTGCTTGGCGATCGGTGGGTGCTGGTGGACATCCATTGCCCGGCACCCACAGATCAGCTTCTGGTGTGAGTAATCACAGCAGAAGCGGCCCGCTGGCAGAAGTGTAGAGTCATGTATATTTATACGTAATCTGCGCAGGAGGGCTGCCTTGGGAAGGGGTTACACATCAGGGGCAATCCAAAGGTTAACTATGTGCCTAGCCAGTGTTTGTGCACTGTGTGGGAGGTGCTTTGACTAGGGGAAGGCATAGATCCATGTTTCTGCTTTGCCGGAACACAGGATCAAGGCCTTCCCTATTGACAGAACGGCGATCTGCCTTGTTTTGTTTACATAGGCAGATCGCCCTACTGGCTCTCTGCCTAATGGTCAGCGGGTGCAGGCAGACATCGAGTCCACGGTACCCGCAGATCAGCTCCCGCCGTGTATAATCACTGCGGGAGTGGGTCGCTGGCAGTGCACAAGCGCGGAAGTGCAGGATCACATACTAGGTACGTGATCCTGCGCAGGAGAACCACTTTGGCGCTGTATATGTAAGTCATACGGTCGGCAAGCGGTTAAAGAAAAACTTTAATGGTTTTGGTTCAAGTTTAATTTGAGCTTTTTTAAAGATTTCAGCTCTTAAGCTCAATAAAATAAAGGGATGGGTAACTACATGGCAAATGAATAGAGGTTTGGGAGTCTGGTCCCCAACCAAGACCCACCAAGAAAGAGGAGAATTTTGACTATCTCGGTACAGGTTAAGGTTTGTATACAAATGAATATATAAACAAACATGAAAATTTGAACAGTTTATTAATACAGAAAAGAACAATCAATTTCTAAAATTACAGATGGTGTGGTATTTCGACTAGTTTCGCGGTATGAGCGCTTCATCAGGAAATACAAGGAAGACATCTGAAAAATATATAGAAAACATTTATAATATAGTAACAATGATATTGCCATAAACATTACAGTTCAGGTGTTATTTAGGGAATGGGGGTAGGAAAAAGGATCCAAAATAAGCAGCTGCTTACCTTAGTGTTTGGGTAAGCAGCTGCTTATTTTTGATCCTTTGGTAATCCGCTGGTATTTTTTTTTTATTAAACTGAGTAAGTGGTTCTTTACTGTCAGAGCAGTAAGGATGTGGAACATCCCGAAGCCCAATTAAACTGTTCCTTTGCCAGCTCCTGTGAAATTATAATTTAGTTGACTCCTGAGCGAAAGCAACCCAACAAAAAGAAGATACACCTATTATTCGCACCCTCATTAAACATTTAGTGGTATTGACCATGTATTTTTAACTATTGGTATGCTACCAGAAATACTACTCACAGCTGACATAATCCCTATCCCATGGTCTGACCACAATGCAGTATCCACTACTATCGCCTCCACTATCCCTAAAGCACATGATCCAAATTGGTATTTCCCATATCTTATGTTTAACCACCTGATTACTGGGCACTTAAACCCCCCTCGTGACCAGACCAATTTTCAGCTTTCGGCGCTGACGCACTTGGATTGACAATTGCGCGGTCATACAACACTGTACCCAAATGAAATTGTTACCACTTTATTCCCACAAATAGAGCTTTCTTTTGGTGGTATTTAATCACAGCTGGGTTTTTATTTTTTGCTAAACAAATAAAAAAAGATGGAAAATTAAAAATAAAAATAAAATCATGTTTAATAGTTTGTTATAAAATTTTGCAAACAGGTAATTTTTCTGCTTCATTGATATGTGCTGATGAGGCGGCACTGGTGGGCACTGATAGGCTGCACTGGTGGGCACTGATAAGCTGCACTGGTGGGCACTGATAGGCTGCACTGGTGGGCACTGATAGGCTGCACTGGTGGGGACAGATAAGTCGGTACTGATGGGCACAGCAAAGATGGCACTGATGGGCACGGATGGGTGGCACGGATGGGTGGCACCGGTGGGCACTGATGGATGGCACTGATAGATGGCACTGATGGGCACTGATAGGTGGCACTGATAGATGGCACTGATAGATGGCACTGATGGGCACTGATAGGTGGCACTGATGGCACTGATAGGTGGCACTGATGGGCACTGGTAGGGGACACTGATGGGCACTGATAGGTGGCACTGATGGGCACTGGTAGGGGACACTGATGAGCCCTGGTAGGGGACACTGATGAGCACTGGTAGGTGACACTGATGTGCAGCACTGGCACTGTGGGCACTGACATATGGCACTGTGGGCACTGACAGATGGCACTGTGGGCACTGACAGATAGCACTGTGGGCACTGACAGGTGGAGCTAGTGGGCACTTTTATTAGCCAAAGTTGGGCACCATGGACCCTGGGCATATTGCAGTGAGAGGGACTGATGTCCCTCTCACTGCCGCTGGTGATCAGCTTTTTTTTTTTTCTCCTCACGCTGTCAGCGCGAGCAGGAAAAAAAGCCGATTACCGGCTCGGTTATTATCACATGATCAGCTGATCACGTGGTAAGGGGTCGGGATCACAGACTCGCGGATCACAGAGCGCGCCGCCCGACCTTCAGGGGGCGCGCAGGCAGCTCGTTGCCGGGACGACGTCAATAGACGTCGTCCCAGGATATCAGATCCGCGCTGTAGCCGTCATTCGGCTATAGCGAGGATCTCAGGTGGTTAAACACCCAACCCACAGTCTAGTTATTGAACAAGCTTTAAAAGAATATTTATCACATAATATCAGCCCAGACATGCCTTCATTAACGCTCTGGGAAGCTCATAAGCCTGTGTTGCGTGGTGTATTTCAGAGACAATTTGCCTTATTTAAGCATGAACACAAAATTCTTTGCTCGGAAGCTGGAATCTGAATTCAACACCGCTTTTACATCCTTTCAAGATAACCCCTGCTCAGTAACGAAAACTCAATTAGATAAAGCCCGTCTGGTATATGATCTATTTCTCACAGAATATGTTGATAAATCCTTCAGACGCTCTAGACATAACTTTTTTATGAAATCTAACAAATCAGGTACATATCTGGCATGTGTTCTCAATTCATTCAACAAACCATTCAAACCAATTTGTTTGAAACTATCCAAAGATATACACACTAGCAACCCTATTAAAATTGTTCACAAATTTCACCCCCATCTAGCTTCTTTGTATGCGGCAACGAACAAATTTAACTCTACAGAAGCCGACACATTCTTTTTTAATATTAACCTGCCAGAATTATCCCATGCCCAAAAAAGTCCACTTGAGGAACCCATTACGGCAGAAGACATAGCTAACACTATTAAAGAAAGCTAATAAAACACCTATATAAAAAGTATATAAAAGTCCTGATGGATATTCGGCCTTATATTATCGATCATTTACAGAAATTCTCTCTCCCATCTTAGCCAAAGCTTTTACTGTACAACTGGATGGACACTCCTTTAGGCAAGAATCACTAACGGCAACTGTTTCTATGATCCCCAAGCCCCTCACTGATGACACTTCTTGTACAAATTATCGTCCTATTTCCCTTTTAAACTTAGATATTAAAATCCTGGCAAAAATCCTGGCAAAAATCTTAGCAAAGCGCCTTAACAGAATCATAGGCAGTCTGGTTCACAGGGACCAGGTAGGCTTCATGCCGACTTGCCAATAGGGATGAGCCGAAACACCCCCCGGTTCGGTTTGCAGCAGAACAAGCGAACAGGCAAAAAATGTGTTCGAACACATGACCACCGTTAAAGTCTAGGGGACACGAACATGAATAATGAAATTGCTAATTTTAAAGGCTTATATGCAAGTTATTGTCATAAAAAGTATTTGGAGACCCGGGTCCTGCCCCAGGGGACATGTATTAATGCAAATAAAAGTTTTGAACAGACGTTTTTTCAGGAGTAGTGATTTTAATAATGCTTAAAGTGAAACAATAAAAGTGAAAGTTATTCCTTTAAAAAGTTATTCCTTTAAATTTCGTACCTGGGGGGTGTCTATAGTATGCCTGTAAAGTGGCGCGTGTTTTCCGTGTTTAGAACAGTCTCTGCACAAAATGAAATTTCTAAAGAAAAAAAAGTAATTTTAAATTACTCGTGGCTATAATGAATTGATGGTCCCAGCAATACAGATAAAAGTCATTGAAAAAATGGCATGGGATCCCCCAGTCCATTAACAGTCCCTTTGGGTCTGGTATGAATATTAAGGGGAACCCCAAACCAAAATAAAAAAAAATTGCGTGGGGGTCCTCCCAAATTCCATACCAGGCCCTTATCTGAGCATGCAACCTGGGAGGCCGCAGGAAAAGAGGGGGGACTAGAGAGCGCCCCCCCCTTCTGAACCGTACCAAGCCACATGCCATCAACATGGGGAGGGTGCTTTGGGGTAGCCAACAAGGGCCTCATCCCCACAACCCTTGCCCGGTAGTGGTGGGGGTCTGCGGGCGGGGGGCTTATCAGAATCTGGAAGCCCCCTTTAACAAGGAGACTCCCAGATTCCGGCCTCCCCCCTGTGTGAAATGGTAACGGGTACAAATGTACCCCTATCATTTCTAATGGTATCTAATACCCCTACCATAAACCATTTTTAATTTTGGCACGGGGTTCCCCTTAAAATCCATACCAGACCTGAAGGGTCTGGTATGGATTTTGAGGGGAACCCCCACGCCATTTTTTGTTATTTTGACGCAGGATTTCCCTTAATATTCATACCAGACCCAAAGGGACTGGTAATGGACTGGGGGAATCCCATGCCGTTTTTTTCAATTACTTCTTTTATCTGTATTGCCGGGACCGACATTTCATTATGGCCCCGAGTAGTTTTAAATGACTTTTTTTCCTTTAGAAATGTCATTTTGTGCAGGGACTGTTCTAAACACGGGAAACATTCACTTTTATTGTTTCACTTTAAGCATTATTAAAATCACTGCTCCCGAAATAACGGCCGATTTAAAACTTTTTTTTTGCATTGATACATGTCCCCTGGGGCAGGACTTGGATCCCCAAACACTTTTTATGACAATACCATGCATATAAGCCTTTAAAATTATGACTTTTGATTTCTCCCTTAGACTTTTAAAGGGTGTTCCGTGGCTTTCGAATTTGGTGCGAACACCCCAGATTGTTCGCTATTCGGCGAACAGGGGAACACCCGATATTCGAGTCAAACTTCCCGAACGTAAGTTTGACTCGAACATTGGGCTCATCCCTACTCACCAAGCTGGTGACAATGTACGTCGGGCAGACCTTCTTGCACATATTGCTAAAACTTGTTCCCCTAAAACATATCCTCGCTTGCTTTCTCTTTCTTGATATTAAAAAGGCCTATGATTCTGTATCCTGGCCCTACTTACATGGCACTTTACAGACATGGGGTTTTGGCCCACACTTTATGAAATGGGTCGCTGCACTATATGATAATCCTAGAGCATACATAAAATATGCAGGTTATAAATCCAACTCTTTCAATATAGAAAGGGGTACGCGTCAAGAATGCCCATTTTCCCCCTTGTTATTCGCCCTCTTAATAGAACCCTTAGCCCAACAAATCAGAATAGACCCAACAATCACTGGTATAGAGACAGGGGGCTATAAGCACAAGCTTTGTCGGTTTGCAGATGACATCTTGCTGTTCTTATCATCTCCACAATTCTCAGCAGGTTTGCAGCCTTTTCTGGCCTCTCAATCAATCCCAAGAAATGTTTGGCTCTTAATATTTCCCTTTCTAAGTTGGAACTAGATTAACAAAAGTTGCGCTTCCCTTTACTTGGGCTTAGAAATCAATTCCTTATCTCGGAATTCATTTGACAGCCTCTATTGCAGACCTCTACTCAGCCAACTACCCCCAATCAACAGATTACAAATATACTGAACTAATGGGCTCATCTTCCATTATCATGGATAGGCAAGATTAATGGAACAAAAATGACGATTCTGATTCGTTCCTACTACTTAAGACTAGTGCAGAAAAGGTCAACGACATTTGTTTGGGGTTCCTCCAAACCACGTATACCCTAACATACATTGCATCTCCCTAAAACAAGTGGAGGCCTAGGTTTCCTTAATTTTGCAATCTACTCTACTCTAATCTTGCTCATATTGCCAGTCTTTCCAAGTACCATGCAACACAGGAAATCCCTTTATGGGTGATCATAGAAGCGTCAGAATGCGACCCACTATCAATCTCAAACTTATTATGGCTTCACCCCAAAGACCGCATAGGTTTGTGTAACCCCATCACTAAACATTAGATATACCTATGGGATAAACTCAAATTGAAACATCACTTACAGTCTTCACACAACCCCCTCCTATCTTTCCTTAACCACCCTGCTTTTTACCCGTCATGGGTCTCTCCCAAATTATTTAAAATGTGGACCTCCTTAGACATCCTTAGACTACATAATCACTCCCACATCCTTTCTTCCCTCCCCAACTCTCTGTGGGATTTATAAATTACCACATTCTGAATTGTTTAGGTATCCTCAAATTAAAAACGTCTACACACCTTTTATAAACATTGACTCGGACAAATAAGGGGTTCAAAAAATGTAGGGTAGAGGCCAGGTGGGAGGTAAGTAGACAGTAAGGTAAAGAAGATAGAGAAAGGAGCAGATCATGGATTAGGGGAGAGGGGAAGTGTCGTAGGTTAAGGAACAGGCAAGAGTGGGAGAGGGGAGGAGTCGTAGGGAAATGGTATGAAATAGGAGGGGGAAAGAGGTCTAGAGTAGGGGTGAAGGGGGGAGGAGTAAAGAGGGAACAGGGGGGGATACAAGATAGGAGGATTAAAAGTAGGCAATGTGGTCCATTTGAGGAAGGGGAAAGAGGGTGAAGTCATGTCTTGAGATTAGTGGATGGGGCGTAG
>CM053027.1:25749046-25904046 GCA_028564925.1 Lithobates sylvaticus
CATTGGGGAGAACACTGTTGAGCTGCTGAGGAAAACAGCTGTCAGCCCAGGAGTTGGTGAGAGGCTACTGGCCAAACCTTACTGCATCCGATTTAAGAGGAACAGTATTGTTTGCTTGGGACACAGTGAAGGCACCTATACCCAGGTTAGGAGGGACCTATTTTGAGTGCTCTAACTACAGATCTGGGCCCTAATGTGCTGGCCAGCAGCAATAATATTTAATACAGACAGTCAGACTATTATTGAAACATTGTCCCTTAGGCAAGACCATCCTTGGTATAGGGCTTAGAGGTAATCCTCTTGACAATTGGCTTATTATCAACAATATATACAATTCGCTACCACTTTATAAAGCTGTTTGCTGATTGTTGCCATTTCCATTTCTCTGGTTGATGCATATACTGTATATATTGTCACAAGAAACATCCTGTCTTCAGCCTGGGCATGTCGGGAAAGCATGGTTCTGCTTACAGAGTCATGAGCTCAGGGAACAGAGAACCCGGGAAAATAGTGGCCCCTTTGGGGGTAAGCACTATGTAAGTATCATTTAAACAAGTTGCCTTACTTGATATCATCTATTCAAGCTATAGTTTTGGTTTTCCAATGGGGATACCCTTTAAATCACATACTAGCCTTCTTGTCTTTCTTACAGAATGCTGAAATCCATTAGTCCATGGGCGAAATTGTCCCTTATCTAATTTTCCACGCTTGCTGCTTACTCACTCGCTGATGCTACAAACGCCACACCTTCTGCCTTCCACAGCAAAATATGCATTATCTAATCTTCACTCTACTGATGACTATTGGGCTGGCAGTTGGGCAATTCAATTAGAAGCTTTTTGAGTTACATTTTTGTTTTGCTGGATTTAATCCATGTAAACCATTAAGGAGGCTGTGAACAAATTGATTTGCACATGCATCACATCGTTTTCTTTTCCTTAATTGTTCGCTCTAAACTTTTATTTGGAAAGTGAGGAGTTGCTGCATAAATAAGGTGGAGTGCATGGCTTGATGTTCTCCTGGAGAGGTCATACAACAATAAGGCTCCATTCGCAACCATGCAGGTGTGACGGAGCGCGGGTTTGCTTTTTTGCATATTTTCCACGGGCTCCTGTGCGCTGAGTATATGTAGGGCAGCCCATTCATTTCAGCCCATTTCATTTCAATGGGCTGCCCTATGCATGAGAAATGCAGAAAATAGGTCGCTGACCCTTTTCCAAAATCATGCAAAGGCAGCGTATCTCTGTGCATGTCGAGAAAAAAGCCCACGGTTTTCCATGAGTCCCAGACAAACCGTCACAAGTCACACCATACAATTAAAATTTCCATCACTTTATTGCAAAATATATAATATTTAGAAAAAACGATAAAATAATTTATGATAATCTCATTATCCCCAACTATCGTATTTTTCTAATAGGTCAAACCATTTCTGACTATACTCAACGATCTTTTTGAAGGCTCCACATGTAAGAAAAAAAAAATCTTATACTTATGGTTTTGCACAGAGCAGCCCCAACCCTCCTCTTCTTGGGTCCCCCCGGCAGTGCTCTGGGCTCTTTCCCGCTGTCGAGTGCCCCCACAGCAAGATGCTTGCTATGGGGCACTCGGGCATGCTCACTCCAGAGCCCTGCTTTGTTGGGCCTAAAGACACACAGAACGGGGTTCTGCCTCTCCCCGGCAGCCTTCTCACTGGCTGTGATTGGCTCCCGCTACTGTCTCTCAGCCAATGAGGAGACAGAGACCTGGGAGAGGAGCCGCTCTCGTGCAAATCGCTGGATCATGATCGGGCTTGGCCAAGAATTAGGGGGAGGCGCATACTGAAGGTAAAAAACCTTCAACTTTTGGAACCACTTTAACATTCCACTTCTTGGCATTGCAGATGGCATAAATTAGCAACTGATACAGGGGGATATAAATACAGGGGTGGATGGGCTCCCCCATTTGACATCCTGGGTCCCTGTGGAAGGACACAGAGCAAACTGAAGTGAAGCTGGACAATAGATGGTGATATACAGGAAGTATTACGGCTTATGGGATAATTATATTAAAGTGGTTCCAAAAGTTGAAGGTTTTTTACCTTCAGTATGCGCCTCCCCCTAATTCTTGGCCAAGCCCGATCATGATCCAGCGATTTGCACGAGAGCGGCTCCTCTCCCAGGTCTCTGTCTCCTCATTGGCTGAGAGACAGTAGCGGGAGCCAATCACAGCCAGTGAGAAGGCTGCCGGGGAGAGGCAGAACCCCGTTCTGTGTGTCTTTAGGCCCAACAAAGCAGGGCTCTGGAGTGAGCATGCCCGAGTGCCCCATAGCAAGCATCTTGCTGTGGGGGCACTCGACAGCGGGAAAGAGCCCAGAGCACTGCCGGGGGGACCCAAGAAGAGGAGGGTTGGGGCTGCTCTGTGCAAAACCATAAGTATAAGATTTTTTTTTGTTTTGTTTTAAATTTTAAGCTTTAATATCTAATGTGTGTACCTAACTTTTTTCCCTCTTTATATTTTGTAACTTTTGGTTGTTGCTTTTTTAGAGAAATATTTATCTGATCAATGAGATCCATCTGGTCCTTACTTAGTAAAGATACTCCATGGCAAGTAGGTGAATATGGGGTAAGGTTTTTGAGGGACTAAACTCCTTAGATGTATTTACGTTACTAATAGGGATGAGCCGAACACCCCCCCGTTCGGCTCGCACCAGAACCCGCGAACGGACCTAAAGTCCGTGCGAGCTTTAGAACCCTATTAGTTATAATGGATGCGAACGTTCGAAATTAAAAGTGCTCATTTTAAAGGCTAATATGCATGTTAATGTCATAAAAAGTGTTTGGGGACCTGGGTCCTGCCCCAGGGGACATGTATCAATGCAAATTTTTTTTTTTAAAAACGGCCGTTTTTTCAGGAGCAGTGATTTTAATAATGCTTAAATTGAAACAATAAAAGTGTAATATTCCTTTAAATTTCGTACCTGGGGGGTGTCTATAGTATGCCTGTAAAGGGGCGCATGTTTCCCGTGTTTAGAACTGTCTCTGCGCAAAGTGTCATTTTTGAAAGTAAAAAAGCTATTTAAAATCACTCGCGGCTAATGTTAATTCACGGCTCCCGTAACACAGAGAACAGTGATTCATTGAAACTCATTCATAAAAAAAAAGTCATTGATAAAAAATAAAAAAAATGGAAAAAAAAAAAAGCGTAGGGGTCCCCCCAAATTCAATAACCAGGCCCTTCAGGTCTGGGATGGATATTAAGGGGGATCCCAGCCAAAAAAAATAAAAAAAAATGGCGTAGGGTCCCCCTCAAAATCCATACCAGACCCTTGAGGTCTGGTATGGATTTTAAGGGGAACCCTAGCCAAAAAAAATGGCGTGGGGTCCCCCTCAAAATCCATACCAGACCCTTATCCGAGCACGCAACCTGGCAGGCCGCAGGAAAAGAGGGGGGGACGAGAGCGGCCCCCCCTCTCGCCTGAACCGTACCAGGCCACATGCCCTCAACATTGGGAGGATGCTTTGGGGGTCTAAGACCCCTAAAGCACCTTGTCCCCATGTTGATGAGGACAAGGGCCTCTTCCCCACAACCCTGGCCGGTGGTTGTGGGGGTCTGCGGGCGGGGGGCTTATCGGAATCTGGAAGCCCCCTTTAACAAGGGGACCCCCAGATCCCGGCCCCCCCCCCTGTGTGAAATGGTAAGGGGGTACAAAAGTACCCCTACCATTTCACCAAAAAAGTGGCAAAAATGGTAAAAATGACAGGAGACAGTCTTTGACAATTCCTTTATTAAAATCTTCTTTCTTCTTTCTTCATCCTTCGGATTCTTCATCTTCTCCTTCCTTCATCTTCTTCCATCTTCTTCTTCCATTTTCTTCTTCCTCCGATCCGCTTCTTCTTGCGCTGGTCTTCTCGTCCTTCTCGTCCGGCATCTTCTTCCGTCGGCGTCGGCGTCGGCGTCGGTGTCTTCTTGGGCCGCTCCGCGCAATGGGAGGCTCCCGCTGTGTGAGGCTCCGCTCCATCTGACAGGTCTTTTAAAACGGAGGGCACCTGGTGACCCCGCCCCCCTCTGACGTCATGGGGAAAGCCATCATGGAATTCCCCATGACGTCCCTGTGCGTCAGAGGGGGCGGGGTCACCAGGTGCCCTCCATTATAAAAGACCTGTCAGACGGAGCGGAGCCTCACACAGCGGGAGCCTCCCATTGCGCGGAGCGGCCCAAGAAGAGACAGAGACACCGACGCCGACGGAAGAAGATGCCGGACGAGAAGGACGAGAAGACCAGCGCAAGAAGAAGCGGATCGGAGGAAGAAGAAAATGGAAGAAGAAGATGGAAGAAGATGAAGGAAGGAGAAGATGAAGAAACCGAAGGATGAAGAAAGAAGAAAGAAGATTTTAATAAAGGAATTGTCAAAGACCGTCTCCTGTCATTTTTACCATTTTTGCCACTTTTTTGGTGAAATGGTAGGGGTACTTTTGTACCCCCTTACCATTTCACACAGGGGGGGGGGCGGGATCTGGGGGTCCCCTTGTTAAAGGGGGCTTCCAGATTCCGATAAGCCCCCCGCCCGCAGACCCCCACAACCACCGGCCAGGGTTGTGGGGAAGAGGCCCTTGTCCTCATCAACATGGGGACAAGGTGCTTTAGGGGTCTTAGACCCCCAAAGCATCCTCCCAATGTTGAGGGCATGTGGCCTGGTACGGTTCAGGCGAGAGGGGGGGCCGCTCTCGTCCCCCCTCTTTTCCTGCGGCCTGCCAGGTTGCGTGCTCGGATAAGGGTCTGGTATGGATTTTGAGGGGGACCCCACGCCATTTTTTTTGGCTAGGGTTCCCCTTAAAATCCATACCAGACCTCAAGGGTCTGGTATGGATTTTGAGGGGGACCCTACGCCATTTTTTTTTTTTTTTTTTTGGCTGGGATCCCCTTAATATCCATCCCAGACCTGAAGGGCCTGGTTATTGAATTTGGGGGGACCCCTACGCTTTTTTTTTTGTTTTTTATTAATGAATGACAGCTCTCTGTGTTACAGGAGCCATCAATTCATTAGCCGCGAGTGATTTAAATAGCTTTCTTCCTGCAAAAATGACACTTTTTTGCAGGGAAAGTTCTAAGCACAGGAAACCTGCCCCCCTTCACAGGCCACCTATAGACACCCCCCAGATGTGATACTGCAATGCTGTTCTAACAGCATGCACACACATATCCCCAGAAATAAAGCACATATTGTTGTCAGCAGTCAGCAGCACACTGACACGCTGACACTGTCTGAAACATAATATGCGAGGCCGCCGGCGCGGCGGCCTCTTATACCGTGGGGCGTGTACTAAAGCCCCTGAGCTATAATTGGCTACAGGCATCCTGCCTGTAGCCAATTATGGCTCTCCTCGCTGCCGGCGCTGTGATTGGCCAAGCATGCGGGGTCACAGTGCATGCTTGGCCAATCATCAGCCAGCATTGCACTGCGCGGGCCGCAATGCATTGCGGGGCCGCTCGCATCACACGAATTTGATGCGAGCGGCCCCAATAGTTCTGGGCTCGCCGAGCGAGCGAACACCCGGTGCTCGATTCGAACATGGGTTCGAATCGAACACCGGGCTCATCCTTAGTTACTAATACTATATATCTTACATCAGGGGTATAACACCCAATTTATAATAAAAAATAGGGAACTTAAGGATATTTTCTATTATTATCCTATAAGGTTATACATATCTCTATCCCCTTTCATAGTATAGATCTAAAGAGTGTCCCTCCTGATGCCAGTATATAAATGAAGAATGGAGAGGTTGATCCTGGTATGTTATATGGAGTTGCCTTGTCTGCCCAATGTTGTATCCCTCTTATTTGGACCCTCCAAGTCATTTAAACAGACCCAATGGGATATCAGGTACTTATGGTCAGCATAAAGATGTGACCAATAATTGTGGAAATGTAGAAACTAGGGATGAGCCGAACACCCCCGGGTTCGGTTCGAACCAGAACCTTCGAACGGACCGAAAGTTCGCGCGAATTTTCGAACCCTATACGTTATAATGGACGCGAACGTTCGAAATCAAAAGTGCTAATTACAACGGCCAATATGCATGTTAATGTCATAAAACAGGTTTGGGGACCCGGGTCCTGCCCCAGGGGACATATATCAATGCAAAAAGAACTTTTAAAAACTAACGTTTTTTCGGGAGCAGTCATTTTAATGATGCATAAAGTGAAAAAAAAAAAGTGACATTTTCCTTTAAATATGGTACCTGGGGGGTGTCCAAAGTATGCCTGTGAAGTGGCATGTGTTTCCCGTGTTTAGAACTGTCCTTGCACAAAATGACATTTGTAAAGGAAAAAAAGAAGCCATTTAAAACCACTTGCGGCTTTAGGTTTGATCTTAAGTAGAATCTGAACAGGTACATTATGAAGTGTAGCTCCATCCCAAAAAAATCTATTTTTAAGCTTTTTGGAGAACATAGGGAGGGGTTATCACCCATGTAACATTTGCTGTCTTTGCACATCTGTTCAGAACATGTCACCTCACTTTCCGTCCTAATGACAAATGTTTTTGGAAAAGTGGGGTTTTAATTGAAACAAGGATTGGTGATAAAGTATCAGTAGAGAGGAGATACCGTTTTCCCAAATTAAATCTAACAGGATAGAATTTCCCTTCCTAGGGGTAGATTTCCTCTCACTTCCTGTTTTCTCTTTCCATTTGCAAGTAGGAGTCGTTTGTAAGTTGGATGTTTGAAAGTAGGGGCCTGGCGTATATACTCTGCAGAAATTTGCCCTATTAGATGTTGGTGTAGCCACAAGACTGGTGGGCACAGGAATGGGCCCTGCTGTGAGTTAATAGATCAAGATTTGTAATTGCATGCACCTGTTGAACAGGGCAGAAAAATTGGGGGTGGTGGACGGTTTTGCCACAAGACTGTAAGCTCTCACAGTTACTCTTGGTGGGCGCAGGAATGGGCCCTGCTGTGAGTTATTAGATCAAGATTTGTAATTGCAAGCACCTGATGAACAGGGCAGAAAAATTGGGCCTTTGGCGGTGGTGGTGGACGGTGTTGCCACAAGACTGTAGGCCCTCATAGTTACTCTTGGTGGGTGCAGGAATGGGCCCTGCTGTGAGTTATTAGATCAAGATTTGTAATTGCAAGCACCTGATGAACAGGGCAGAAAAATTGGGCCTTTGGCGGTGGTGGTGGACGGTGTTGCCACAAGACTGCAGGCCCTCATAGTTACTCTTGGTGGGCGCAGGAATGGGCCCTGCTGTGAACTATTAGATCAAGATTTGTAATTACCCGCCCCTGTTAAACAGGGGCTGAAAAATTGTGCCTTAGGCACTGGTGCTGGTGCCACAACACTGCAACCCCTCACAGAGACTGTACTTGGAGCACAGCAGTCACACGTGTTGCGAAGCATTTTTTTAAAAAATTGTAAGTACACGCCCCTGTTAAACAGGGGCTGAAAAATTGTGCCTTAGGCACTGGTGCTGGTGCCACAACACTGCAACCCGGCCCTCACAGATACTGTACTTGGAGCACAGCAGTCACACGTGTTGCGAAGCATTTTTTTTAAAAAATTGTAAGTACACGCCCCTGTTAAACAGGGGCTGAAAAATTGTGCCTTAGGCACTGGTGCTGGTGCCACAACACTGCAACCCGGCCCTCACAGATACTGTACTTGGAGCACAGCAGTCACACGTGTTGCGAAGCATTTTTTTAAAAAATTGTAAGTACACGCCCCTGTTAAACAGGGGCTGAAAAATTGTGCCTTAGGCACTGGTGCCACAACACTGCAACACGGCCCTCACAGAGACTGTACTTGGAGCACAGCAGTCACACGTGTTGCGAAGCATTTTTTTTAAAAATTGTAAGTACACGCCCCTGTTAAACAGGGGCTGAAAAATTGTGCCTTAGGCACTGGTGCTGGTGCCACAACACTGCAACACGGCCCTCACAGAGACTGTACTTGGAGCACAGCAGTCACACGTGTTGCGAAGCATTTTTTTTAAAAATTGTAAGTACACGCCCCTGTTAAACAGGGGCTGAAAAATTGTGCCTTAGGCACTGGTGTGGTGGCATGGATCATTGAGGAGGAGGAAGAGGATAGTCAGTGAACATAAGAGGACAGTCACTCAGCATCAGCATAGGCAGTCTTGAAGGGATGTGACATTAAAAATTATTCGGTTATATCCGCCTCAGGTGCCTGGTAGCTGGTGGTGATCCAAGACTGATTCATTTTGATGAATGTCAGTCGATCAACCGAGGCGGTGGACAGGCGCACCCTATGATCAGTCACAAATCCTCCAGCAGCACTGAATGTGCGTTCGGAAAGAACGCTGGAGGCAGGACAGGCCAGTAGCTCAATTGCATACTGTGCAAGCTCTGGCCAGTGATCCATCCTCAGGACCCAGTAAGCCAGAGGATTTTCGGTGGGAAAGGTGTCCAAGTCTGACCTTGCCCCAAGGTATTCCTGCACCATGTATATCAGACGCTGGCGATGGTTGCTGGAACCGATCATACCTTGGGGCTGCGGACTAAAAAATTGTCTGAACGCATCGGTCAGACGTCCACCTTCCCCACCGCTCCTTCTGCCACTGACCGAAGCCTCAGCAACTCGTCGCCCAGGACCAGGAGTTTGTAGCCTCCCAGTTTCTGGGAACGCGTTGCACAGACCTTTCTGCAAGGCCTCCCTGAGATGTCTCATCCTCTGCTCCCTCTGCGACGGCAAGATAAGGTCCGCAACCTTACCCTTGTACCGCGGATCAAGGAGAGTGGCCAGCCAGTAATGGTCCCTCTCCTTGATCCGAAGAACACGAGGATCCTTCCGCAGGCTTTGCAGGATCAGGGAGGCCATGCAGCGTAGGTTAGCTGAGGCATTCGGTCCGGAGTCTTCTGGGTCACTGAGGATGACATGATCGCCAGCCACCTCCTCCCAGCCACGTACAAGTCCACTGGCTTGTTGGGACTGTACATCATCCCTAAAAGACTGCTGCTGCTGATGCTGAGTGCCAGGCTCCACCTCCATGCTCACACAATCCTCCTCCTCCTCCTCCTCCTCCTCCTCCTCATCCTCTTCCTGTGTGATGGGTGGGACAGAAGGAACACTGTCCGGATAAAGGGGGCCTTGAGAGGCAAGGAAGTCCTCCTCTTCCTGCCTCTGTTCTGCCTCAAGTGCCCTGTCCATTATCCCACGCAGCGTATGCTCCAACAGGTGGACAAGAGGGACAGTGTCACTGATGCATGCACTGTCACTGCTCACCATCCTCGTGGCCTCCTCAAATGGTGAGAGGACAGTGCATGCATCCCTGATCATGCTCCACTGACGTGGGGAAAAAAAACCAAGCTCCCCTGACCCTGTCCTGGTGCCGTAGTCGCAAAGGTACTCATTGATGGCCCTCTGCTGCGTGTGCAGTCGCTGCAGCATGGCCAACGTTGAGTTCCACCTGGTGGGCATGTCAGATATTAGGCGGTTCTTGGGCAGGTTCAGCTCCTTTTGCAGCTCAGTCAGCCGAGCACTGGCATTATAAGATCGGCGGAAATGCACACAGACTTTCCTGGCCTGCCTCAGGACATCCTGTAAGCCTGGGAACCTGCCCAAGAACCGCTGCACCACCAGGTTGAGGACGTGAGCCATGCAGGGCACATGGGTGAGCTGCCCCTGTCGCAGGGCGGAGAGGAGGTTGGTGCCATTGTCAGAAACGACCATTCCTGGCTTAAGCTGACGTGGCGTCAACCACCTCTCGGCCTGCCCCTGCAGAGCTGCCAGAACCTCTGGCCCAGTGTGGCTCCTGTCCCCCAAACACACCAGCGCAAGCACGGCATGGCATCTTTTTGCCTGCGTACTTGCGTAGCCCCTTGTACGCCTACGGAGCACCGCTGGTTCCAAGGACAGAGCACTGGAGGAAGAAGAAGAGGAGGGGGTGGAGGAGAGAGGTGTGTCACAACCAGTAGCAGTAGTCGCGTTTTGGAGGCGTGGTGGCGGAACAACCTCCAACACTACTGCACCTTGTCCTGCATCCCTCCCAGCTGCCAATAGAGTGACCCAATGGGCCGTGAAAGAAAGGTACCGTCCCTGTCCATGCCTGCTGGACCATGAGTCAGCGGTAATATGCACCTTACCGCTGACCGCCCTGTCCAGCGAGGCATGGACATTGCCCTCCACATGCCGGTAGAGAGACGGAATCGCCTTCCGCGAGAAAAAGTGGCGTTTGGGAACCTGCCACTGAGGAACCGCACATTGAACAAACTCACGGAAGGGGGCCGAGTCTACCAACTGAAAAGGCAGCAGTTGAAGTGCTAGCAATTTAGCAAGGCTAGCATTCAACCGCTGGGCATGTGGATGGCTGGGAGTGTACTTCTTTCTACGGTCCAGCAGCTGGGGCAGGGAAATTTGCCTGCTGCATTCGGACGTCGGTGTACTGCAAGTACTTGGTTGTGACACACCGAATTCTACACCTTCAGTCCTCTCAGAGCAGCTTTCAGAGAGGACTGAAGGTGTAGTGGGGATGGAGATCCCAGCTGAGGAGGAGCAAGGAGAGGTCCGCTTAGTTCTTTGGTGTGGGTCTTTTATGTGTGCCTGCCAACGAGCTGCATGGCAGGTCGCCATATGTCTGGTCATGCTTGTCGTGCCCAAGCGGCTGATGTTTTGGCCACGCGAGATACGCTTGAGACAAATATTGCAAATAGCAGTGGTGCGATCTGCTGCACTCGTCTCAAAAAAGGCCCACACCAAAGAACTTTTCTGATAACGTGCAGAGGCAGCGCCCTGCACAGGCGGAGCTCTGCGGTGTTGTACAGTTGCTGTGCTGGCCTCTACCTGGCCTCCAGGGGGCATCCTGCCTCGTTGGACATGTGACGCCGCATCCTCCTCCTCCTCGTCCTCCTCCTCATCCTCTCTCCCTTGAGGCACCCACGTGGAGTCAGTGACCTCATCATCCCCTCCCTCTTCACCACTAGAGCAAACCTGGCAGTAAGCTGCAGCTGGTGGAACTGTACTGCCAGATTCCTCAAGCTGGGTATCGTCATCCGAGCCTTCGAATCGTTGGGCATCCTCCTGGAGCATGTACCCAACACTGTGCTCAAAGAGTTCGGGGGACTCCTCAGGAGGACATGGTGGGTCTAGGGAAGGGGTGGCTGATGATGCTCTGTCAGTACCCTGAGCCTGGGTGAGAGAGGATGAGGAGGATGAGGAGGGCTTGGTCATCCATTCTACCAAGCCTTCAGCATGATGCGGCTCCACATGTCCAGCTGCCGAAAACAAAGACGCGCGTGTCCCATGGCCACGTGCTGATGACGATGCACGACCACGTCCACGTCCACGGCCACGTCCACTAGAAACAGAGCCTGCCTGCCCTGTGTTCTTGGCTCTGCACGCTCTGCCTCCCCTTGGCGGTCTTCCAGCCATTGTAGTCGGTAGTCCTGTGGGTGCTGCTGAGAAGAAAATATAGGAGCTCTGTGTGATGCCACTAACACACTAGAAGTCCTATGGGTGCTTCTGCAAAGAAAATAGAGGAGCTCTGTGTGATGCCACTAACACACTAGAAGTCCTGTGGGTGCTTATGCAAAGAAAATAGAGGAGCTCTGTGTGATGCCACTAACACACTAGAAGTCCTGTGGGTGCTGCTGAGAAGAATATATAGGAGCTCTGTGTGTGTAATGGGACTAACACACTTCAAGTCCTATAGGTGCTTCTGGGAACAAAATATAGCTCTGTGTGTGTGATGGGACTAACACACTTCAAGTCCTATAGGTGCTTCTGGGAAGAAAATATAGCTCTGTGTGTGTAATGGGACTAACACACTTCAAGTCCTATAGGTGCTTCTGGGAAGAAAATATAGCTCTGTGTGTGTAATGGGACTAACACACTTCAAGTCCTATAGGTGCTTCTGGGAAGAAAATATAGCTCTGTGTGTGTGATGGGACTAACACACTTCAAGTCCTATAGGTGCTTCTGGGAACAAAATATAGCTCTGTGTGTGTAATGGGACTAACACACTTCAAGTCCTATAGGTGCTTCTGGGAAGAAAATATAGCTCTGTGTGTGTGATGGGACTAACACACTTCAAGTCCTATAGGTGCTTCTGGGAAGAAAATATAGCTCTGTGTGTGTGATGGGACTAACACACTTCAAGTCCTATAGGTGCTTCTGGGAAGAAAATATAGCTCTGTGTGTGTGATGGGACTAACACACTTCAAGTCCTATAGGTGCTTCTGGGAACAAAATATAGCTCTGTGTGTGTGATGGGACTAACACACTTCAAGTCCTATAGGTGCTTCTGGGAACAAAATATAGCTCTCTGTGTGTGTGATGGGACTAACACACTTCAAGTCCTATAGGTGCTTCTGGGAAGAAAATATAGCTCTGTGTGTGTAATGGGACTAACACACTTCAAGTCCTATAGGTGCTTCTGGGAAGAAAATATAGCTCTGTGTGTGTGATGGGACTAACACACTTCAAGTCCTATAGGTGCTTCTGGGAAGAAAATATAGCTCTGTGTGTGTAATGGGACTAACACACTTCAAGTCCTATAGGTGCTTCTGGGAACAAAATATAGCTCTGTGTGTGTAATGGGACTAACACACTTCAAGTCCTATAGGTGCTTCTGGGAACAAAATATAGCTCTGTGTGTGTGATGGGACTAACACACTTCAAGTCCTATAGGTGCTTCTGGGAAGAAAATATAGCTCTGTGTGTGTGATGGGACTAACACACTTCAAGTCCTATAGGTGCTTCTGGGAAGAAAATATAGCTCTGTGTGTGTGATGGGACTAACACACTTCAAGTCCTATAGGTGCTTCTGGGAACAAAATATAGCTCTGTGTGTGTGATGGGACTAACACACTTCAAGTCCTATAGGTGCTTCTGGGAACAAAATATAGCTCTGTGTGTGTGATGGGACTAACACACTTCAAGTCCTATAGGTGCTTCTGGGAACAAAATATAGCTCTGTGTGTGTAATGGGACTAACACACTTCAAGTCCTATAGGTGCTTCTGGGAAGAAAATATAGCTCTGTGTGTGTGATGGGACTAACACACTTCAAGTCCTATAGGTGCTTCTGGGAAGAAAATATAGCTCTGTGTGTGTAATGGGACTAACACACTTCAAGTCCTATAGGTGCTTCTGGGAAGAAAATATAGCTCTGTGTGTGTAATGGGACTAACACACTTCAAGTCCTATAGGTGCTTCTGGGAACAAAATATAGCTCTGTGTGTGTGATGGGACTAACACACTTCAAGTCCTATAGGTGCTTCTGGGAAGAAAATATAGCTGTGTGTGTGATGGGACTAACACACTTCAAGTCCTATAGGTGCTTCTGGAAAGAAAATATAGCTCTGTGTGTGTGATGGGACTAACACACTTCAAGTCCTATAGGTGCTTCTGGGAACAAAATATAGCTCTGTGTGTGTGTGATGGGACTAACACACTTCAAGTCCTATAGGTGCTTCTGGGAACAAAATATAGCTCTGTGTGTGTGATGGGACTAACACACTTCAAATCCTATAGGTGCTTCTGGGAACAAAATATAGCTCTGTGTGTGTGATGGGACTAACACACTTCAAGTCCTATAGGTGCTTCTGGGAACAAAATATAGCTCTGTGTGTGTGATGGGACTAACACACTTCAAGTCCTATAGGTGCTTCTGGGAACAAAATATATAGCTCTGTGTGTGTGATGGGACTAACACACTTCAAGTCCTATAGGTGCTTCTGGGAACAAAATATAGCTCTGTGTGTGTGATGGGACTAACACACTTCAAGTCCTATAGGTGCTTCTGGGAACAAAATATAGCTCTGTGTGTGTGATGGGACTAACACACTTCAAGTCCTATAGGTGCTTCTGGGAACAAAATATAGCTCTGTGTGTGTAATGGGACTAACACACTTCAAGTCCTATAGGTGCTTCTGGGAACAAAATATAGCTCTGTGTGTGTAATGGGACTAACACACTTCAAGTCCTATAGGTGCTTCTGGGAACAAAATATAGCTCTGTGTGTGTGATGGGACTAACACACTTCAAGTCCTATAGGTGCTTCTGGGAACAAAATATAGCTCTGTGTGTGTGATGGGACTAACACACTTCAAGTCCTATAGGTGCTTCTGGGAACAAAATATAGCTCTGTGTGTGTGATGGGACTAACACACTTCAAGTCCTATAGGTGCTTCTGGGAACAAAATATAGCTCTGTGTGTGTAATGGGACTAACACACTTCAAGTCCTATAGGTGCTTCTGGGAACAAAATATAGCTCTGTGTGTGTAATGGGACTAACACACTTCATAGTCCTATAGGTGCTTCTGGGAACAAAATATAGCTCTGTGTGTGTGATGGGACTAACACACTTATAGTCCTATAGGTGCTTCTGGGAACAAAATATAGCTCTGTGTGTGTGATGGGACTAACACACTTCAAGTCCTATAGGTGCTTCTGGGAACAAAATATAGCTCTGTGTGTGTGATGGGACTAACACACTTATAGTCCTATAGGTGCTTCTGGGAACAAAATATAGCTCTGTGTGTGTGATGGGACTAACACACTTCAAGTCCTATAGGTGCTTCTGGGAACAAAATATAGCTCTGTGTGTGTGTGATGGGACTAACACACTTCAAGTCCTATAGGTGCTTCTGGGAAGAAAATATAGCTCTGTGTGTGTAATGGGACTAACACACTTCAAGTCCTATAGGTGCTTCTGGGAACAAAATATAGCTCTGTGTGTGTGATGGGACTAACACACACTTCAAGTCCTATAGGTGCTTCTGGGAACAAAATATAGCTCTGTGTGTGTAATGGGACTAACACACTTCAAGTCCTATAGGTGCTTCTGGGAAGAAAATATAGCTCTGTGTGTGTAATGGGACTAACACACTTCAAGTCCTATAGGTGCTTCTGGGAAGAAAATATAGCTCTGTGTGTGTAATGGGACTAACACACTTCAAGTCCTATAGGTGCCTCTGGGAACAAAATATAGGAGCTCTGCCTGCCTGCCACGAACACACTACAAGTCCTATAGGTGCTTCTGGTAACAAAATATAGGAGCTCTGCCTGCCTGCCACTAACACACTACAAGTCCTATAGGTGCTTCTGGTAACAAAATATAGGAGCTCTGCCTGCCTGCCACGAACACACTACAAGTCCTATAGGTGCTTCTGGTAACAAAATATAGGAGCTCTGCCTGCCTGCCACTAACACACTACAAGTCCTATAGGTGCTTCTGGTAACAAAATATAGGAGCTCTGCCTGCCTGCCACGAACACACTACAAGTCCTATAGGTGCTTCTGGTAACAAAATATAGGAGCTCTGCCTGCCTGCCACGAGCACACTACAAGCCCCTCTTTGTCAATCAATCTTTGTAACTGAATCTATCTAACTCAATCTCTGTAAGTGAATCTCTCTAACTATCTAAATGCAGCAGAGTGTCACAGAAACAGCCTGCTCAATCTGCGCCGGAACAGCATGTGACCGGCGCAGACGGCGTGGCGGCGTTTTATAGGGGGGGGGGCGTGTACTACAGCCCCTGAGCTGTAATTGGCTACAGGCGTCCTGCCTGTAGCCAATTATGGCTCTTCGAGTTTCCGGGGCTGTGATTGGCCAAGCATGCGGGGTCACAGTGCATGCTTGGCCAATCATCAGCCAGCAATGCACTGCGTCGGCCGCGCCGGCCGCAATGCATTGCGGGGCCGCTCGCATCACACGAACGTGATGCGAGCGGCCAAAATAGTTCTGGGCTCGCCGAGCGAGCGAACGCCCGGTGCTCGATGCGAACGTGGGTTCGCATCGAGCACCGGGCCCATCCTTAGTAGAAACGAATGATTTGTTATTTTTGTGCTATTATAGATTTCTTTTTAAATATCTCCAACTTCCTCTCCTGAAGAAGTGGCTTGTAATCCAAGAAACGTGTTGAATCTTCAAAAGGATTGTTGTCAAACTTATAAAGGATGGTTTGCTGTATTAGAAAAATAAGTCGGACTTTGGTGTGATCGTGTGTAGGCAAGACAGTTTCAACGGAACTCCGTTGGAAAAACCTTCAGAGGAAAACCGGTCGTGTGTACGCGGCAAAAGGAATCAAAAGAAAGGAACAAAAGGAAAAGAGAAGCAAACAAAAAGGAAAATTAAAAAAGGAAGAATGGGAAAAAAAAGGAACATAAAAGGAGGAGAATGAAGGGAGAGGAGAGTAGAGATGTAGAGATTAAAAAAAGGAAGGAGAGAAGGAAAAAGAAAGTGACACAATCTTACAGAACTTTATCCTCGTCGTTTTGCCTCCCACTGTATAAGGAGGTTGTGTTTGTATGCTCTGGGTACAATAAACACACAGACATACAATGCTGTCTTTCATCTCCTCCTTTCCTGATATGGCTCAGCGCTCAGCAGATTCTGAAGGAACTGTCGCTCACAGGAGCCAGTTATCTTGTGGCATGGGCTCACAGGGAACACAGGCATACTACAGGAAAGGTGATCCAACATATAAAATACACAGAGATGACAGCTTCTCTCACGTATATCCGTCAGCGACAAGAGAGAATATATAACTAAAGAACGACTTGTTCCTGTAGGAGAAAGAAAAATATGTCACAAGGAAAAGTTTCTCTGTTTTCACTATAAAATATAACTCCTTCTTTCTGACATATCTGATATTTAATAGCAGAACAGTGAAATAATCTGCTTTGAAAAAAAAATATTTATTACGTTTTGTTCAGGTATGTTTGTACAGGTACTTGAAGTATACATTGAACTGAATAGGATTTTAATTGCTAACAAGGGAGACTTGATGATGGGCGCATATAATTTTTTAATGTGAGGTCCTAAGTGGTCAACCTACTTGACATAGGCCACTCCTAACATCTCTTTGCCAACCATTGAAAGGACATGAATTCTCCTCCAAGCTAAAAAAATAAAGACCATTAGTCACACGTCAAAAATGTATTTTAAATGTTTTAATATTTTATATAAAAAAAAAAAAAAATTATGGTAAAAGGCTATTTCAACTACAGTATACCCTTAAAGGTAGAGTAGCATTTATTTTAATTAATTAATTCCATTTCATCATGACAGGCTTAATCATAAGTATAAGAGTGGTCAGGGATGGGGAGTTACTTATACGCTCCCTGGTTACTCTTATTGTGGTATATTGTCTCCTTGAGCATGGACGAGCTCCTTTGTCAACATCTGGAGTGTCCCTAGAGAAGGACTCAGTCAGCAGTAGTGCCAACACCTGGAGTGTCAGTAGAGGAGGACTCAGTCTGGAGTAGTGCCAACACCTGGAGCGTCCCTAGAGGAGGACCCAGTTTGGAGTGGTGCCAACACCTGGAGTGTCCCTAGAGGAGGACTCAGTTTGGAGTAGTGCCAACACCTGGAGTGTCCCTAGAGGAGGACTCAGTCTGGAGTAGTGCCAACACCTGGAGTGTCCCTAGAGGAGGACTCAGTTTAGAGCAGTGCCAACACCTGGAGTGTTCCTAGAGGAGGACTCAGTTTGGAGTGGTGCCAACACCTGGAGTGTCCCTAGAGGAGGACTCAGTTTAGAGTAGTACCAACACCTGGAGTGTCCCTAGAGGAGGACTCAGGCTGGAGTAGTGCCAACAGCTGGATCGTCCATAGGGGAGGACTCAGTCTGGAGTAGTGCCAACACCTGGAGTGTCCCTAGAGGAGGACTCAGTTTGGAGTGGTGCCAACACCTGGAGTGTCCCTAGAGGAGGACTCAGTCTGGAGTTGTGCCAACACCTGGAGTGTCAGTAGAGGAGGACTCAGTCTGGAGTAGTGCCAACACCTGGAGTGTCCCTAGAGGAGGACTCAGTCTGGAGTGGTGCCAACACCTGGAGTGTCCCTAGAGGAGGACTCAGTTTGAAGTAGTGCCAACACCTGGAGTGTCCCTAGAGGAGGACCCAGTCTGGAGTAGTGCCAACAGCTGGATCGTCCATAGAGGAGGACTCAGTCTGTAGTAGTGCCAACACCTGGAATGTCCCTAGAGGAGGATTCAGTTTGGAGTAGTGCCAAAACCTGGAGTGTCCCTAGAGGAGGACCCAGTTTGGAGTGGTGCCAACACCTGGAGTGTCCCTTCAGGAGGACTCAGTTTGGAGTAGTGCCAACACCCGGAGTGTCCCTAGAGAGGGACTCAGTCTAGAGTAGTGCCAACAGCTGGATCATCCATAGAGGAGGACTCCGTTTGGAGTGGTGCCAACATCTCGAGTGTCCCTTGAGGAGGACTCAGTCTGGAGTGGTGCCAACACCTGGAGTTTTCATAGAGGAGGACTCAGTTTAAATAGGCGCAGTTCATTTTTGAAGGACCCCCTGTAACAGGGCAAGAAGGACTCTTCTGGAGTTACAACCTCTCAAAGAACTGGCCTGGGAGAAAAAGACCTTTCTAGAGCTACAACCTCTGTAGAAGTTATAATTTCACTTGGCAGGAGCATATTTAGTAATCCAGGCTGAGATCAGTAGAGGATATAGACAGTGAACAAAGCAGACAAGGGTAATTCGAAAGCAATGCCAGGTGGAAGCTGGGTCAATCACAGAACGAGTATCAGGATCAAGAACACAGGAGCAGGATTGAAGACCATTCAGCAATGAGCTTTTGCAGAGTCCAGGTTTAAATGTGTGCATATGTCCACACGTGCATGCGAGCATTCACATGCTCATACATGCTTGCATTGATGGCTCATACAATGTTTCTGACAAACATATACTGTATATAATAGAGCCAGTAGTGTAAAACAAATGTGTTTCAAAGGAAATAGGCCATCGCATTTGGGGGCCCAAACAAACCTCCTTCATCAGGGCTTTAGTGTCCAATTGACTTTCAGTAAAGATCCTGGGCACATTAATTAAAGACAGGATAATATAACATGTGTGAATGCTTAAGTTAATGACAGAGCAGCCAACTCTATATTAATGTCTATGTTTTGGGAATGGGATGTACAACAAATACATCTATGAGGGATGTTCAAGTGTCCACAAACATTTTCGTAAACTCCCAATTTGATAACAGGGATATAACCGCTGCCACGCTTACCCCTAGAATTGATGGTCAGGCACTATAGCTGGCTCTGTGTTCGTCACCTATAGCAACCCCCTTTCTCATAAGGTAAGCAGGCATACCGGTATTAGGTTGCCCCCAGGTCTTATACACAATGTTACAGTGCCTGGCTACCACACCGGGGCAGGTGCAAGCTAAGCACAGCAAACAGGTACTTGCGGTTGACAGACAGGCAGAGTGGTCCGATGGCAATCCAGGTTGTGGGCATGTAACATTCAGAGAGTAGTCAGGATCAAATCCATTGTCAAATGAAAGGTTGAGTTCAGAGAGTAGTCCAAAGTTCTATCTGAGGTCAATAACAAGGAAATCCAAACTAGCGGGCAGGCTGGGAATCAGGAAAAGTCAAGACATTGGAACAAGGCAGGTAAACAGGAAGATTAAAGCACGTGTTGCAAACACTTTCACTAAGGGCTTGGCAGGCTTAAAACAGGTTTGGTCTCCACCCAGTGTCTACACCAACCACCCTGCAGGTGGACAGTCAGACAGGGAGAGTGCAGCTCAGCCAACATCGGGATGCTGGGATGAGACCAGCAGCTGCCAAGGAACAGGAGGGTTACACACTCATGACAAACACTGCATACTAGGTATGTCTAAAAGTTTGGTGAATGGTATCAGAAAATAAACAAAACAGAAGACACAAACCAATTACCTTTATTGACCTTCAAAATAATCGCCATCTTTCACAACACACTTTTGGCCAACCTTCATAAAGCTTCTGGAAACTGTCAGCAAAGGCCTCTTTAGGAATCAATCGCAGAACCGCTGTCACACATTGGATGCAGCTACGTCCGCAAAACATGCGTCTTTTATGATGTTCTTCAGGTGGGGAAACGGAAAGCAGTCTGCAGGCACCAGATCATGGGAGTACGGTGGATGATCGAGAACAGGTACGCCGTGCGGAGCCAAGAATTCCAGATTGAACTGATAGTACCAGATCTCACCCCCTGTGACGATGGTTCACAGAAAGGATGGATCTTGGTCACACATGGTAATTAAATATTCAGAGGTTTCCATCCATTTTGCTTTCTGTTCAGATCTCCTGCTTACCTACATCTTCGAGGATCTCCTGCTTACCTAACAGATCCCCTGCTTACCTACATCTTCGAGGACGATGGTGCGTACTGTGTCCTTGCTAATGCCCAATTCCTCTGCCATCAATCATAGAGTCAGTCGCCGATCTCGTGCCAGCATTTGTCACACTCGCTTGATCGTGTCTGGGGTTCTGCTTGTCGACTGCCAACCCGAACGTGGCTCATCCTCAGTCGTTTATTTCCCATCACAAAAGCGTTTGAACCAGTTGTAAGCACATTTTCTGCTTTACGGCTTCCGTCCCGTACAACTGCGTTACAAACTAGTGAACTCTGATCTCAGTGGTACAAAATACTGAACTCAGAACTCTGCGGTACGGACTACTGATCTCTGTGGTACATAGCATTGAATTCTGAACTCTGCAGTAGAAACTACTAGACTCTGCGGTAAAAACGACTGAACTCTAATCTCTATGGGAAAAAAATATTGCTCCACAGTTGCTTATTGACCCTACCTCTCACACTGACTATGATCGACTGCCCACAGCGAGTTTACCCTGGTGGTCACGTGTACTCTAGACTAGGTGGTGCTTTTCTACGTATCTCTGGATAGACATCGGCACGTGCACGCCTCTGGCCAATGTTCCCATTAAGATATCAGGACTAGACATGGGCCGAACACCCGCCTGTTCGGTTCGCAGCAGAACTCCCAAACAGGGGAAATGTTCTATCCCGAACAACAAACCCCATTGAAGTCAAAATGAGCCAAACAGGAAAAATCAAAAGTGCCCATTTTGAAGGCTAATGGGTGGCCCATTCTTTAGTTGGGGAGGTCGCCTGCTGCCAATTGACCCCGTTAGAGTCATTTTGTATAATCTCTGTTTATCATTTAAAGTTTTATTTGCTATGTCAATAATGTGTATATTTATTTGATGTTGTTTTTGTATATATTCTATTCGATATTTATGCTCCTGAAGAAGCGTACTTCTACGCGCAACATGTCGAGCAACTAAATGAATACCTTGCGCCCGGACATTCTGACCCACAGCTTTCTTTTCTTATACCCACATCCTCAATTGGAGACCAATACAGGAATTTCAGCTCACTGTTTTCTGGATGTGGCTATGTATTTTGATACTATGTAATGTGGTGTCAGAGTTTGTGGACAGGGTGTATAGCTACTAGCTTCATTGTTTTTTATATTTATCTATATGCAACTATGTTTTTTTACTAGACATGTGCACAACAAAAAAATGTGTTTATTTTCGTTTCGTTTTTTTCGTTTCCGTTGATTCGTAACGATTCGTAAATTCGTACGTCGTCGGTGTTTGTATTCGTAACGATTCGTAAATTCGTAAGTCGTCGGCGTTCGTATTCGTAACGATTCGTATTTTCGTTAGTTATTTTTTCGTTGATTCGTTTTTCCGTTAGCTTAATTTTCGTTTATTCGTTTATTCTAAATTCGGACGCATTCGTGTTTATTTGTACATTCGTAACATTCGTAACATTCGTAGATTCGTAATCGGAGCATAATTCATAATTTTATGTAATGTGTATGCTATTATTACATTTTAAGAGACACGGAAAATTACGAATCGGAAAAAAAAGTTACGAATGTACGAATTTTTTCGTTCAATCCATTCGAAGCACGTTAAGCACCGCCATTGTAAGAGGCACGGTTAAATGACGAATCGAAAAAAAAAAAAAAAGTTACGAATGTACGAATTTTTTCGTTCAATCCATTCGAAGCACGTTAAGCAGCGCCATTGTAAGAGACACGGAAAATTACGAATCAAAAAAAAGTTACGAATGTACGAATTTTTTCGTTCAATCCATTCGAAGCACGTTAAGCACCGCCATTGTAAGAGACACGGAAAATTATGAATCGAGAAAAAAAAAAGTTACAAATGTACGAATTTTTTCGTTCAATCCATTCGAAGCACGTTAAGCAGCGCCATTGTAAGAGACACGGAAAATTACGAATCGAAAAAAAATAAGTTACGAATGTACGAATTTTTTCGTTCAATCCATTCGAGGCACGTTAAGCAGCGTCATTGTAAGGGACACGGAAAATTACCAATTCAACAAAAAAAAAAGTTACGAATGTACAAATTTTTTATTATTTTCGTTGTTCCTGTTTTCGTTTTTCGGATTTTCTTCTTTCGTAGATTCGTTGTTTCTAATTATTTTTTTTCGGATTTTCGTTGTTTTCGGATTCGTTCGATTCGAACGATTCGTTATAACGTTAAATTTTTTAGCGAATCGTTCGTTCATTCGTACGATAACGAATGAACGAAAATAACGAAAAAAAAAAAACGAAAAAAATACGAAACGAATTGCACATGTCTATTTTTTACCTATGTACTAAATTAACAAATCAAACTACTTTTAGACGGTTTACCTGTGTGCCTTTAAAGTCCAATCGCTTAGCTTCTAGTTTCTCCTAAAGAGAAGGATTGGCTTTCTCATAATTAGCTAGAAATACATTTAACTCCGCAATTTCACAGTACCGGAATATCAACCCCAACATCTCACCATCCGTAGAGATGTCAAATGATTCGATAATTTTGAAAGCGCGGCTGATAGAGTTTACTTGATAACATGATTTAGCAATCCCCGCTGCAGATATTGATGTAGCGGATTAATAAAATCCTTAGACGGGATTTTCAGCCCTATTGTAAGTCATTTATTTCCTGCGCAGTGCTCCCCGTCCAAGGCTGGTGTCTAAGTAATGCAGATTCACGTATGAAAAATGCTTTCTTATTTCGCTTTCTCAAACAAATGGCGCTATAAGAATCGCTCATTCGCGGCATCCTCCGGGTTCACAATATTGACAGTAGTAGAGGAGGTGTTAGGACATGACAAGATGTTTAAAGATCTGTCGGAGTTTCCTCCTGTCTAATAGGAAAAATATTACAATAAAATATACTGCAAGTTTATATACAATTCACTATTGTATTTAATGTTGTCAGTGATTTTATCTCTTTGTATTGCTCTTCCTGTCCCTTTCTCTCTCTTCATTTCATTTTCTTTCTCTCTTTCTTTCGAATTCAATGAAGCTTTATTGGTAGGAGAAAATACATTTTAGCATTGCCAAATCAATTGATGAGTTATTATGGACTGGATTGGGAATGGAAAAGGGGAGTTAAAGGAGATCTAAACAAGAACTAAAAATTGTATTACGATGGGTCTTTCCGCACTTTTTAATAGAGTTTAAAAAAATGTGGAGACTTTTTAAAGAACCCTCGTATATTGCAGCTTACCAGTCCTTAACCACTTCAATACCGGGCAATGTCACCCCCTTCCTGCCCAGGCCATTTTTTCAGTGCTGTCACACTTTGAATGACAATTGCGCGGTCATGTTACACTGTACCCAAATTACATTTTTATCATTTTTTTAACACTTTTTTTGGTGGTATTTTATCACTGCTGGGTTTTTTATTTTTTTGCTAAAAAACCCGAAAAAGACCTAAAATTTGGAAAAAAAAATATTTAGTAAATAAGTAATTTTTCTACTTCACTGATGTGCACTGATGAGATGGCACTGATGGACACTGATTGTGGCACTGATTGGCACTGATGAGGCAGCACTGATGGGCACTGATCGGTGGCACTGATGGGCACTGATGGGGTAGCACTGATGGGCATTGATGAGGTGGAATTGAAGGGCACTGATTAGGTCGTACTGATGAGGAGGCACTAATATGCCACACTGATGGGAACTGATAGGTGGCACTGATGAGCACTGATAGGCAGCACTAATAGCCACTGATAGGTGGCACTGATGGGCACTGATAGGCGGCATGGATAGGCAGCATTGATGGGCACTGATGGGGGCACTGATGGGAGGCACTCATGGGCAGCACTGATGGGCGGCACTGATGAGCAGGCACTGATGGGCACTGAAAGGCAGCACTGACTGGCATCACTGATGGGCCCTGTTTGGTATCACTGATGGGCCCTGTTTGGTGTCACTGATGGGCAATGATTGGTGTCACAGATAGGCACTGATTTGGTGTCACTGATAGACATTGTTGGGGCTGCACTGATGATCAGTGCCCTGATTACCTGTACAGATCTCCCCTGCGAGGAGATGCCACTGACCGGCTCTCCTCGCCTCACACTCTGTCAGTGTGAGGCGAGGAGAGACGATAAACGACACTTTCATGTTTACATGTGACCGGCTGTTACTGGACACAGCCAATCACATGGGTAAAGAGCCACGTCATTGGCGCTTTATAGAGATTGGGGTTGCATCATGTCCTAGGAACACAGCATGACCATGAGCGCGTGCAAGAACAGTGACACTGGGAAGGCCTCCCAGAATGAGAGGGGATCCCGCCGGCCATCATTTTACTATACAGCGGACGGAAGGTGGATAAAGTGTCATTAAAGCCACATCAATAAAAACTATCAATAAATGGTGTATTACATGCTGTTCATGCTTACTGTATTCTAAACAAACCTGGTTGATCCTGCTTTTCCCTACCTCCCCCTCCTGTCCATATCCACAATGCAGTGGGGGATTTTGCAAAGCAGTGTTGGTAGCTCTGCACAAGCTCAGTTTTCAGTGTATTTCTACTCTGAGCATTTCCCTCCCTATAACATCTGAGCAGACCATGTGACTATAGAGTCACACATGTGGGCGTATACACAGGGGTAAATGACAGCCCACTCCCTCCCTCCCCCTCCATGTTCTCTAAGCAGCTAAACACAATGGGGGCCGGATATTTTCATGTAGATTGATAGAGGCTTCACCTCCCTCTTATTCTAAGACACAGGCTGGAGGGGGGTGACACTGCCTGTGATTGGCAGAAGTCCACCCACACCATATTATTGCCAAAATATAATAAAGATTTGATTTCAAATATATATTGGTATGACAATTTTTTATTTATTAATATTTATTTTTACTCTGTATTCCAAAGACTTTTATTTTGAACATGTGATTAGCAGCAGAGGACTAGAAGCTCCTCCTGATTTTGTTTCCCTGCAGACAGGCTGGGAAAGATCTGGGTCATGTGACAGCTGTACATTGATTAGGAAAAGAAGGTGCTTAGATGTTTTATAGTACCATCATCCATATACAGAAAGAGAAGGGATAATGTAAATTAAACAGTGTATGATTAGTATCAATTTAAATGTGGTGGCTGCATTTGTTTGTGTTTTTCCTTCAAATTATCCACCGCACTATTACAGTTCCACTATAGGTCGCTAATCACTGCCATTACTATTGTAATATTGGGGAGGGGGGTTCACAAAATTTTTGGTCTTTTTCCGTTTATATAATAAAAAAATAAAAAAAACCAGTGGTGATGAAATACCACCAAAAAAAGCCTTATGTGTGTGAGGGATAAAATGTACATACATTTCATTTGGGTACAGGGTTGCATAAAGTAGCACAGTGCTGAAAAGCCAACAATGGCCTGGTCATAAAAGGGGTTACTCACCATTTCACATGAGCGTCATGTGTTCAGACATGTTGCTAAGAAAACACAGATTCCTTCTTTTTCTTCCTTCCCTTCCCTTCCTTTCTTTCTCTCTCTCTTTCCTTTTCTCCCTTCCTTCCTTTCTTCCTTCCTCTATCCCTCACTTCCTTTCCCTTACTTCCTCCCTCCTTTCCTCCCTTCCTTCTTTCCCTTCCTTCCTTCCTCTCTCCCTCTTTTCCTTCTTTCTTTCCTCCCTTATTTTCTTCCTTCCTTTCTTCCTTCCTTATTGCCTTCCTTCCTTCCTTCCTTCTTTGTCTTCTTCCCCTTCCCTTCTTTTCTTTTTCTCTCTCTCTTTCTTTCACTCTCTTCCTCCCTTTCCTCTCTCCTTCCCTTTCTTTTTCCTTTGTCTTCTTCCCTTTCCTTCCCCTTTCTAATTCTTTCCTTTTCTATTCCTTCCTCCCTCCCTCCCTTCCTTCCTTCATTTCTCTCCTTCTAATCCTCCTCAATCTTCTGTATAAACAATCTCATCTTTATTATCTCTGCACTTTCTCCCTCTGGTCTCTTCAACATTTTTTGCTTTATCACTTTTATTTCATGTTGTTGTGACAGCTAGATATAACTTTATCCAATTAGCAAGAAGTAATGAGAAAAGAGAATGAGAGAAATATTACAATCAGTATTTCCAGTGAAAATGATGCATTGTACCTAAACAGCAAGTAAATACATCATTCAAGGACAAGGAGTTCAAAATCTTTTTATGAAAAATCAATTCTTCAGCATTTTCAAGCCAATTTATTATATGTTAGGTTCAATTAAAAAAAAAAAAAAACATGCCACAAAAAGAAAACTTGTTTTCGAAAAAGTGACAGTTAAGTTCATTTTAGTCCAAAAGGATTTGATAATTATAGTCACATATCTAAAATAACAATACTTACCTTTTGTGAATTTGTTGTTTTATATATTTATTTATTTTTGTCTCCCTTTTATACATTGTTTACTTCTCCCCCCCGCAATCTCTAGGTCCTGGGTTTGGTGTAGATTCCAAAGAACAAAACAATAGAGCTGTGCCTGGATACAAAACTGTCTAGGCCAAACTTTAAATTTTGAGTGGAAGATATGGTAATTTTAACTATATTTTTTATTAAGCTATGTTGGAAAATCCCTCCTGTTGTAAGCCCCGCTGAGTGCACCTGCTGCCCGCTTCACTTTGTATATACAGAATCTCACAAAAGTAAGTACACCCCTCACATTTTTGTAAATATTTTATTATATCTTTTTATGTAACAACACTGAAGAAATTACACTTTGCTACAATGTAAAGTAGTGTAGTGTAAAGTAAACCGCTGGCAACAAAAGTGAGTACACCCCTAAGTGAAAAAGTCCAAATTGGGCCCAATTAGCCATTTTCCCTCCCTGGTGTCATGTGACTTCTTAGTGTTACAAGGTCTCAGGTGTGAACGGGGAGCAGATGTGTTAAATTTGGTGTTATCGCTCTCTCATACTGGTCACTGGACATCAACATGGCACCTCATGGCAAAAAACTACCTGAGGATCTGAAAAAAAGTAATTGTTGCTCTACATAAAGATGGCCTAGGCTATAAGAAGATTGCCAAGACGCTGCAGCACAGTGGCCAAGACCGTACAGTGGTTTAACAGGACAGGTTACACTCAGAACAGGGCTCGCCATGGTCAACCAAAGAAGTTGACTGCACGTGCTCAGCGTCATATCCAGAGGTTGTCTTTGGGAAATAGAGGTATGAGTGCTACCAGCATTGCTGCAGAAGTTGATAGGGTGGGGGGTCAGCCTGTCAGTGCTCAGACCATATGCCGCACACTGCATCAAATTTGTGTGCATGGCTGTCCTCCCAGAGGGAAGCCTCTTCTAAAGATGATTCACAAGAAAGTCTGCAAACAGTTTGCTGAAGACAAGCAGACTAAGGACATGGATTACTAGAACCATGTCCTGTGGTCTGATCAGTGTTGGTCATCTTACTTTAAAAAGGTAATTAGTTAAGTTACAAATTACTTCTCCCAAACAGTAATTGCGTTAGTAACTCGGTTACTACATTGGAAAAGTAATTAGTTACTCAGCAAAGTTACTGTGACAGGGGTGGCAGCGGTGGTACTTGAGGGGTGGCAGCGGTGGTACTTGAGGGGTGGCAGCAGTGGTACTTGAGGGATGGCAGTGGTGGTGGTGTACTTGGGGGGTGGCAGTGGTGGTGGTGTACAGTACTTGGAGGGGGGGGTGGCAGCGGTGGTACTTGGGGGGGTGGCAGCGGTGGTGTACTTGGGGGGGGTGGCAGGCAGCGGTGATACTTGGTGGGGTGGCAGAGATGGTGGTGCCATCCTCTCCCACCCCCACCTCTGCCTCTTACTGATCCCCACTGATCCACCACCACTGATCTCATCCCTACCCTCTCCCCCCTATCACCTCTGTTGTAGAAGTGATGGTGGGTGGGTAGGGATGGGATCAGTAAGAAGCAGAGGTGGTGGAAGACTTGGGATGGATCGATTGCACTGCAATTCGAATTGTCAGACAGTCACTTACTTGAATGCCTCCAGGAATGCCTTTCCTCATGGGGAGAGAGAGAGACCCTCCCCTTCACTCGATTGTTGTCAGCTGGTCAGCTGGTCAGCTGACTTCATTTTTCAGTGTCCGCCCCGCCTCCCTACCCAGCATGCAGTTCAGTACAGGGTGATCATGGGTAGGCCACCTGGCATTCTGGGTAGGTAGGTCATAGCCAAAATGTAAACAACAGTCACTTCCTGTTATATTTCTAGTGCTATAGAAAAGGAAAAAATTATTGAAGTCCATTTCCTGTTTTTGGTCACTAGATGGCGCAAATACTAAGCTATAACACTGCATTGCAATGCATTGCATTGTGTTAATAGGCAAAAATACCAGCGCTACACACAGCTTCAACTCTTCTGGGAAGGCTGTCCACAAGGTTTAGGAGTGTATCTATGGGTGGGGTTGTTTTTCATCGGTTTGGCTTGGCCCTTTAGTTCCAGTGAAGGGAACTCTTAAGGCGTCAGCATATCAAGACATTTTGGATAATTTCATGCTCCCAACTTTGTGGGAACAGTTTGGGGATGGCCCCTCCCTGTTCCAACATGTCTGTGCACCAGTGCACAAAGCAAGGTCAATAAAGATATGGATGAGTGAGTTTGGGGTGCAGGTCTGATCTCTGTGCAGGCAAATCAAGTTCCTCCAACCCAAACTCACTGCTCCATGTCTTTATGGACCTTGCTTTGTGCACTGGTGCGCAGACATGTTGGAACAGGAAGAGGCCATCCCAAAAATGTTCCCACAAAGTTGAGGGCATGAAGTTGTCCAAAATGTCTTGTTAAGAGTTTCCTTCACTGGAACTAAAGCCCAACCCCTGAAAAACAACCCCCCACACCATAATCCCCCCCCCCTCCACCAAATGATTTGGACCAGTGCACAAAGCAAGGTCCATAAAGACATGGATGAGCCAGTTTGGGGTAGAAGAACTTAACTCGTCTGTGCAGAGTCCTGACTTCTACCCAATAGAACACCTTTGGGATGAATTAGAACGGAGACTGCGAGTCAGGTCTTCTCATCCAACATGAGTGCCTGACCTCGCAAATGCACTTCTGGAAGAATGGTCAAACATTCCCATAAAACACACTCCTAAACCTTGTGGACAGCCTTCCCAGAAGAGTTGAAGCTGTTATAGCTGCAAAGGGTGGGCCAACCCAATATTAAACCCTACGGACTAAGACTGAGATGCCATTAAAGTTCATGTGCGTGTAAAGGCAGGCGTCCCAATACCTTTGGCAGTATACTTTTGGTATATATATATATATAATTGATATTAACTTCTCCTAGCAACGTACTAGTTTTGGGTATCTGCAAATGAATTGCAAAGAGGAACCTACGCTTTTACTGTATTATTTTCCTTAACCTCTATACTTGTTACAACTGTTTAGGCTCAAAAAACAGAGTTTAAAATAAAATGCCTGTTGCCATTTTTTTTTAGAAAAACTAATTTCAACTTGGAGGGATCTTTTTTCGAGCTGTTTACTTCCCGCCCACTCACTCATACAGACTTGTGTTTGGTATTAAGCTTATTGAGCAGTGAAAAAAAGCTACGAGCGTACTTTGACTGTTACAAGGAAATGGCAGCTAAGGATACCAACATAGCACATCCTTCTATAGGGATCAGCTGCAGCACAGGCTGTCCTTCTGGAGTTGCTTTATCTTGCCAAGTAAATTACAAACTGCATTCATACAGTAGAACTGCAATTAAAATGTTCATTAAAGTAAGTCTTTCGCTGTTCTCTCTCCCCCACAGTTCATTTTCATTCCACTGTTTAATAAATACCTTCATTTGAAGATGTATAAATGTCTACAATTCCTGTTGCATGCTTTTAAAGAGCAATATTGAAACCATTGAAAGTAGAAGGAAATTGGTCTGCAATCAAGGCCGAATATCTCAATTTCTAGTTTAAGTGGCAAACAGGCACCCAAAAAATCATGTTGCTGATTAGGGATGAGCCGAACACCCCCGGGTTCGGTTCGAACCAGAACCTTCGAACGGACCGAAAGTTCGCGCGAATTTTCGAACCCTATACGTTATAATGGACGCGAACGTTCGAAATCAAAAGTGCTAATTACAACGGCCAATATGCATGTTAATGTCATAAAACAGGTTTGGGGACCCGGGTCCTGCCCCAGGGGACATATATCAATGCAAAAAGAACTTTTAAAAACTAACGTTTTTTCGGGAGCAGTCATTTTAATGATGCATAAAGTGAAAAAAAAAAAGTGACATTTTCCTTTAAATATGGTACCTGGGGGGTGTCCAAAGTATGCCTGTGAAGTGGCATGTGTTTCCCGTGTTTAGAACTGTCCTTGCACAAAATGACATTTGTAAAGGAAAAAAAGAAGCCATTTAAAACCACTTGCGGCTTTAGGTTTGATCTTAAGTAGAATCTGAACAGGTACATTATGAAGTGTAGCTCCATCCCAAAAAAATCTATTTTTAAGCTTTTTGGAGAACATAGGGAGGGGTTATCACCCCTGTAACATTTGCTGTCTTTGCACATCTGTTCAGAACATGTCACCTCACTTTCCGTCCCAATGACAAATGTTTTTGGAAAAAGTGGGGTTTTAATTGAAACAAGGATTGGTGATAAAGTATCAGTAGAGAGGAGATACCTTTTTCCCAAATTAAATCTAACAGGATAGAATTTCCCTTCCTAGGGGTAGATTTCCTCTCACTTCCTGTTTTCTCTTTCCATTTTCAAGTAGGAGTCGTTTGTAAGTTGGATGTTTGAAAGTAGGGGCCTGGCGTATATACTCTGCAGAAATTTGCCCTATTAGATGTTGGTGTAGCCACAAGACTGGTGGGCACAGGAATGGGCCCTGCTGTGAGTTAATAGATCAAGATTTGTAATTGCAAGCACCTGTTGAACAGGGCAGAAAAATTGGGCCTTTGGCGGTGGTGGTGGACGGTGTTGCCACAAGACTGTAGGCCCTCATAGTTACTCTTGGTGGGCGCAGGAATGGGCCCTGCTGTGAGTTATTAGATCAAGATTTGTAATTGCAAGCACCTGATGAACAGGGCAGAAAAATTGGGCCTTTGGCGGTGGTGGTGGACGGTGTTGCCACAAGACTGCAGGCCCTCATAGTTACTCTTGGTGGGCGCAGGAATGGGCCCTGCTGTGAACTATTAGATCAAGATTTGTAATTACCCGCCCCTGTTAAACAGGGGCTGAAAAATTGTGCCTTAGGCACTGGTGCTGGTGCCACAACACTGCAACCCGGCCCTCACAGATACTGTACTTGGAGCACAGCAGTCACACGTGTTGCGAAGCATTTTTTTAAAAAATTGTAAGTACACGCCCCTGTTAAACAGGGGCTGAAAAATTGTGCCTTAGGCACTGGTGCCACAACACTGCAACACGGCCCTCACAGAGACTGTACTTGGAGCACAGCAGTCACACGTGTTGCGAAGCATTTTTTTAAAAAATTGTAAGTACACGCCCCTGTTAAACAGGGGCTGAAAAATTGTGCCTTAGGCACTGGTGCCACAACACTGCAACACGGCCCTCACAGAGACTGTACTTGGAGCACAGCAGTCACACGTGTTGCGAAGCATTATTTTTAAAAAAATTGTAAGTACACGCCCCTGTTAAACAGGGGCTGAAAAATTGTGCCTTAGGCACTGGTGCTGGTGCCACAACACTGCAACACGGCCCTCACAGAGACTGTACTTGGAGCACAGCAGTCACACGTGTTGCGAAGCATTTTTTTTAAAAATTGTAAGTACACGCCCCTGTTAAACAGGGGCTGAAAAATTGTGCCTTAGGCACTGGTGTGGTGGCATGGATCATTGAGGAGGAGGAAGAGGATAGTCAGTGAACATAAGAGGACAGTCACTCAGCATCAGCATAGGCAGTCTTGAAGGGATGTGACATTAAAAATTATTCGGTTATATCCGCCTCAGGTGCCTGGTAGCTGGTGGTGATCCAAGACTGATTCATTTTGATGAAGGTCAGTCGATCAACCGAGGCGGTGGACAGGCGCACCCTATGATCAGTCACAAATCCTCCAGCAGCACTGAATGTGCGTTCGGAAAGAACGCTGGAGGCAGGACAGGCCAGTAGCTCAATTGCATACTGTGCAAGCTCTGGCCAGTGATCCATCCTCAGGACCCAGTAAGCCAGAGGATTTTCGGTGGGAAAGGTGTCCAAGTCTGACCTTGCCCCAAGGTATTCCTGCACCATGTATATCAGACGCTGGCGATGGTTGCTGGAACCGATCATACCTTGGGGCTGCGGACTAAAAAATTGTCTCAGCAACTCGTCGCCCAGGACCAGGAGTTTGTAGCCTCCCAGTTTCTGGGAACGCGTTGCACAGACCTTTCTGCAAGGCCTCCCTGAGATGTCTCATCCTCTGCTCCCTCTGCGACGGCAAGATAAGGTCCGCAACCTTACCCTTGTACCGCGGATCAAGGAGAGTGGCCAGCCAGTAATGGTCCCTCTCCTTGATCCGAAGAACACGAGGATCCTTCCGCAGGCTTTGCAGGATCAGGGAGGCCATGCAGCGTAGGTTAGCTGAGGCATTCGGTCCGGAGTCTTCTGGGTCACTGAGGATGACATGATCGCCAGCCACCTCCTCCCAGCCACGTACAAGTCCACTGGCTTGTTGGGACTGTACATCATCCCTAAAAGACTGCTGCTGCTGATGCTGAGTGCCAGGCTCCACCTCCATGCTCACACAATCCTCCTCCTCCTCCTCCTCCTCCTCCTCCTCCTCATCCTCTTCCTGTGTGATGGGTGGGACAGAAGGAACACTGTCCGGATAAAGGGGGCCTTGAGAGGCAAGGAAGTCCTCCTCTTCCTGCCTCTGTTCTGCCTCAAGTGCCCTGTCCATTATCCCACGCAGCGTATGCTCCAACAGGTGAACAAGAGGGACAGTGTCACTGATGCATGCACTGTCACTGCTCACCATCCTCGTGGCCTCCTCAAATGGTGAGAGGACAGTGCATGCATCCCTGATCATGCTCCACTGACGTGGGGAAAAAAAACCAAGGTCCCCTGACCCTGTCCTGGTGCCGTAGTCGCAAAGGTACTCATTGATGGCCCTCTGCTGCGTGTGCAGTCGCTGCAGCATGGCCAACGTTGAGTTCCACCTGGTGGGCATGTCAGATATTAGGCGGTTCTTGGGCAGGTTCAGCTCCTTTTGCAGCTCAGTCAGCCGAGCACTGGCATTATAAGATCGGCGGAAATGCACACAGACTTTCCTGGCCTGCCTCAGGACATCCTGTAAGCCTGGGAACCTGCCCAAGAACCGCTGCACCACCAGGTTGAGGACGTGAGCCATGCAGGGCACATGGGTGAGCTGCCCCTGTCGCAGGGCGGAGAGGAGGTTGGTGCCATTGTCAGAAACGACCATTCCTGGCTTAAGCTGACGTGGCGTCAACCACCTCTCGGCCTGCCCCTGCAGAGCTGCCAGAACCTCTGGCCCAGTGTGGCTCCTGTCCCCCAAACACACCAGCGCAAGCACGGCATGGCATCTTTTTGCCTGCGTACTTGCGTAGCCCCTTGTACGCCTACGGAGCACCGCTGGTTCCAAGGACAGAGCACTGGAGGAAGAAGAAGAGGAGGGGGTGGAGGAGAGAGGTGTGTCACAACCAGTAGCAGTAGTCGCGTTTTGGAGGCGTGGTGGCGGAACAACCTCCAACACTACTGCACCTTGTCCTGCATCCCTCCCAGCTGCCAATAGAGTGACCCAATGGGCCGTGAAAGAAAGGTACCGTCCCTGTCCATGCCTGCTGGACCATGAGTCAGCGGTAATATGCACCTTACCGCTGACCGCCCTGTCCAGCGAGGCATGGACATTGCCCTCCACATGCCGGTAGAGAGACGGAATCGCCTTCCGCGAGAAAAAGTGGCGTTTGGGAACCTGCCACTGAGGAACCGCACATTGAACAAACTCACGGAAGGGGGCCGAGTCTACCAACTGAAAAGGCAGCAGTTGAAGTGCTAGCAATTTAGCAAGGCTAGCATTCAACCGCTGGGCATGTGGATGGCTGGGAGTGTACTTCTTTCTACGGTCCAGCAGCTGGGGCAGGGAAATTTGCCTGCTGCATTCGGACGTCGGTGTACTGCAAGTACTTGGTTGTGACACACCGAATTCTACACCTTCAGTCCTCTCAGAGCAGCTTTCAGAGAGGACTGAAGGTGTAGTGGGGATGGAGATCCCAGCTGAGGAGGAGCAAGGAGAGGTCCGCTTAGTTCTTTGGTGTGGGTCTTTTATGTGTGCCTGCCAACGAGCTGCATGGCAGGTCGCCATATGTCTGGTCATGCTTGTGGTGCCCAAGCGGCTGATGTTTTGGCCACGCGAGATACGCTTGAGACAAATATTGCAAATAGCAGTGGTGCGATCTGCTGCACTCGTCTCAAAAAAGGCCCACACCAAAGAACTTTTCTGATAACGTGCAGAGGCAGCGCCCTGCACAGGCGGAGCTCTGCGGTGTTGTACAGTTGCTGTGCTGGCCTCTACCTGGCCTCCAGGGGGCATCCTGCCTCGTTGGACATGTGACGCCGCATCCTCCTCCTCCTCGTCCTCCTCCTCATCCTCTCTCCCTTGAGGCACCCACGTGGAGTCAGTGACCTCATCATCCCCTCCCTCTTCACCACTAGAGCAAACCTGGCAGTAAGCTGCAGCTGGTGGAACTGTACTGCCAGATTCCTCAAGCTGGGTATCGTCATCCGAGCCTTCGAATCGTTGGGCATCCTCCTGGAGCATGTACCCAACACTGTGCTCAAAGAGTTCGGGGGACTCCTCAGGAGGACATGGTGGGTCTAGGGAAGGGGTGGCTGATGATGCTCTGTCAGTACCCTGAGCCTGGGTGAGAGAGGATGAGGAGGATGAGGAGGGCTTGGTCATCCATTCTACCAAGCCTTCAGCATGATGCGGCTCCACATGTCCAGCTGCCGAAAACAAAGACGCGCGTGTCCCATGGCCACGTGCTGATGACGATGCACGACCACGTCCACGTCCACGGCCACGTCCACTAGAAACAGAGCCTGCCTGCCCTGTGTTCTTGGCTCTGCACGCTCTGCCTCCCCTTGGCGGTCTTCCAGCCATTGTAGTCGGTAGTCCTGTGGGTGCTGCTGAGAAGAAAATATAGGAGCTCTGTGTGATGCCACTAACACACTAGAAGTCCTATGGGTGCTTCTGCAAAGAAAATAGAGGAGCTCTGTGTGATGCCACTAACACACTAGAAGTCCTGTGGGTGCTTATGCAAAGAAAATAGAGGAGCTCTGTGTGATGCCACTAACACACTAGAAGTCCTATGGGTGCTTCTGCAAAGAAAATAGAGGAGCTCTGTGTGATGCCACTAACACACTAGAAGTCCTGTGGGTGCTTCTGCAAAGAAAATAGAGGAGCTCTGTGTGGTGCCACTAACACACTAGAAGTCCTGTGGGTGCTTATGCAAAGAATATATAGGAGCTCTGTGTGATGCCACTAACACACTAGAAGTCCTATGGGTGCTTCTGCAAAGAAAATAGAGGAGCTCTGTGTGATGCCACTAACACACTAGAAGTCTGTGGGTGCTGCTGAGAAGAATATAGAGGAGCTCTGTGTGATGCCACTAACACACTAGAAGTCCTATGGGTGCCTCTGCAAAGAAAATAGAGGAGCTCTGTGTGATGCCACTAACACACTAGAAGTCCTGTGGGTGCTTCTGCAAAGAAAATAGAGGAGCTCTGTGTGGTGCCACTAACACACTAGAAGTCCTGTGGGTGCTTATGCAAAGAAAATAGAGGAGCTCTGTGTGATGGGACTAACACACTTCAAGTCCTATAGGTGCTTCTGGGAACAAAATATAGCTCTGTGTGTGTAATGGGACTAACACACTTCAAGTCCTATAGGTGCTTCTGGGAACAAAATATAGCTCTGTGTGTGTAATGGGACTAACACACTTCAAGTCCTATAGGTGCTTCTGGGAACAAAATATAGCTCTGTGTGTGTAATGGGACTAACACACTTCAAGTCCTATAGGTGCTTCTGGGAACAAAATATAGCTCTGTGTGTGTAATGGGACTAACACACTTCAAGTCCTATAGGTGCTTCTGGGAACAAAATATAGCTCTGTGTGTGTAATGGGACTAACACACTTCAAGTCCTATAGGTGCTTCTGGGAACAAAATATAGCTCTTTGTGTGTAATGGGACTAACACACTTCAAGTCCTATAGGTGCTTCTGGGAACAAAATATAGCTCTGTGTGTGTAATGGGACTAACACACTTCAAGTCCTATAGGTGCTTCTGGGAACAAATATAGCTCTGTGTGTGTAATGGGACTAACACACTTCAAGTCCTATAGGTGCTTCTGGGAACAAAATATAGCTCTTTGTGTGTAATGGGACTAACACACTTCAAGTCCTATAGGTGCTTCTGGGAACAAAATATAGCTCTGTGTGTGTAATGGGACTAACACACTTCAAGTCCTATAGGTGCTTCTGGGAACAAAGTATAGCTCTTTGTGTGTAATGGGACTAACACACTTCAAGTCCTATAGGTGCTTCTGGGAACAAAATATAGCTCTGTGTGTGTAATGGGACTAACACACTTCAAGTCCTATAGGTGCTTCTGGGAACAAAATATAGCTCTGTGTGTGTAATGGGACTAACACACTTCAAGTCCTATAGGTGCTTCTGGGAACAAAATATAGCTCTGTGTGTGTAATGGGACTAACACACTTCAAGTCCTATAGGTGCTTCTGGGAACAAAATATAGCTCTTTGTGTGTAATGGGACTAACACACTTCAAGTCCTATAGGTGCTTCTGGGAACAAAATATAGCTCTGTGTGTGTAATGGGACTAACACACTTCAAGTCCTATAGGTGCTTCTGGGAACAAAAATATAGCTCTGTGTGTGTAATGGGACTAACACACTTCAAGTCCTATAGGTGCTTCTGGGAACAAAATATAGCTCTGTGTGTGTAATGGGACTAACACACTTCAAGTCCTATAGGTGCTTCTGGGAACAAAATATAGCTCTTTGTGTGTAATGGGACTAACACACTTCAAGTCCTATAGGTGCTTCTGGGAACAAAATATAGCTCTGTGTGTGTAATGGGACTAACACACTTCAAGTCCTATAGGTGCTTCTGGGAACAAAATATAGCTCTTTGTGTGTAATGGGACTAACACACTTCAAGTCCTATAGGTGCTTCTGGGAACAAAATATAGCTCTGTGTGTGTAATGAGACTAACACACTTCAAGTCCTATAGGTGCTTCTGGGAACAAAGTATAGCTCTTTGTGTGTAATGGGACTAACACACTTCAAGTCCTATAGGTGCTTCTGGGAAGAAAATATAGCTCTGTGTGTGTAATGGGACTAACACACTTCAAGTCCTATAGGTGCTTCTGGGAACAAAGTATAGCTCTTTGTGTGTAATGGGACTAACACACTTCAAGTCCTATAGGTGCTTCTGGGAACAAAATATAGCTCTGTGTGTGTAATGGGACTAACACACTTCAAGTCCTATAGGTGCTTCTGGGAACAAAATATAGCTCTGTGTGTGTAATGGGACTAACACACTTCAAGTCCTATAGGTGCTTCTGGGAACAAAGTATAGCTCTTTGTGTGTAATGGGACTAACACACTTCAAGTCCTATAGGTGCTTCTGGGAACAAAATATAGCTCTTTGTGTGTAATGGGACTAACACACTTCAAGTCCTATAGGTGCTTCTGGGAACAAAATATAGCTCTGTGTGTGTAATGGGACTAACACACTTCAAGTCCTATAGGTGCTTCTGGGAACAAAATATAGCTCTTTGTGTGTAATGGGACTAACACACTTCAAGTCCTATAGGTGCTTCTGGGAACAAAATATAGCTCTGTGTGTGTAATGGGACTAACACACTTCAAGTCCTATAGGTGCTTCTGGGAAGAAAATATAGCTCTGTGTGTGTAATGGGACTAACACACTTCAAGTCCTATAGGTGCTTCTGGGAACAAAATATAGCTCTGTGTGTGTAATGGGACTAACACACTTCAAGTCCTATAGGTGCTTCTGGGAAGAAAATATAGCTCTGTGTGTGTAATGGGACTAACACACTTCAAGTCCTATAGGTGCTTCTGGGAAGAAAATATAGCTCTGTGTGTGTAATGGGACTAACACACTTCAAGTCCTATAGGTGCTTCTGGGAACAAAATATAGGAGCTCTGCCTGCCTGCCACGAACACACTACAAGTCCTATAGGTGCTTCTGGTAACAAAATATAGGAGCTCTGCCTGCCTGCCACTAACACACTACAAGTCCTATAGGTGCTTCTGGTAACAAAATATAGGAGCTCTGCCTGCCTGCCACTAACACACTACAAGTCCTATAGGTGCTTCTGGTAACAAAATATAGGAGCTCTGCCTGCCTGCCACTAACACACTACAAGTCCTATAGGTGCTTCTGGTAACAAAATATAGGAGCTCTGCCTGCCTGCCACGAACACACTACAAGTCCTATAGGTGCTTCTGGTAACAAAATATAGGAGCTCTGCCTGCCTGCCACTAACACACTACAAGTCCTATAGGTGCTTCTGGTAACAAAATATAGGAGCTCTGCCTGCCTGCCACGAACACACTACAAGTCCTATAGGTGCTTCTGGTAACAAAATATAGGAGCTCTGCCTGCCTGCCACTAACACACTACAAGTCCTATAGGTGCTTCTGGTAACAAAATATAGGAGCTCTGCCTGCCTGCCACGAACACACTACAAGTCCTATAGGTGCTTCTGGTAACAAAATATAGGAGCTCTGCCTGCCTGCCACGAGCACACTACAAGCCCCTCTTTGTCAATCAATCTTTGTAACTGAATCTATCTAACTCAATCTCTGTAAGTGAATCTATCTAACTATCTCAATGCAGCAGAGTGTCACAGAATCTGCCTGCTCAATCTGCGCCGGAACAGCATGTGACCGGCGCAGACGGCGTGGCGGCGTTTTATAGGGGGGGGGGCGTGTACTACAGCCCCTGAGCTGTAATTGGCTACAGGCGTCCTGCCTGTAGCCAATTATGGCTCTTCGATTTTCCGGGGCTGTGATTGGCCAAGCATGCGGGGTCACAGTGCATGCTTGGCCAATCATCAGCCAGCAATGCACTGCGTCGGCCGCGCCGGCCGCAATGCATTGCGGGGCCGCTCGCATCACACGAACGTGATGCGAGCGGCCAAAATAGTTCTGGGCTCGCAGAGCGAGCGAACGCCCGGTGCTCGATGCGAACGTGGGTTCGCATCGAGCACCGGGCCCATCCTTATTGCTGATTGTAAGTGGCACATTTCTTTGGGAACAGATTGCCTTGCTGACTGCCAGAGCAACCCAAGAGATTTAGAACAGGAGCACCATATCAATGGCTGAGAGTTGGAATATTTTTATTTTCTCACAGTATAGCTGAAAGAAACAAACCAACACACCTCAAGGGTTCTTGGAGGCCACCATTCATCAAGGCTTACTATATTGGTGAAAATTCAACTAAAGTGATGCCGGCCTCGAAGAGAGTATGAGCATCTGTGATAAAGCAGGTTTCAGCAGCTGATTCAAGGGCATTGCCTCCCAAAATACATCAGGCTTTCTATTTTTGGATATATTATGTCAAAACAAAATTATTCAGACTCTCAACCATTGGCGTGGGGGTCCTTCTCTCATTAATTAGATACAAATCAGCTTCTAGAGGTCCCTTTGAGAATGAGAGCTTCCTAACCTCCACACTGGGAGAGTAAACACAGTTCGGATTAGACATGTGCAATTCGTTTCGTTTTTTTTTTTTCGTTTTTCGTTTTTTTTTCGTTATTTTCGTTCATTCGTTTTCGTACGAATGAACGAACGATTCGCTGAAAAATGTAACGAATAACGAATCGTTCGAATCGAACGAATCCGAAAATAACAAAAATCCGAAAAAAATTTATTAGAAACAACGAATGTACGAATGAAGAAAACATGAAAAACGAAAACAGGAACAACGAAAATGAAAATGAACGAAAAAATTTGTACATTCGTAACTTTTTTTTTTTTGTTGAATTGGTAATTTTCCGTGTCCCTTACAATGGTGCTGCCTCGAATGGATTGATGAAAAAATTCGTACATTCGTAACTTTTATTATTTTTTTTACGATTCGTAATTTTCCGTGTCACTTACAATGGCGCTGCTTAACGTGCTTCGAATGGATTGAACGAAAAAATTCGTACATTCGTAACATTTTTTTTTTTTTTTCGATTCGTTATTTTCCGTGTCTCTTACAATGTAATAATAGCATACACATTACATAACATTATTAATTATGCTCCGGTTACGAATCTACGAATGTTACGAATGTACGAATAAGTACAAATGCGTCCGAATTTCGAATAAACGAATAAACGAAAATTAAACTAACGGAAATACGAATCAACGAAAAAATAACTTTTACGAAAATACGAATCGTTACGAATACGAACACCGACGACTTACGAATTTACGAATCATTACGAATCAACGGAAACGAAAAAAACGAAACGAAAATAAACAAATTTTTTTGTTGTGCACATGTCTAGTTCGGATCCAGTGACTTCAATCCATTCCTTCTCAATCCAACTTATTTCCTCTCAGATCCAGTACCTCCAACCCATTCCTTCTCAAACCTACCCATTCCTTCTGGGATACAGTAACTCCAACCCATTCCTTCTCAAACCTACCCATTGCTTCTGGGATACAGTACCTCCAACCCATTCCTTCTCAAACCTACCCTTTCCATATTGAATCCAGCACCTCCAACCCATATCTGCTCAATCCGATCCAATCCTTCTCATTCAAACTTATTTCCTCTCGGATCCAGTACCTCCAACCCATTCCATCTCAAACCTACCCATTCCTTCTGGGATACAGTATCTCTAACCCATTCCTTCCCAATCCAATTTATTTACTCTCGGATCCAGTCCCTCCAACCCATTCCTTCTCAAACCTACTCATTCCTTCTGGGATACAGTACCTCCAACCCATTCCTTCTCAATCCAATTTATTTCCTCTCGGATCCAGTACCTCCAACCCATTCCTTCTCAATCCTACTCATTCCTTCTGGGATACAGTACCTCCAACCCATTCCTTCTCAAACCTACCCATTCCTTCTGGGATACAGTACCTCCAACCCATTTCTTCTCAAACCTACCCATTCCGTATTGGATCCAGCACCTGCAACCCATATCTGCTCAATCCAACCCAGTCCTTCTCAATCCAACTTATTTCCTCTCGGATCCAGTACCTCCAGCCCATTCCTTCTCAAACCTACACATTCCTTCTGGGATACAGTACCTCCAACCCATTCCTTCTCAAACCTACCCATTCCGTATTGAAACCAGCACCTCCAACCCATTCCTTCTCAAACCTACCCATTCCGTATTGGATCCAGCACCTCCAACCCATTCCTTCTCAATCCAACTTATTTCCTCTCGGATCCAGTACCTCCAGCCCATTCCTTCTCAAACCTACACATTCCTTCTGGGATACAGTACCTCCAACCCATTCCTTCTCAAACCTACCCATTCCTTCTGGGATACAGTACCTCCAACCCATTCCTTCTCAAACCTACCCATTCTGTATTGGATCCAGCACCTCCAACCCATACCTGCTCAACCCAACCCATTTCTTCTTGCTTCCAGCACCTTCAAACCATTTCTTCTCAATCTTAGAGCACTCTAGCTGGGTCCTCATTGTTATTGTCTCTGGATAACATGTACATTTTTCTTATTTGAATAGTTTACTGCATACCGTCCCCCCCCCCTGTGGGCACATCACCTAGAACTGGACTACTAGCAAGCTTGTCTTCTAGCTGCTTGTTTGAGGTGCACAAAGGCAGAATGAGCAAACTGTCTCCTTCATATTTTTACCCCATGCCTTGGCTTTTCTTGTATGGCTATATAATCTATGTTTGTTTGTGTGATGCAAAGGTTACCCACTTGATTAGGCAGAGGATGGGTAATACAAGACAGCTGGCCAAGGTTGGCAGGAAGCAGACATGTGCACTGCGGAAAAATTAGTTTGTTTCCGTTTCATTTGTTTTTTGTTTTATTCGGAATTCTAATATTCGTAAATTCTAAAACTCGTAAATTTAGAAAATTTGTAATTTAGAAAATTTGTAATTTAGAAAATTTGTAATTTAGAAAATTTGTCAATTCGAAAATTAGTGAAATCAAAAATTTGCAATTCGTAAATTCGAAAGTGCAAAAATTTGTAAATTCGAAAATTCGTAAATTCAGAATTCGTAAATTCAAAAATTCGCAATTTGTAAATTCGAAAATTCAAAAATCCGGAAATTAGAAAATTAGAAAATTTGAAAATTCGACAATTTGACAATTCGGAAATTTGAGCATTCAGAAAATCGGAAATTTGAAAATCTGGAAATTCAAAAATCAGAAAATTTGAAAATCCGAAAATAAAAAATGAAAATCCAAAAATTAGAAAGTACGAAAATCCTATATATAATTTAATAGTTAGTTATTATTTCAGGTTTTAGAATTTTAGTTTTTTTTGAATTTTAAGATTTTTGTTCTTATTTTTGGATTTTTGTTATTTTGAATTTTTGGTATTTCATTCTTATTTTTGGATTTCCAATTTTCCGAATTTCGAATTTCCGAAGTTTAGAGCTTTCGGGTTTTCGAATTTAGAATTTTCTAATTTTCCAAATTTTCTAATTTAGAATTTCTGAATTTTCAAATTTGGAATTTCCGAATTTTCGAATATCCGAATCTTCGAATTTCCGAATATTCAGGAAAAATTCAGAATTTCGAAAATTTGTCTAAATTCGTTAAAAAAGGAATATGGAACTAAACTGATTGCACATGTCTAGCAGGAAGTATAGATCCATCACTTAGAACTGGACTGCTAGCAAACTTGTCTTCCAGTGGCTTGTTTCAAACTGTTTTTTTCGATTCGTAATTTTCCGTGTCTCTTACAATGGCATTGCTTAACGTGTTTCGAATGGATTAAACGAAAAAATTCGTACATTCGTAACTTTTTTTTTCGATTCATAATTTTTCGTGTCTCTTAAAATGTAATAATAGCATACACATTACATAACATTATGAATTATGCTCCGATTACGAATCTACAAATGTTACGAATGTTACGAATGTTACGAATGTACGAATAAGTACAAATGCGTCCGAATTTCGAATAAACGAATAAACGAAAATTAAACTAACGGAAATACGAATCAACGAAAAAATTACTTTTACGAAAATACGAATCGTTACGAATACGAACACCGACGACTTACGAATTTACGAATCGTTACGAATCAACGGAAACGAAAAAAACTAAACGAAAATAAACTAATTTTTTTGTTGTGCACATGTCTAGTTCGGATCCAGTGACTTCAATCCATTCCTTCTCATTCCAACTTATTTCCTCTCAGATCCAGTACCTCCAACCCATTCCTTCTCAAACCTACCCATTCCTTCTGGGATACAGTAACTCCAACCCATTCCTTCTCAAACCTACCCATTGCTTCTGGGATACAGTACCTCCAACCCATTCCTTCTCAAACCTACCCTTTCCATATTGGATCCAGCACCTCCAACCCATATCTGCTCAATCCGATCCAATCATTCTCATTCAAACTTATTTCCTCTCGAATCCAGTACCTCCAACCCATTCCTTCTCAAACCTACCCATTCCTTCTGGGATACAGTACCTCCAACCCATTCCTTCTCAATCCAATTTATTTCCTCTCGGATCCAGTACCTCCAACCCATTCCTTCTTAAACCTACTCATTCCTTCTGGGATACAGTACCTCCAACCCATTCCTTCTCAAACCTACCCATTCCTTCTGGGATACAGTACCTCCAACCTATTCCTTCTCAAACCTACCCATTCCGTATTGGATCCAGCACCTGCTACCCATATCTGCTCAATCCAAATCAGTCCTTCTCAATCCAACTTATTTCCTCTCGGATCCAGTACCTCCAACCCATTCCTTCTCAAACCTACCCATTCCTTCTGGGATCCAGTACCTCCAACCCATTCCTTCTCAAACCTACCCATTCCGTATTGGATCCAGCACCTCCAACCCATATCTGCTCAATCCGATCCAATCCTTCTCATTCAAACTTATTTCCTCTCGGATCCAGTACCTCCAACCCATTCCTTCTCAAACCTACCCATTCCTTCTGGGATACAGTACCTCCAACCCATTCCTTCTCAAACCTACCCTTTCCCTATCGGATCCAGCACCTCCAACCCATAACTTCTCAATCCAACCAATTCCTTCTCAATCCAACTTATTTCCTCTCGGATCCAGTACCTCCAACCCATTCCTTCTCAAACCTACCCATTCCTTCTGGGATACAGTACCTCCAACCCATTCCTTCTCAAACCTACCCATTCCTTCTGGGATACAGTACCTCCAACCCATTCCTTCTCAAACCTACCCATTCCGTATTGGATCCAGCACTTCCAACCCATATCTGCTCAATCCAACCTATTCCTTCTCAATCCAACTTATTTCCTCTCGGATCCAGTACCTCCAGCCCATTCCTTCTCAAACCTACACATTTCTTCTGGGATACAGTACCTTCAATCCATTCCTTCTCAAACCTACCCATTCCTTCTGGGATACAGTACCTCCAACCCATTCCTTCTCAAACCTACCCATTCTGTATTGGATCCAGCACCTCCAACCCATACCTGCTCAACCCAACCCATTGCTTCTTGCTTCCAGCACCTTCAAACCATTTCTTCTCAATCTTAGAGCACTCTAGCTGGGTCCTCATTGTTATTGTCTCTGGATAACATGTACATTTTTCTTATTTGAATAGTTTACTGCATACCATTCCCCCCCTGTGGGCCCATCACCTAGAACTGGACTACTAGCAAGCTTGTCTTCTAGCTGCTTGTTTGAGGTGCACAAAGGCAGAATGAGCAAACTGTCTCCTTCATATTTTTACCCCATGCCTTGGCTTTTCTTGTATGGCTATATAATCTATGTTTGTTTGTGTGATGCAAAGGTTACCCACTTGATTAGGCAGAGGATGGGCAATACAAGACAGCTGGCCAAGGTTGGCAGGAAGCAGACATGTGCACTGCGGAAAAATTAGTTTGTTTCCGTTTCATTTGTTTTTTGTTTTATTCGGAATTCGTAAATTCTAATATTCGTAAATTTAGAAAATTCGTAATTTAGAAAATTCGTAATTTAGAAAATTCTAATTTAGAAAATTCGTAATTTAGAAAATTCGTGAAATCGAAAATTTGCAATTCGTAAATTCGAAAGTGCAAAAATTTGGAAATTAGAAAATTTGGAAATTCAGAATTCGTAAATTCGAAAATTCGCAATTTGTAAATTAGAAAATTCAAAAATCCGGAAATTCGAAAATTCGAAAATTCGAAAATTTGAAAATTTGAAAATTCGACAATTTGACAATTCGGAAATTTGAAAATTCAGAAAATTGGAAATTTGAAAATCTGGAAATTTTGAAATTCAAAAATCAGAAAATTTGAAAATCCGAAAATAAAAAAGGAAAATCCAAAAATTAGAAAGAACGAAAATCCAAATTCTAAAACTCGTAAATTAGAAAATTCGGAATTAAGAAAATTCGGAATTTAGAAAATTCGGAATTTAGAAAATTCGGAATTTAGAAAATTCGAAAATTCGGAATTTAGAAAATTCGGAATTTAGAAAATTCGGAATTTAGAAAATTCGGAATTTAGAAAATTCGGAATTTAGAAAATTCGGAATTTAGAAAATTCGTAAAATCAAAAATTTGCAATTCGTAAATTCGAAAGTGCAAAAATTTGTAAATTAGAAAATTTGTAAATTCAGAATTCGTAAATTCGAAAATTCGCAATTTGTAAATTCGAAAATTCAAAAATCCGGAAATTAGAAAATTAGAAAATTAGACAATTTGACAATTCGGAAATTTGAACATTCAGAAAATCGGAAATTTGAAAATCTGGAAATTCGGAAATTCAAAAATCAGAAAATTTGAAAATTCGAAAATAAAAAATGAAAATCCAAAAATTAGAAAGAACGAAAATCCAAAAATCCTATATATAATTTAATAGTTAGTTATTATTTCAGATTTTAGAATTTTTGGGTTTTTTGAATTTTAAGATTTTTGTTCTTATTTTTGGATTTTTGTTATTTTGAATTTTTGGTATTTCATTCTTATTTTTGGATTTCCAATTTTCCGAATTTCGAATTTCCGAAGTTTAGAGCTTTCGGGTTTTCGAATTTAGAATTTTCGAATTTCCAAATGTTCTAATTTAGAATTTCCGAATTTTCAAATTTCGAATTTCCGAATTTTCGAATATCCGAATCTTCGAATTTCCGAATATTCAGGAAAAATTCTGAATTTCGAAAATTTGTCTAAATTCGTTATAGATGTCATCTAGTTTTGTTAGTTTGATGCTAAGGTTAGCCAGTTGACTATGGTATTGGATTGGCAACACAAGACAATTGGCCAAGGTGGGCAGGGAGTATAGATCCAGCCCTGACTTTGCCTAAATCAAACTTTGAGTTGTATTAAAACTCCATTTTTTTTTTTTTACAGAAACACATTTGTATAGATTAACTTTACACAATAGAATATAATAGAATAGATTCCTTCTCACAAAATCCACCTTTCACTTATTGTATGTTTTCACAGTTTACTGTGTGCCTTTCCCTGAAACTTCAGGTGGGGAATTCCTAATGTTAGCAAGAACAACTCTTGGGACTACACGTCTCTTCATTTCTTAATGCCTTTGCATTTATAAAAATGATCACACTGCCTGTTCCGTCATGCAAAAGTAGCCAGGACCAAACCCATACGATTCACCCTCCAAGGGAAGTTATTGACATTGGAAACCAGTTGTCAATCACTTCCCCTAGAGAAGAAGAGGGTGTGTGTTCTCTTGGGCTGCCTGTACATGTTGGTGCAGCTTGATTGTCAAGACCTGGATTTAAACCCATGATCTCTGCTGCATCTGGCACTGGCTCATTTTACTGAGCCACCCGAGATGCTCAACAGCATCTTGTCTGATTCCTTGGATAATCTTGCCTTGTACCCTGTTTCAGGTGGATCTTGAACTCCTTGCTTCTCCCATGAGCTTCCTATTTAAGCCATGCCTTTGTACTTCCTGTTTGCCAGATTATTCTGCTATCTCCAGCCGATATCTTGCTTCTTTACCACTCATTAGTCATTACCAACCTTTGATTAGTTCCTCGACCAGTGGCGGCCTGCCCTTCAATCCTTATGCCTGGCCGCTAATCTACATGCAGGGTGCCGTACGCATGAATTCCAATGTTTTTTTTTTAAGCACATGATTAGAGCCCAAGGCTCTAATTGGCTTAAAAAAAGGGTGGGTTCAGTGCCCAGAGCACTGCGTCTTGAGCCCACCCAGTTGTGTGACAATAGCAAATTAATATTCGCTATTGTCTACCTGAATCTCCTCCCGGCCAATCATGAAGCAGGTCCTGAGACCCAAGTGACCAGGTGTCTCAGGACCTGCTTCCTGTTTGGCCAGGGGGAGAAGCAACGTCCCCGGAGCGAGGTCTTCAGGGATGGCTCAAAACCATAGTCTCCCACCATTCTAAAATGCAGCGAAATCCATCTCTCAGGAGCTCTGGTGAATACCAGTTAGTGTTTAGATCTTGCACCTCAAGTGAGCCCCTGTCACCCACTAGAGTGACCTGCTTGTGTACCTGTCCAGCTGGTCAGTGGAAGCCTCTCTACTGGTATAGCTACTGGTCTCTGAGCCTCCCCCCTGACAGTGACATTGATCATGTTTCCCAGCATTCTGATCCCAGGAGCATGCATGAAATGTTAGTTCGATAGAACCTCAGCAAGGGAAAGGAGCCACTTTGAAACAGGAAAGTGGGGCCAGCTCAAAGGGGGGCAACAGAATGAGAAAGAAATTACAACTTCTATACATCAGCATCCATACTGTCTTAATATAAGCATTAGATAGTAAAAAATAAAACTTTCATATCACTCTAAGGCCCCTTTCACACTGGGGTGGGAGCCACGGCGACGGTAAAGCAGCGCTATATTTAGCGCTGCTTTACCGTCGTTTTAGCCGTGGGATTCGGCCGCTCGCGGTGCGGTTTTACCCCCCGCGAGCGGCCGAAAAAGGGTTAAAATCCCCGCAAAGCGCCGCCGTAGCAGCGCTTTGCGGCGGTATTGCCGCGGTATTACCGCAGTGTCCCATTGAAATCAATGGGTAGGAGCGGTATAGGAGCGGTGAATACACCGGTCCTATACCGCTCCAAAGATGCTGCTAGCAGGACTTTTTTTACCATCCTGCTAGTGCACCGCTCCAGTGTGAAAGCCCGCCAGCTTTCACACTGGAGCGAATGGGGCCGTTTTTTTCAGGCGGTGTACAGGTGCTATTTTTAGCGCTGTACCACCTGAAAACCGCCCCAGTGTGAAAGGGGCCTAACATGATTTCATGGAACATTTTAGTAAAGTGTCTACAGAACAGAAAAACAATGATTAAGAGATCCTTAAAGTGCCTTTAAACTCTGAAATAAAAACTGATTAAATAATTGCTAAATCTCCATTATTTGTTTTAAGATTAGTCACATCGCTTCTTTGAATTTATGTTTTGTATATTTAATTGTTATTCATGCGTAATTTCTCTTGACATTTTCCATTTTACTTAATTTATTCATGAATTGTTTTCATTCTGTTAAACGCATTATAAATATTCCTACCTGCACCTTGTAATTTTCACCTGCATAAGATGTGCATCAAGTAGTGTCATGGTGTCATTTGTTGCCCAGTGTTCACAGCGTATAGTAGAGTAAATATGTGTTAAAAATCCACTTGCGCCACGTCTGTAAATTAATGCAGCTGCAGTCCCAAACCTATTCGGTTATGCAATGCTCAACAAAACGTACCCAAACCAGTAAAAGCGTAATGGGTAAACAGTGCTTGCCTATACAGATATTATGTAAAAAAAAATTATATATAATGAAATCCAAATGAAAAAAGAGGTCAGTCCCAGTGAAATTAAACAGCTTTTGAAAACATCACGTAATGACGAAACGCGTTAAGATGAAACGCACAGCGATTCATTCCTAGTGTGGGTGGAACACACGCTGATACAGAGCTGGCTCTTGCCAATCTAAATAGAGGCTTAATAAAATACATTTTTACGCTATAAGGAGTTTTTTCTCTTGTTTTCTCCACCAAACCCTGCCATTGGATTGGGTATCGAGAAAAGGACACCAGAGAGAGGTCGGAGGATACATTTGAGTGGAAATCTTTACTTAATTTCACAGGAGGTGACTCGGGCTCACACAAAGGGATTGTCATTCTGCTGCAGACATTATTCGTGATAAGCCTGTGGGCTCAAGGATTTTTCACAGAATGTTTGCTGTTTAATTTCACTGGGACTGAGCACTTTTTTAAATTTTTATTTGGATTTCATTATATACAATTATGCACATAAGTTTACATACCCTGGCAGAATTTATGATTTCTTGCCCATTTTTCAGAGAATATGAATGATAACACATAGTCAGGGTTGGAGGCTCTTTCCCACCAAAAAATCTCTCTGAGTCTCTCTATTTCAGGACTAAAGTACCCATAGTCGGGGTTGGAGGCTCTTTCCCACCCAAAAAGCTCTCTAAATCTCTTTATCTCAGGACTAAAGTACCCATAGTCAGGGTTGGAGGCTCTTTCCCACCCAAAAAGCTCTATGAGTCTCTTTATCTCAGGACCAAAGTACCCATAGTCAGGGTTGGAGGCTCTTTCCTACCAAAAAAGCTCTCTGAGTCTCTTTATCTCAGGATTTAAGTACCCATAGTCAGGGTTAAAGGCTCTTTCCCACCTAAAAAGCTCTATGGGTCTCTTTATCTCAGGACTAAAGTACCCATAGTCAGGGTTGGGGGCTCTTTCCCACCTAAACATCTCTCTGAGTCTCTTTATCTCAGGACTAAAGAACCCATAGTCAGGGTTGAAGGCTCTTTCCCACCCAAAAAGCTCTACGAGTCTCTTTATCTCAGGACTAAAGTACCCATAGTCAGGGTTGGAGGCTCTTCCCCACCCAAAAAGCTCTCTGAGTCTCTTTATCTTAGGACTAAAGTACCCATAGTTAGGGTTGGAGGCTCTTTCCCACCCAAAAAGCTTTATGAGTCTCTTTATCTCGGGACTAAAGTACCCATAGTCAGGGTTGGAGGCTCTTACCCACCTAAAAAGCTCTCTGAGTCTCTTTATCTCAGGACTAAAGTACACATAGTCAGGGTTAACGGCTCTTTCCCACCTAAAAAGCTCTATGAGTCTCTTTATCTCAGGACTAAAGTACCCATAGTCAGGTTTGGAGGCTCTTCCCCACCCAAAAATCTCTCTGAGTCTCTTTATCTCAGGACTAAAGTACCCATAGTCAGGGTTGGAGGCTCTTTCCCACCTAAAAAGCTCTACGAGTCTCTTTATCTCAGGACTAAAGTACCCATAGTCAGGGTTGGAGGCTCTTTCCCACCCAAAAAGCCCACCCAAAAAGCTCTATGAGTCTCTTTATCTCAGGACTAAAGTACCCATAGTCAGGGTTGAAGGCTCTTTCCCACCCAAAAAGCTCTACGAGTTTCTTTATCTCAGGACTAAAGTACCCATAGTCAGGTTTGGAGGTTCTTCCCCACCCAAAAAGCACTCTGAGTCTCTTTATCTCAGGACTAAAGTACCCATAGTCAGGGTTGAAGGCTCTTTCCCACCCAAAAAGCTCTACGAGTTTCTTTATCTCAGGACTAAAGTACCCATAGTCAGGTTTGGAGGTTCTTCCCCACCCAAAAAGCACTCTGAGTCTCTTTATCTCAGGACTAAAGTACCCATAGTCAGGGTTGAAGGCTCTTTCCCACCCAAAAAGCACTCTGCTGTCTCTTTATCTCAGGACTAAAGTACCCATAGTCAGGGTTGAAGGCTCTTTTCCACCCAAAAAGCTCTATGAGTCTCTTTATCTCAGGACTAAAGTACCCATAGTCAGGGTTGAGAATCCCTTAGCACTCTGAACTGCTATTTGTCATTCCTCTAAAGAGACCACAACCCAAACAAAGGGAATACAAACCAGATTTTATCCCCGAAGAGAGCTGAGATGGGTGTTCCTCTGCATGCCAAGGAGTCAATGCTAGTGTTCTTATTAAGTCTTTAAAAAAAAAGAGGTGATATATTTAATATATAAAAAACTAATTTTTATTCCAACAGCTGTCCAAAGGACAATAGGATAATACTTGTATAAGGAAGAAGGAAAATTGTACATTTACTGTAGGAAGGGTATGGTAAGAGTGTAAAAGTCATGGAGCTAAAAATAATAATCCATAAAATGTTTTAAAGAGGGTTTCAACTCAAGGGATTCACATGATGAAGCTAGAAGGGCAATATTAATTCAGAAAATTGATCCGACTTACCTGTGGAGTCTGGAAGGATTTACTTTTCACTAGAAGCCAGACTTGGCCGTTGTTGCCCAGGGCGTCTTTGTTATGCGTTCTTCTGGACCAAAGCTCCCGGAGTTAGTAAGAGGTTGAAGTTGATGGACATTTGTCTTTTTTTTTTTCCAAACTAGTTAACTATGTAGCTATATAACCATTTTCCCTTCCAGGTTTTATAGATCAGTTGCACCTATTCTCTGACATACTTTCTTTTTTACTTTTTTTTTTTTATTGTGTACTTGTCACTCATGAAGTTCCATCGTCATTGTGTCTAGTTTATTCTTGGAACATTTTCAATTTCTCCCTGATCTCTGCATTGTGTCAGTCCCAGTAGGGGCAAACAAAACTATTCATTATACCAGGAGCAGATAATGGTTGGTGCTATATACACAAATGCAGGTTTTTTTTTTCTCTTGCACTGCACAACCCCTTTCAAAGAAAAAATGCTTGGAGACCCTGTTTGCCTGTTTTTTTTTTTTGCCCGGGCACAATGAGCCGGTAAGAGGTGAAGCCTATTAGAGCATTAACATAATGTACGTGTCTTAATGGTGTTAACCATTGGCAAAATCGAGCTCCTTCATTTGACGCTCGGCACTGGAGGGATATAATGGACAGCGCAAATAAAATGTAGAGCGTAATGTCCTTTCTAGAATTGTGCCTTTCAACGAGCTCGGCAAAAAAATACAAGATAGCATCATTTAATTGGCTCCGCATTGTTCGCTCTCACTGCTGTACGACAAGCCGGAGACATCTGTGTTATACAAGACACGGAGCTCAATAATTGTGAATGAGGACAGCAAGATCTCAATGCAGTTTTGGAGATTAGCTTTTCAGGGGGATTTTATTTAATAAACAGAGAAATTATTCACAGACTGCAGTTAGCTTTCAGTTAAAGAAAAACCATATTGCATTTTCAGGTTGTGTTCTTTTTTCAGTTTATCTGAATTTGTTTTCATATATAACTCTTACAGAGGCCCCTGCTAGTGATTTACAGACATATTTTTCACCACTAGAGGGTGCACCCCTATACATTTTTTAGCTGCTCTGTATTCAGTGGAGCAGGTGTTGATTAATTGGGGCTGCTTGGGATTTCACAGGCTGCAGCTCTGCTACTCCCCCCTGCCTTCTAGAGATTTCAGGAACATGGTGGGAGGGAGGGCAAAGACTGCAGCCTGAATATCTATGGGACTTCAGCCAATCCCTGCGGAGATGTGCCCAAAAGGTGGGGGGCAGTCCATAAATAGTCTGAGTCCTGTGCATCAAGGGACAGTTTGCAGTATGTGGGTGTGAGGCAGTGTTCCTGTGCCCAGCCTGCTGGAGGAGGGCCCTGTTGAGCTTCCTTGTCCTCCTGGGCAGAAGGCGAGGAAGGAAGACACCAGGGTCCTAGCTAGGCTTTGCTGGGGGCCTTTTGCAAAGCAACCCAAGAATCCAAAATAAAAAACCTGCTCCAGGTTAACACCGCTGGGCTGTAAATGAAAATGCATTAGATAGGGTGCACTGGATGGTATAAGCGTTGCGCCGGAAATGTAGAAAAACAGGAAACTGTTTGGTCATGACAGACGGGTTTCCTGTTTTTCTTTGTTTCTGGTTGGTGTATCCAGTGCGCCCGGTTCCAGTCAGCTCGTTCGGCTCTCCCGGTCCCATTCAGCGGTGGACACTATACCACACTGCCTGCGGCTCAGCGGGGTTCCCACTTGTGACCCACTACAGAGTCTACTGCTTTTTCACAAGGGTCCTCCGCCATTGCGGTTCCCAATCTGGACACCAGCAAAAGTTGAAAGGGTTGTAAAGGTAAAAAATGTTTCACCTTAATGCATAGAATGCAACATCTGACTATACCGCCCCCCCCAGACCCCCCGTTTTACTTACCCGACCCCTCAAATGTCCCACGCTTGCCCCCTACGTCCTCTTCGCCGCTCACCCTGGCCATTGAATGGCTAGAACGGATGGATTGAAAGCAGCGTAGCCATTGGCTTGCGCTGCTGTCAATCACATCCAATGACGTGGTGCGTCGGGGGCGGGGCCGAGTGATACAGCGAGAGGCTATAGCCGCTGGCTGTATCACGGGAGCACGCCCGCAAGTACTCCACACCATGCAAAGGGGACTCGCATTAAGGTGAGCAGTACTTGCGGGGGGTAGCCGAGACAGCCGCCGAGGGACCCCAGAAGACGAGGTTCGGGGCCACTCTGTGCAAAACGAGCTGCGCAGTGGAGGTAAGTAAAGGGTTAGGTAAAGGTAAAGGGTTGTGATACAACTATCCCCTCCAATCACTGGGCTTCTATCGCTATCCACATGGATTATTACATCTTTTCCCATGTTCAACCCACAAGCTGATCGATTGATGTTGACCCTTCCCCACCCGGAAGTTACAGTGGTACCATTTTATTTATGACATTCCTTTGCATTAGTATCTATATTGGCTATATGCTTTTATGACTGCCTTTGCAACCTCTGCAAGTTTTCTTATGATTGACAGTTGCTGCTTATTTCTCAGAAGTGCAATAAATTTATTTTTTACTCAGCCAAAGGTCTACAAGTATTTGTGCTTTACCCATAGAGCTGCTTCTTTGTTTTTGTCTTTTGTTATCCAGCACTCCCAAAGTAGATGAAATGGAAAAATATTTTATTGAGGAGTATAAAAAACAAATGCAAAGGAGCAATGACATAGGCAATGGCAAGGGAAAAGGTGACGCGTTTCACACAACTAGGATGCTTTCTCAAAAACATTTAGAACACAATCACCAACGTGTTAATATACAAGAAAATCACATGATCACATAGCATAGTAAATTCAAAACAGATGTGACTACATTGGCGATTGGATCCATGTGTTCTGTTCTTTGCTTCCAAATAGAAATTTCACAAATGAATGGCATTAACAATACCGTGGGAATATCCATCATATAAGAAAAAACTAACAATTACCACAATGCATGTATAGACAACATTTCTAGAATCACATTTACAAGAATTTAAAAAAGCAAAAAACAAAAATATTAAAAGAAGATACAGCATATCTCCTTGTCAGGAGGAAAAACCCACACATATATACCATATAATATGATATAATATGATATAATATGATATAATAGGCAGAGCGATGACACCTTCACTTAAGCTGATATGGCCGTATTATGACAAAACATTTCCCAACCTTTGAAACTGACACGTACCTTGTGGGTGAGCCTGACGTGCAGAGGGAGACCTCTCATACAGCCCTGGTTCCTGGGACACTGGAGTTGGGGACAGTGACCGTAGGAGCACAGTGAGGTAGGAGTGCCTGCAGAGTTCTCTGAAGCTGGAGATGATGACCACTGGGGAGTGCTGAGGAACGCAGGTCGGCTGGATGTAGGTGTGCAGGATGCAGGTCAGCAGGATGCAGGTGCGCAGGATGCTGGTCAGCAGGATGCAGGTGCGCAGGATGCAGGTCAGCAGGATGCAGGTGCGCAGGATGCAGGTCAGCAGGATGCAGGTGCGCAGGATGCAGGGGCACAGGATGCAGGTCGGCAGGATGCAGGTCAGCAGGATGCAGGTGCGCAGGATGCAGGTGCACAGGATGCAGGTCGGCAGGATGCAGGTGTGCAGGATGCAGGTGCACAGGATGCAGGTCGGCAGGATGCAGGTGTGCAGGATGCCGGTCAGCAGGATGCAGGTGCACAGGATGCAGGTCAGCAGGATGCAGGTGCACACAGCGGGCAGGAACAAGGTCAGACAAGCCAGGTCATACACAGCGGATCAAATCAGACAGAATCGGCAGACAAGGGATGGTCAGAGTCCAGGCTTAGTCGGCAACGGAGATCAGGTATGCAGGTAAACAAGCAAGGTCAAATGGCAGCCAGAGATCAGGAGAGGAGAGAGCCGCGTGGTCAGGAAGCCAGGTCAGGTGTGAGATCAGATGCAGATACAGGGGCGGGTCCCAGGAAAGACTACAGATCAACCAGCAAGAGCTGAACAGTGGGAGCCCTTTTTAAAGGCCCACTGGCGCCAAAGCCGCTGGGCGCCTGCTGGCCGGGATGCGCCTCAGCCTTGCTGCAGTTCTGGAATCTGTATATCCATGACATTGCCCCCCCCCTTAAGGGCAACCTCCGGGTGCCCAAAAGAGCTCTTTTCTGGGGGTGCCTGCGGAAGAATGCTTGGATCAGTTCTTGGGCATGCACATTTTGCTTGGGTTCCCATGAATTCTCTTCTGGCCCATACCCCCTCCATTTGATTAAATATTGAATTTGGTTACCTCTCCGTCTGCAGTCTACAACAGCCTCCACCTCATATTCCTCGTCCCTGTCAACAATTATAGGTTCAGGTGGACCCGATCCTCTGTCGGGGAAGGGGTCAGGTACCGTGGGTTTAAGCAGGGATGCGTGGAACACTGTGTGGACTTTGAGCGATTCAGGCAAGGAAAGTTCGTAGGAAACCTCATTCAATTTCCTCTTGATCGGGAAGGGGCCAATAAATTTGGGTGCCAGTTTTTTTGAAGGACAAGCCATCTTGAGATTGGTGGTAGATAACCACACCTGGTCTCCTGGTTGGAGACATAATTCCCCTCTTCTCTTCCTATCATACAGTCTCTTGTTAGTTGCCTGTGCTTTGGCCATGGTTTCTTGCAACAACTTATTATTGCGACCTAGAAACTCGACAGTGGTTTGTACTGCTGGGACTGGAGATTCTGGAATAATGTTAGGCAGGAAGACAGGGTGGAAGCCGTAGTTCGCAAAGAATGGTGACTGACCTGTAACTGAGTGGCAGGCGTTATTAAAGGCAAATTCTGCTAGGGGCAAAAGTGCTACCCAATCGTCCTGGACAAACGAGGTAAAACAACGGATGTACTGTTCCAGAGTCTGATTCGTTCTCTCAGTTTGTCCATTGGTCTGAGGGTGGAAGGCAGAAGACATGGAGAGTTCGATTTTCAGGATCTGGCATAGTGATCTCCAGAAACGAGAGGTAAACTGGACCCCCCTGTCCGATACAATGTTTGTTGGTACCCCATGCAGCCTCACAATCTCCCGGATAAACACCCGGGCGGTCTCTACAGCAGAAGGTGTGTTTTTCAGGGGTATAAAGTGGGCCATCTTGGACAGGCGGTCGACCACTACAAAAATGGCTGTATGTCCTTCAGAAGGGGGTAGCTCCACTATAAAATCCATGGCAATCTCGCTCCAAGGCCTGTCGGGAATTGGTAGTGGTTTGAGAAGACCCCAGGACTTGGTTCTAGCAGACTTATTTTGGGTACAGGTAACACAAGACTTGACGTATTCCTTACAGTCCTTCTCGAGTTTCGGCCACCAGAACATGCGCTGGGTTAATTCGAGAGTCTTGTGGACCCCAAAATGTCCGGCTAGAGGGTGGTCGTGACACAGGCTCAGAACTTTGGTTTGACACCTCTCAGGCACGAAAATTTTACTGTCTTTCCAAAGCAGACCGTCCTTGGGTATCAGAGTTACTCCGGGTGGACAGGGCACCCCCACAGAGGCTTGTTTTAAACCGGACATCAGGTCCGTCTGAAGAAGTAAGAAATTGCCCTCCGATAGAATAGTGTCCGGAACTGAGGTTTCTTTGGAGTCATCATACATACGCGAAAGAGCGTCGGGCTTGATGTTCTTTGATCCTGGCCTGTAAGTTATATGAAAAGCAAATCTGGAAAAGAATAGCGCCCACCGAGCCTGGCGTGGTCTTAGACGTTTGGCCGTTCGCAAATATTCCAGATTTTTGTGATCTGTATATATGAGTATGGGATGAGCCGCTCCCTCCAGCAGGTATCGCCATTCTTCGAGCGCGGCCTTAATGGCCAAAAGTTCACGGTCACCCACGTCGTAATTCCTCTCGGCAGATGAGAGTTTACGGGAGAAGAAGGCTATGGGGTGCATAAGATCCTTAAGTCCTTGGCGCTGAGAGATAACTGCCCCCACAGCTGTTTCTGAGGCGTCGACCTCAAGCAGATAGGGGAGAGAAGGATCCGGGTGGCTTAGGATGGGGGCAGAGGTAAACAGTCCCTTTAAGGTAGAGAAGGCGGCTTGTGCCTCGGAGTTCCATTGGAATCAGACGTTCTGCTTGGTTAGCTGAGTAATCGGGGAAATGATTGCAGAAAATCCTTTAATAAACCTTCTGTAAAAATTGGCAAAGCCAACAAAACGTTGCACCCCCTTCTTGTCAGAAGGTGCAGGCCAGTCCAGAACTGCTGTGACCTTTTGTGGGTCCATCTTGAACCCTTCCGTGGATATCACTAAGCCCAAAAACTGGATACTCTGCCGCTCAAACTCACATTTTTCTGGTTTGGCATATAGCCCATGCTGACGGAGACGGCAGAGTACCATCTTGACGTGTTTCCGGTGTTGATCCAGGGATGTAGAAAAGATCAGGATGTCGTCTAAATAGGCTATTACGAAGATATCGAGGTAATCTCTGAGGATATCATTTATCAGGTGCTGGAAGGTAGCAGGGGCATTACACAGGCCAAAGGGCATCACTAGGTATTCGAAGTGGCCAAACCTGGTATGGAAGGCCGTTTTCCACTCGTCCCAAGAGCGAATATGGACCAAATTGTAGGCCCCTCGAAGATCTAGCTTGGTGAACACAGCAGTAGTTCTTAATCTCTGGAAAAGCTCAGGCACCAAGGGTAGAGGATACCGGTTTTTAACCGTGATCTTGTTCAGTTCCCGGTAGTCTACACAGGGACGAAGTGAGTGGTCCTTTTTCTCTACAAAAAAGATTCCTGCCCCAGCTGGAGAGGTGGACGGCCGGATGAACCCCCTCTCCAAATTTTCGTCGACATACTCTTTTAACACCTCCAACTCCCGCTCAGATAGGGGAAAAATCCGACCAAAAGGGATCTCTGCTCCGGGTAATAGCTCGATCGTGCAATCATAGGAGCGATGGGGAGGAAGGGTCTCTGCCCCTCGCTTGCTAAAGACGTCTAAGAACTCGTGGTATGGTTCAGGGACTACTGTGCGTAATTCCAAGTCAGCTTCCAAGCATAGTAAGGGGCCAGGTACCCTGGGAGGTGAAGGAAGGCAGTGGTTTTGACAGTAGAGGGACTGAAACTTGATCTCTCCGGAGCCCCAGTTAATTTGCGGGTTGTGGGCCTGAAGCCACGGTAAGCCCAAGATGACTGGAAACAGAGGGGATGCAATGGCATCAAGTTTCAGCAGTTCCTTGTGGTTTGAAGCAGTAACTACAGTCAATGAAGGAGTTTCCTGGGTCACTTGGCCAGATTTTATACGGGATCCATCAGCCAGGAAGATGGAAAGTCCTTGAGCTCTGTGCTGAAGCGGGATGCGCTGTTGGTTTGCAAAGTTCAAATCAATAAAACAACTGCATGCCCCAGAGTCTATTATTGCGGTAACTGACACAGTTCTTTCAGGAAACATAAAGGTGATAGGAAGAGCCAGGTGAGTAGAATTGGTGGAGGGTACCGGATGACCAGGAGAAGAGATGGATAAGTATCTACGGTGCTTGGCAGGGCATGAATGCACATAGTGGCCGGTACCCCCACAGTACAGGCAGAGGTTGAGCAGTTGCCGACGCAGGCGTTCCTCTGCGGACAATGAGGGTCTTGTCGATCCGGCCTGCCCATATTTAGGAGAGTCTGGTGCAGGATTAACTGGAGTTGGTCTGGAGGAGGCCAGACGAGAGGTGGTGGCCACTTGAGATAACATCCAGTTCGATCGGGGCTGTTGGCTCACCCTCTCCATCCTGCGTTCCCAAAGACGACGGTCTATCTGTATAGTTAGGGCGATCAAGGATTCCAGAGAATCTGGTATACCGACCCGAGCCAACTCATCCTTTAACCCTTCTGATAGACCTAAGCGGAACTGGTGCCGTAAGGCTGCATGATTCCATAGGGTGTCTGCGCTCCAGCGCCTAAAGTCAGTTATGTAGTCCTCCACCGCTCTGCGACCTTGTTTGAGCGTGCTAAGGGCAGCTTCGGCAGTAGTAGTCCGTTGGGGGTCATCGTAAAGGAGCGACATAGCGCTGAAGAAGGATGAAAAGGAGTCCAGAGAAGCATGGCGTTCTTCCAGCAAATGGTGGGCCCAAGCTTGTGGTTGTCCTAACAGAAGTGAAACAACAAACCCCACTTTGGTGGTCTCCTGTGAAAAGGTTAAGGGTAGTAGGGAGAAGTATAACTCGCATGCATTGCGGAAAGTCCTGAACTTGTTTCGATCCCCAGAGAATTTCTCCGGAATTGGGACCCTTGGCTCGGGAGGCAACATCATTGCTGGGAGTGCGGAGGTAGCTTCTGATGACCTTCCACTGAGAGGGAAGTTTGCCTGGTCCTGCATATGTCCTGTTAGGCATTCATAACTGTCCTGGAGACACTTCACCTCGTGAGTGAGGGCTGAGAGGAGTTGGCAGACCTCCTCAGTAACGGAGGTCCCTCTTGCAGGCTCAGGCATGGCTGGTTGATACTGACACGTACCTTGTGGGTGAGCCTGACGTGCAGAGGGAGACCTCTCGTACAGCCCTGGTTCCTGGGACACTGGAGTTGGGGACAGTGACCGTAGGAGCACAGTGAGGTAGGAGTGCCTGCAGAGTTCTCTGAAGCTGGAGATGATGACCACTGGGGAGTGCTGAGAAACGCAGGTCGGCTGGATGCAGGTGCGCAGGATGCAGGTCAGCAGGATGCAGGTGCGCAGGATGCTGGTCAGCAGGATGCAGGTGCGCAGGATGCAGGTCAGCAGGATGCAGGTGCGCAGGATGCAGGTCAGCAGGATGCAGGTGCGCAGGATGCAGGTGCACAGGATGCAGGTCGGCAGGATGCAGGTGTGCAGGATGCAGGTGCACAGGATGCAGGTCGGCAGGATGCAGGTGTGCAGGATGCCGGTCAGCAGGATGCAGGTGCACAGGATGCAGGTCAGCAGGATGCAGGTGCACACAGCAGGCAGGAACAAGGTCAGACAAGCCAGGTCATACACAGCGGATCAAATCAGACAGAATCGGCAGACAAGGGATGGTCAGAGTCCAGGCTTAGTCGGCAACGGAGATCAGGTATGCAGGTAAACAAGCAAGGTCAAATGGCAGCCAGAGATCAGGAGAGGAGAGAGCAGCGTGGTCAGGAAGCCAGGTCAGGTGTGAGATCAGATGCAGATACAGGGGCGGGTCCCAGGAAAGACTACAGATCAACCAGCAAGAGCTGAACGGTGGGAGCCCTTTTTAAAGGCCCACTGGCGCCAAAGCCGCTGGGCGCCTGCTGGCCGGGATGCGCCTCAGCCTTGCTGCAGTTCTGGAATCTGTATATCCATGACAGAAACATATAAAATAAATACCTGAGAAACATATTGCTAACTGATGGTCAGTGGCGGCTGGTGGTTTCTTTGTTAGGGGGAGGGTTGGCGAACAGTCACCACTCCCCCATGGGTGGCACCTCAAACACCCCCCCCCCCCCCCCGCTGTCTGCCGATCCACTGGAACTCACCCCATCGGCGGCAGGGATCGGCGGGCACGTCAGGCAGGGGGACAGCCTGCGGCAGCATCACATCTGAGATCACACATTAGGATTTCACACCACAGGATTTCACAACACCCCCTCCCGAGGACTGGGGCTGGGACAAGGGGTGGGCAGGAGGGGCAATTGTCCTAAACACAGTGATTCAAGAGAGCATAGAATGGACTCAGGGCAGTAAACCCATTCTACAGCATAGTGTTACAAGGTCTCAGGTGTGAATGGGGAGCAGGTGTGTTAAACTTGGCTATAAGAAGATTGCCAAGACCCTGAAAGTGAGCTGCAGAAAGGTGGACAAGACCATACAGCAGTTTAACAGGACAGGTTCCACTCAGAACAGGCCTCGCCACGGTCGAGCAAACAAGATGAGCGAACATGCTCAGCATCATATCCAGAGGTTGTCTTTGGGAAATAGAGGTATGATTGCTGTCAGCATTGCTGCAGAGGTTGAAGGGGTGGGGGGTCAGCCTGTCAGTGCTCAGACCATACGCTGCACACTGCATCAAATTGGTCTGCATGGCTGTAGTCCCAGAAGGAAGCCTTTTCTAAAGATGAGGCACAAGAAAGTCTGCAGTTTGCTGAAGACAAGCAGACTAAGGACATGAATTACTGGAACCATGTCATGTGGTCTGATGAGACCAAGATGAAGGTATTTGGTTCAGATGGTGTCAAGCGTGTGTGGCGGCAACCAGGTGAGGAGTACAAAGACAAGTGTGTCTTGCCTACAGTCAAGCATGGTGGTGGGAGTGTCATGGTCTGGGAATGCATGAGTGCTGCTGGCACTGGGGAGCTACAGTTCATTGAGGGAACCATGAATGCCAACATGTACTGTGACATACTGAAGCAGAGCATGATCCCCTCCCTTTGGAGACTGGACCACAGGGCAGTATTCCAAACACACCTCCAAGAGGACAACTGCCTTGCTAAAGAAGCTGAGGGTAAAGGTGATGGACTGGCCAAGCATGTCTCCAGACCTAAACCCTATTGAGCATATGTGGGGCATCCTTAAATGGAAGGTGGAGGAGTGCAAGGTCTCTAACATCCACCATATTCGTGATGTCATCATGGAGTAGTGGAAGAGGACTCCAGTGGCAACCCGTGAAGCTCTGGTAAACTCCATGCCCAAGAGGGTTAAGGCAGTGCTGGAAAATAATGGTGGCCACACAAAATATTGACACTTTGGGCCCAATTTGGACATTTTCTCACTTTTGTTGCCACTGGTTTAGACATTAATGGCTGTGTGTTGAGTTATTTTGAGGGGACACCAAATTTACACTGTTATACAAGCTGTAAACTCACTACTTTACATTGTAGCAAAGTGTCATTTCTTTAGTGTTGTCACATGAAAAGATAGAATAAAATATTTACAAAAATGTGAGGGGTGTACTCACGTTTGTGAGATACTGTATACTTTGAGGGAGATTAAACCCAATCCCCTTAAGGACCCCCTTACAGACCTATAGCCTATACACTCAGGTTTAGCACTTATAAAATGTTATTGACTTCGGCAGAGTGGGTTGGCTTTAATTTCCCTATTTATAACCAAAAGCAAAAGTTTGGCGTCTATTTCTGAATATATGACCCCCAGGTTAATGCATAGTTAAATCACAAACAGGCAATACACTAGCACAGAAAAAGCCATAGACCATTATCATAATGTAACAACCGCAAAACGGTCATTTGTATATGACAATATACCTCGCTAATATAGCAGGTTTACGCACCCTTCATAAAATCCGCCGCAGGGCTAAAATTGGATTGCCTCCTCCTTCTCCCTGCCAGCTCTGATGGAGCGAATAAACACAATGCATTTCAAACCAATTCCGGAGCAGAGCGGTCATATGCAATATGGGGGATTTATGGTAATCACATCATTTGACTATAATATTTGTTTGCACATTTGTAGTCACAACCTGCCGATGACCCTATAAACAAAGGGGGGTTTTACTATCGATACTAAATACACACCTTTGATGGAAGCGAATGGAAGCATCTGAATTTTTATTCCAATTCTCGACCCGTTGTACTTTATCAACAATATTGCTTTAAAATAGCAAAACCAAGTTATCAAATATTTAAAGTCTTTGCATTTTTTATATATACTTTCTATGTTATTTCATTTATTTTATTTTTTATGTTTTTTCCCCCTTCTTTCTACTGACCAGGAACCAGAAGTGGCAAAAGTACTAAATAATAGAATGATTATAAATGTTATACTTTATGTAGTGCACATCCGTGACTTTGTTTTTTTTTTTTTTTTTTTTTATTGAGGGATATAACTTTTTATTTTTAATTTTTTTTATTTATTACAGGATTTATATAGCGCCAACAGTTTAGGCAGCGCTTTAAAATATAAAAGGGAGACAATACAGTTATAATACAATAAAATACAAGAGGATTAAGAGGGCCCTGCTCAGAAGAGCTTACAATCCAATAGGGTGGGGGAGGTGGTACAAAAGGTTGTAACTGTGGGGAATGAGCTGATGGAAGTGGTAAAAGATTAGTTGGAGATAGGCTTCCCTGAAGAGATGAGTTTTCAGGGATCGCCTGAAGGTGGCTAGAGTAGGGGATAGCCGGACAGGTCGCGGCAGCGAGTTCCAGAGGATGGGAGAGGCTCTGGGGAAATCCTGGAGACGAGAGGATAACTTGTATAGGGATGGGAGTTTATGGGATGCCCACTTGACTTCAAACAAACTTCAGGGACAACTCTTCCTATATACAGTGCCTGGCAAAAGTCTTCACCCCCCTTGGCATTTTTCGTGTTTTGTTGCCTCACAACCTGGAATTAACATGGATTGTTTGAGTATTTGCATCATTTAATTTACAGAACATGCCCACAACTTTGAAGATGTTTTTTTTTTGTTTTTATTGTGAAGCAAACAACAAATAGGACAAAATAACAGAAAAAGTCAATGTGTATAACTATTCACCCCCCTAAAGTCAATACTTTGTAGAGTCACCTTTTGCGGCTATCGCAGCTTTCTACTTTTCTCACACCCTCATTTTTTTTCCTTTTTCATTTTCCTCTCCTTGCCCATTCTCCTTCTCTCCTTTCCCTCTGCTTTTCCCTTCCCCTTCCTCCCCCCCCCTCTTTTTCTCCCGTCCTTTCCTTCCCTTTGTCTTTTTTTCTTCCCCCCCCCTCCCCACTCCCCCCCTTCCCTCTTTCTCCTTTCTGTTTCCTTTTCCCTTTCCCACTTACCACTATTCTAACCTCTATATGTGCCTGAGTAATGTCCACATTTCATCAGTAGATGTAGATATTCAAGAAAAAAAGCAAAAGGTTTACAGCATTCTCGTACAACTGTTATTCATAAATGGTGATCTGAGTATATCTAGTATTTAACAAACACAAAAAAATACAGGAAACTTCTTTCCTTATAAGAAAATCAACCCAAAACCCTTATGTACAGGGTGTTGTGGCCCTAGGTGACTGGGGTATGGTTAGCTTTTTTTGAGGGTGTATTGTATTGTTACTTTTGCTGTCAGGTCCTGGGTGATCCTGATTGGGTACATCTAGAAAGTTTATGGTCTGAATGAAGGTTACAGCGAGAATCTGCAAGAGCTTGGGATGAGGATCGTGTTATTGGGTGGGGGCCAGGGGGACTGGTATGGGGGGATAGGGGGGGGGTGTTAACTGGGGGAGATGGGGGGGATTGGGGTGGATGGGGGAGAGTCTGGGGGGGGGCAGGTAGTAGGGGGGCTGGAGGGGGAGGGATCAGAAAAATAAGGTAGGGGAGGTCCAGCATTGACTGCTCCCTCCCATGCGTGAATAAGGGGGGGTATTTGTTTACTGTTTCGGGTAACTTGATAAGAACAGCTGACCCTTGTTTGACTCGCCTTTCTCGGCCTCTGGGTCTATATTCTTCTCAAGTTGGTATTTATCATTTATCGTCGTGGTCAAAGCTATATTAATTCTTTGAATTGATTACGCTTAGTGTTTGGAAATGTGTCCAGCAAGGTGTGAAGGTGTGTCTCACGAAATGTGGATCAACTCTTCCATTTCTGCTGTTTTGCAAATTCTACAAAACCACTCTTTGATTGTAGGTGTCTGGAGGGAACCCCAAAGTGTGGGGATGCATTGTTTTGCCGCGTTTAGCATGTGCATTGTAAGGGACTTATGGTAGGAACTGTATGGTTGTGTAGGAGGAATTGATCTGGGGTAAAATTCATTCTTCATTTTTATCTTTCTGTTACTTTTAGACCGTCCTACACTTATTGCCTCCTGCGTTCACCCCGGTAAGACACAGGGTGTCTCCTGTGCCTTTTTTGACTCCCCCTTGCATTGCATTGGTGAGTTGCGCTGTGTGTTTTCTTTATACATAAACTCCATTAATTAAGGTTTATAGTAGCTTTGCTACAATGATGTTGTATTCAACGTTTTACTATTCATGTAACTATGAGACTGTATCTACTTATCTTTAGATGCTTTGACACCTCCTGAAGAAGCAACATAGTTGCAAAACTAGTTGAGCATATCGCCTGCATCTGCATCAATCTCCCCCTCCTACTAGATGGGGTGTAAATCTTTGTAAACTTTATTGTAAATGCAATTATGATACAGCAATCCGTAGTCTGTTTTGTTTCAAATTAATTTTATGTATTTTTCTAATAAACATTTTTTTAATTTTATCTATTACAATCTGTTTCCAATCACTGGGTATCGAGATAGTCCTTTAACCACCACAGGTGTTACATGGCACTTTACATGGACTAGTCCATGTTAACCCGCCCTTCTCTTTATCATAGCTCGAAGTCGCTTTGGATAAATTTCTATGAGTCTTGCCACATCTTACCACTGGGATTTTTGCCCATTCCTCCTTGCAAAACTGCTCCAGCTCCTTCAAGTTGGATGGTTTGCTTTGTGAACAGCAATCTTTAAGTCTGACTGCAGATTTTCTATTGGATTGAGGTCTGGGCTTTGACTAGGCCATTCCAACACATTTACATGTTTCCACTTAAACCACTCAAGTGTTGCTTTAGCAGTGTGTTTGGAGTCATTGGCCTGCTGGAAGGTGAACCTCCATCCTAGCCTCCAACCACATACAGAGTGGTACAGGTTTTTCTCAAGAATATCCCTGTATTTAGCACCATCCATCTTTCCCTCAACTCTGAGCAGTTTCCCAGTCCCGACTGCTGAAAAACATCCCACAGCATGATGCTGCCACCACCATGTTTCACTGTGGGGATGGTGTTCTTTGGGTGATGTGTTGGGTTTGCGCCAGACATATTGTTTTCTTTCATGGCCAAAAAGTTCAATTTTAGTCTCATCAGACCAGAGCACCTTCCTCCATACATTTTGGGAGTCTCCCACGTGCCTTTTCACAAACTCAAAATGTGCCATTTTGTTTTTTGCTGAAAGTAATGTCTTTCTTCTGGTCACTCTTTCATAAAGCCCAACCAAGCCCAACTTTCATAAAGATACTCCAGTCTCTGCTGTGGAACTCTGCAGCTCCTCCAGGGTTACCTTAGGTCTATGTGCCGCCTCTCTGATTAATGCCCTCCTTGTCCGTTCCGTGAGTTTTGGTGTGCGGCCGTCTCTTGGCAGGTTTGCTGTTGTTCCATGTTCTTTCCATTTGGTAATGATAGATTTGATGGTACTCCTAGGGATCATCAAAGATTTGGATATTTTTTTTTATAACCTAACCCTGACTTGTACTTCTCAACAACATTGTCCCTTAATTGTTTGGAGAGTTCCTTGTTCTTAATGGCAGTGTTTGGTTAGTGGTGCCTCTTGCTTAGGTGTTGCAGCCTCTGGGGCCTTTCAAAAAGATGTCTGTATGTAATGACAGATCATGTGACACTTAGATTGCACACAGGTGGACATCATTTCACTAATTATGTGACTTATGAAGGTAATTGGTTGCACCAGAGCTTTTTATGGGCTTCATAACAAGGTTTTTTTCTGGATGCCCAAAAACAGTGGGAAAGGGGATTCATCAGAAAAAATGACTTCACCCCAAGTAGTTTTTTCAGAATATCAGTCTGTATCTGATGTTTTGAAGTGGCTTCTTTGCTGCCCTTGACACCAGACCATCCTCCAAAAGTCTACTCCTTACTGTGCGGACAGACGAGATCACCTCCGATGCTGCCGACGGCTCCGGTAAGCGTCGGAGGGCACCGGATCGTGGCGGGAGGGGGACCCTCTCCTGCTGGCGATAAAAGTCATATTGTGGCAAATCCACCGCAGAGACCACTTTTATCTTAAACCGGACTGCTCACTGAAGATGAGGATACCGAGGTTATGGCAGCTAGGTGCTGCCATAACAACGATATTCTCCTTCAAAGTACCGACGTATAACAACGGTGGGTGGTCCGGAAGTGGTTAAACAAGTGTGATTTTAAAGTGGTTGTAAACCCCTTACAACCACCTTAATCTACAGGTAAGCCTAGATTAAGGCTTACTCATATGGGCAAAAAATTATCTCCCAAACCTAAAAGGTTTAGGAGATATTTGTAGGAATAGCGGCACCGATGTCTACGGCTCATGTGCCGTAGACATCGGGCGCAGGTGCACTGAGCGTGCCGTTTCTAACGGCGATCATGCCATTGGTGGTGGCACCAGTGCGCATGCATGGGAGTGACTTCATCGCAGCTCCGCCCAGTCACAGCGCCAGAGGCGCGATACCCGGAAGTCACTCCGCGATAGATGGCGGCGTCAGAGGAGGCGAACGAGGGCCGATACCGGGACTTTGATCTCAGGTATGTAATTTATAATGAGCTAGTATGCTATGCATACTAGCTCATTATGCCTTTGCCTTGCAGGTTATCTTTTTTTTTTTTTCAAGAAGCTTTACTTCCTCTTTAACTGCACGTCTGACACATTTGACGTCATCAGGGGTCACATGTTGCTGACGAAACACGTTGGGCGGGACTTCCGTGACACATCACTTTCGGTATTTGAAGTGCGGGTGGAGCGCAAAGCGGCATTTTCAGTTTCTATTTGTATGCTGTGATATGCCTGATCAAATTTTTACTGATGTAAGTGCAATTTTAAACAATTTTTAATAAATATTTGATAATACTAAACTATTTGAGATTCCTCTACCGTTGTCCCTGGTGAAGGAGTTATATACAGAGTTTGTTAAAGGTGCAGGGGCACTATTGGATATATGGTGAGATCAAATCGCTCGTATCTACAAGACATCATTGGGTGACAAAAAAATTAACATATGTTGCATATGGAGATACCTGTCATAAGCAATATTTGACAAAGGAGGTCATATTTTTTGGGTGAGTGCAGTGTGCTTCTGTCGGGAGGAGGAACAGCACCACGTGCCTGGGTGGCACTTTTTCTTATAAAATGGATGGATTTATTGGCGCTGAGCACTTTAACTATTATCATGGACTTATATAATTGTTTTTGGGTTATGTGATATTTTTATTTATATTTGCTGAGCACATTTATGATTTTTAGGATTTTTCACAATTGTTCATTGCTTTGAGAGTGGTCTTTTACTAGTATTTTTCTTATGTGCTACCAAGCTCAGGGGAACCAACATGACGATCGCTGTCTGTGAACTGCCATGGTAGAAAGGGGGTCATTCTGTTTGATGACCTCTTATTCTGCCATAAAACCAATTTTAAAGGCAGTTGATCATTTTGCATACAATGAGAATACTGGAGCTGTTTTTAAAACGTCTGCACGTCTGGCATTTTCATTTTCACTCTTTTCATAGGGAACATGTGTGATACAAAAAAAAATAAAAAATCCTGGTGATAAAAGATTAACATTTTCAAAAAACTGAATAAAACATTATTTAAAAAAAAAAAAAAAAAAGATTATAATTTTTGTTAAAATATTAAAATGTACACAATTTTTATTTTTTCTTTACTTATTTAACCACTTCAGCTCTGGAATGTTTTACCCGCCTTCGTGACCAGGCCATTTTTTTGTGATACGGCACTGCGTTACTTTAACTGAAAATTGCGTGGTCATGCGATGCTGTACCCAAATAAAAATTTCCCCCACAAATAGAGCTTTTTTTTGGTGGTATTTGATCACCTCTGTGGTTCTTATTTCTTGCGCTATAAACAAAGAAAGAACGACAATTTTGAAAAAAAGAAAACAATATTTTTTACTTTCTACTGTAAAACATATTCAATAAAAATAATGAAAAAAAAAATTGAATTTCTTCATCAATTTAGGCCAATATGTATTCTGCTACATATTTTTGGTAAAAAATAAATAAAATAAAAAATAAAACAATATCCGTATATTGATTGGTTTGCACAAGTTATACCGTCTACAAACTGTGGGATAGATTTATGGAATTGTTTTTTTTTTTTACTAGTAATGGTGGCGATCAGTGATTTTTAGCCGGACTGCAACATTGCGGCAGACAAATCTGACACTAATGCCCCGTACACACCGTCGGATTTTCCGACGGAAAGCGTCCTATCGGACAATGTTGTCGGAAATTCCGACCGTGTGTAGGCTCCATCGGACTTTTTCCGTCGGATTTTCCGACGGACAAAGTTTTATCTCCTGCTCTCAAATTTTCCGACAACAAAGTCCTATCGGACTTTTTCCGATCGCGTGTAGCGAATTCCGAGGGACAAAGATGCACGCATGCTCAGATCACATTACAAGACCAAAGCTATTGGCTACTAGCCTCTACGTAGTTCCGTCGTAGGCAACAAAGGTCACCACGTTCAGAATGATCGGATTTTCCGACAACTTTGTCCGACCGTGTGTATGCAACACCAGTGTCGGACAAAATCCGACGGAAAAAAAAAAAAATCCGATGGATTTTGTGGTCGGATTTTCCGACCGTGTGTACGAGGCATAAGTGACACTTTTTGGGGAACAGTGATACCAATACAGTGATCCGTGATAAAAACAAATGCACTGTCACTGTACTAATGACACTGGTTTGGAAGAGTCATAAAGTTCTTCAATCATTTAATAAATGTAATAAATTAATAATTTCCTACTCCAGCCCAAAAAAAAAGGTTTGACTATACAGATCACAAAACGTAGGAATCTAAATGATCCGCCCCTATTTAGATACCCTCCACTGCGCTCAGGATGACCTACCTATTAAACCTATAGCTGCCACTTTGAAAAAAACGTATGTGAATGAATTAAAACAAAAATCTCTCTATATAGATAGAGATTCTGAATAAACAGCGGCGCTTAAACTAAATCACAAAAATATTATGTGAATCTACATAAACAATTAAATAATTAATATCACCTATTAGTGCTCAGTGAACAATTATATTACAAAGCATAAATAGAACCTGTGCGTGAGAAAAATATATATACACAAATAATAAGTGCACTAAATAATGTGACAACCAGTGTGATACCAGTTGCTGCAGAGCAAAAATAGTGAAAAAATAAACCACAAAAAAGTCCGTGTAATATTCCACACAATTTGCAAAAAATTAGGATGTGTATAATCTTCTTTAATTCTTCCACCACACCACAGTGATCCGTGCTTCCACTCCCCAAAAGACACGCACTCACCACATCTATCGCCCGCACTCTCGTGACAGGCTGTTGCGCTTTAGAATTCCACCACAAAGGATAAGTGGTCACTCCCAAACAAACATGTGACTGGATCTCTCCATATGCGAATAAAGCAAAAAATTCCTCCAATAGTGTAAAACCACTTTAAAACTTTTATTCAGACCATAATAAAAATCTTCAATAATCTCACTCACATTGTATAAAGCAAAAGCCAGCATAGGTTAATTTCAAACAGCACAGCACGCTCCACTTCAAATTGACACACTTGTTAACAAACTTGCAGTCACGGCGGACTCGAGGTGTACACAGGCTGTGTAAGATGTTGCTCACCCCCTCCTTCCTGCTCGTGCTCCAAAATTAGGGACTGACTTCCTTCAGTGACTCCTGGCGCTCTGTTTCACAAGATTAGTTGCCGCTCAGCCACGCCCCTCACATGTTTCGTCATCAAAAAGACTTATTCATGGGGTTGGCTGAGCGGCATGGCAATCAATCTATTTATACCCTCCCCGTCCTGGCCGTATTGCGCATGCGCGGCCAATCTTCAATCGCGCATGCGCCTAACACTTGATGCACCTGCGCACTCCTCGTGTCCCTGTTCGTGCGATACATAGTATGTTTCCTAGAGCATCCATCAGCACTGTGTTATCCTGCGGCTTTGTAACTTCCATCCCCCAAACTGATGCTCAAATTCGTGTTTTTTATAGGGCAGCAGTTACAATATATAGCTGGGATCGGGTCAGCGCTCCGCCGCAGTGCAATACTCTAATTCAATACTATACACCACCATATTCCTATTATATGTTATACTACAACAATTACCTCAATATATGCCAGTGCTGAATGACATGATTAGCCTAATGATAACACTAAAAATCATTGGACATAAATTACAGTCCATATTACTAGTAATAATCACGGACGAAATAAATCCTAAAGGAATTTAGATAGCACACCCTGATCCTCTATATTGTTGTATGCAGATATATATACACACCAACATACGACTGGACATGTACCCAAGGATTATATATTCAACGATGTTCCAAAATATTTCAAATGTTGCATTAAAAATATTTGAAGATTATTTAAATTTGTACATACTAAAAACATATATAAAAATATATAAAATAAGTGAATTATATATAGAATAAAATTAATATTAATACAACAGATTACCTGGCTGGGGTAAATTTATCACCCTACATAACTCAATGTTTAAAGGTACATGATAAATGATATCTAATAGTTCATAAATGGGGTTGGGACTTTAATGAGACACGGGGAGCAAAATAATTCCCCGTTATATCATATCAACAGATACTTATTTTTTTTCAGCCTTCTCCCACTCTATCCAAACAATACTTACTGTATTTGAACACCGGAACTTCACGTTAATCACTTCCTTTGTTAATAGTTTTTATTAGAACAGGTGAAAACTTGGATGGCGACCAGCACTTCTGGAAGAGTCCCTTATCATGGGTGTCCTGGGTCCAAATCTTCTAACGGGGACACATACAGCAAAAATTTTACATAAAGTTCTATAATAACTTAATAATGTCCTACTCTAGCCAAAAGACAAAATAATTTGAGTAGGAAGAACCCCCTATCAGGGGTGCTCTGGAGGCCAAATCTCCCAATGGGAACACAGACAACAAAAATGAAACTTAAAGGTCTATAATGATTTAATAATTTTCTACTCTAGCCAGAAGATGAAAAAAATTGCAAAAATATACATTAATGGCAGAATAACTTTTAAAATATATTTTAAACAATTTTAGAAAATGGTCCAAAATATTTTTTAATGACAGAATAACTTTTAAAATATTTTTTTTCTTTTAAGTTTTGAGTGATAAGAGCCCCCTATCAGGGGTGTTCTGGGGGGCAAATCTTCCAATGGGGACACAGGGAGCAAAAACTAAACATAAAGTTCTTCAAAAATGTAATAAATGTAATAATTTAATAATGTCCTACTCCAGCTAAAAGACAACATTTTTTTAAAAAAAGGGCAAAACTATACTTTAATGTCAGAATAACTTTTAAAATAAGTTTGCGTAGGAAGAACCCTCTATCAGGGGTGCTCTGGAGGACAAATCTTCCAATGGGGACACAGACAACAAAAATTTTACTTAAAGAGCTATAATAATTTAATAGTTTTCTACTCTAGCCAAAAGATGAAGAAAATGAGCAAAAATATACTTTAATGTCAGAATAACTTTTATAATATACTTTAAACAATTTTAGAAAATGTTCTTTTCAAACATTTTGAGTGATAAGAGCCCCCTATCAGGGGTGTTCTGGGGGGCAAACCTTCCAATGGGGACAAAGGCAGCACAAACTAAACATAAAGTTCTTTAATAATTTATTAACTTTAATAATGTCCTACTCCAGCCAAAAGACAAGAAAATAAAAAAAAAGAGCAAAACTATACTTTATTGTCAGAATAACTTTTAATATATATATATTTTTTTAAGTTTGAGTAGGAATAACCCATTATCAGGGGTGCTCGGGAGGCCAAATCTTCCAGTGGGGACACAGACAACAAAAATTAAACTTAAAGATCTATAATAATTTTATAATTTTCTACTCTAGTCAGAAGATGAAAAAAAAATTAGCAAAAATATAATTTAATGTCAGAATAACTTTTAAAATATATTTTAAGTTTTGAATGATAAGGTCCTCTCTATCAGGGGTGTTTTTTTTGGGGGGGGGGGGATATTCCAATGGGGACAAAGGCAACAAAAACTAATCATAAAGTTCTTCAATATTTTAATAAATTTAATAAATTAATAATTTCCTACTCTAGCCAATTTTTTTTTATGTAAAAAAAGGTTTGACTATATACAGTAGATATTTAAAAAAAAATATGATTTTTTTTTTTTAGCCTTTTCCCATTCTATTCAAGCTATGCTGACACTGAAGTGTCAGTATAGTTTGAATAGAGTGGGGAAAGGCTAAAAAAATGATTTTTTTTTTTAAATATCTACTGTATATAGGCAAACATTTTTTAATGTCAGAATAACTGTTAAAATATATTTTTTCTTTTAAATTTTGAGTGATGAGCCCCCTATCAGGGGTGTTTTGAGGGCCAAATCTTCCAATGGGGACACAAGCAGCAAAAACTAAACATAAAGTTCTTCAATAATTGAATACATTTAATAAAGTAATAAGTTCCTACTTTTTTTTGTAAATGTAAAAAAAAAAAATGTAAAAAAAGGTTTGACTATATACAGTATATATTTAAAAAAAAATATGATTTTTTTGTTAGCCTTTTTCCACTCCATTCAAACTATACTGACATTTCATGTTAATAAGTTCCTTGTTAATATTTTTTATTAGCACAGGTGAAAACTTGGATGGCGACCAACACTTCATGCATGATCCTGCCACATCAAATTATGACATTTGCAAATTTTCTCATTGTTGGAAAATAAATCTTTGCTTTGAGGCTATAAGACAAGAGGGACGGACCCACATCCGTCAAACCCAGCCAAGTGTCAATCCAGTCCATCTGCTTTTTGATTTTTGTTTGTTCTTCATTTCCACCTATTGGAAGTCGTGGAACCATTCGATGACACCTCCTTTGTGATGGCGATGACTCTATTTCCCAGAGAAATCCGCATTGATTTCCAGGGTATTGTGCAGTGAGATGACAGGGCGTATTCACAATCTCACCGAGAGAGATGTTTCCCCACCAAGACTTCATTGTCCGCCGGCGTCACGTTAAAACAATCAATTTGAAAGGAGTGGAGCACCAGGAGTCTGCTGATAAGGCCTCCATTGTACTTCATATCACTGACAGAGCTGGACCGAATGCCTATATTACACCGTGGGGACTTCAGCTTTCACCGACCGTACGAGATGACTGCTGGAACTCGACCAGACTCCTCAAACTTCCCCCCCGTCTACCGTTGTCTCAAATGTGTCATTTGCAATACAGCTCGTTTAATTGATCTGTTACCGGGATGCCTTTCTCTCCCAATTAGTTTAGTGTTTAAAACCTATAAGCTGTAATTGGTTAGTTTTTTTTTTAAATAATGGTCTGCACAAGTGGGTCGTATTCATTTATATCATAACGGTATGTTTTTTGTCTGCCATCGGTGATTGTAAACTCTAGCATTGAATGTCTTTTATATGTTCCCTTTTGGTGGGTTAACCACTTTCAGCCCCAGACCAATTGGCAGCCAAAAGACCAGGCCCCTTTTTGCGATTCGGCACTGCGTAGCTTTAACTGACAATTGCGCGATCGTGCGACGTGGCTCCAAAACAAAATTGGCGTCCTTTTTTCCCCACAAATAGAGCTTTCTTTTGGTGGTATTTGATCACCTCTGCGGTTTTTATTTTTTGCGCTATAAACAAAAATATACTTTTTGCTATAATAGATATCCCCAAAAAAAATATATAAAAAAACTTTTTTTTTCATCAGTTTAGGCCGATACGTATTCTTCTACATATTTTTGGTAAAAAAAAAATCACAATTAGCGATTATTGATTGGTTTGCGCAAAAGTTATAGCGTTTACAAAATAGGGGATAGTTTTATAGCATTTTTATAAATAATTATTTCTTTACTAGTAATCGCGATCAGCGATTTTTATTGTGAATGCAACATTATGGCGGTCACATCGGACATTTTTGACACCATTGTCATTTATACAGCAATCAGTGCTATTTAAATACACTGATTCCTATGTAAATGACACTGGCAGTGAAGTGGTTAACCACTAGGGGTCAGTGTAGGGGTTAAGTGTTCCTAGGGCCGTGTTTCTAACTGTCTGGAGGCATGGCTTGGCGTGTGACTTCACTGATCGTCTTTACCGATGACAGGGAACAGACGATCAGTGACAGCCTCACTAGGAAGCATGGGGAGAGGTTTGTTTACACTTACCTCTCCCCGTTCTTCAGCTCTGTGATCCACAGAACACATAGAAAAGTCTGTCGTTGAGGAAAAAAGTGATGGGACCCCATCCCTAATAAACCCTCTAAATGAGACTTTTTGGGGCATCAATCACTACAATGTTATATAAAAGAGTACATTTTATTATACAAAGTTATAAATTTATACAGTGCTTGGAAAAGTTATTCATACCCCTTGATATGGTCAACATTTTGTCATGTTACAACCAAAAACATAAATGGATTTTATTTGGATTTTATGTGATAGACCAACACAAAGTGGCACATAATTGTGAAGTGGAAGGAAAATGATAAATGGTTTTCAACATTTTTTTACAAATAAATATGTGAAAAGTGTGGGGGTACATTTGTATTCAGCCCCCTTTACTCTGATACCCCTAACTAAAATCTAGTGAAACCAATTGCCTTCAGAAGTCACCTAATTAGTAAATAGAGTCCACCTGTGCGTGATTTAATCTCAGTATAAATGCAGCTGTTCTGTGAAGCCCTCAGAGGTTTGTTAAAGAACCTTAGTGCAGTGTTTCTCAACTCCAGTCCTCAAGGCACCCCAACAGATCATGTTTTCAGGCTTACCATTATTTTGCACAGGTGATTTGATCAGTTTCACTGCCTTAGTAATTACCACAGCTGTTTCAGCTGCAGGAAATCCTGAAAACATGACCTGTTGGGGCACCTTGAGGACTGGAGTTGAGAAACACTGCCTTAGCGAACAAATAGTATCATGGAGAAACACTGCCTTAGTGAACAAACAGCAACGGGCAAAGAGAGCATTCATCAGAGAAGCAGCCAAGAGCTCCATGGTAACTCTGGAGGAGCTGCAGAGATCCACAGCTCAGGTGGGAGAATCTGTCCACAGGACAACTATTAGTCGTGCTCTCCACAAATCTGCCCTTTATGGAAGAGTGGCAAGAAGAAAGACATTGGTGAAAGAAAGCCATAAGAAGTCCCATTTGCAGTTTGCGAAAAAAGCCATGTGGGAGACACAGCCAACATGTGGAAGAAGGTGATCTGGTCAGATGAGACCAACATTTAACTTTTTGGCCTAAAATCAAAACGTTATGTGTGGCGGAAAACTAACACTGCACATCACACTGAACACACCATCCCCACCGTGAAACATGGTGGTGGAAGCATCATGTTGTGGGGAGGATTTTCATTAGCAGGGACAGGGAAGCTGGTCAGAGTTGATGGAAAGATGGATGGAGGCAAATACAGGGAAATCTTAGAAGAAAACCTGATAGAGTTTGCAAAAGACTTGAGACTGGGACGGAGGTTCACCTTCCAGCAGGACAACGACCCTAAACATACAGCCAGAGCTACAATGGAATGGACAATTAGAGCAAAGCATATTCATGTGTTAGAACGGCCCAGTCAAAGTCCAGACCTAAATCTAATTAAGAATCTGTGGCAAGACTTGAAAATTGCTGTTCAGATGCTCTTCATCCAATCTGACAGAGCTTGAGATATTCTGCAAAGAAGAATGGGCAGAAATGTCCCTCTCTAGATGTGGAAAGCTGGTAGAGACATCCCCAACTGTAATTGCAGTAAAAGGCGGTTCTACAAAGTATTGACTCAAGGGGGCTGAATACAAATGCGCGCCACACTTTTCACATATTTATTTGTAAAAAAAAATGAAAACCATTTATCATTTTCCTTCCACTTCACAATTATGTGCCACTTTGTGTTGGTCTATCACATAAATCCCAATAAAATACATTGATGTTTTTGGTTGTAACATGACAAAATGTGGAAAATTTCAAGGGGTATGAATACTTTTTGAAGGCACTGTATTTCTAACAAATTCAAATTGGGCTGATCTTTAACAATAAGCATATACATGATGGGGACTATCTATCCCTCAGTGTCTGGGGTTATAGGTACTCATGTGGGGTCCTCCTTGGTCCGCCAACACCCCTGGGAATCACAGTGGCAGAGGATAAGCTTTCTTTTTGTAAACATCAATGATGCAGTTTTATATGCAATCCCTCTCACCTTAACGGATAACTATCTTGTAATTTCCCCTGAAGAAGAAAAGGCTAACATTTTTGCCTTTTCCCTGCGCTGAGATTGAGTCAAGTCTTATGCCCCATACACACGGTCGGATTTTCCGACGGAAAATGTCCTATCGGACAATGTTGTCGGAAATTCTGACCGTGTGTAGGCTCCATCGGACTTTTTCCGTCTGACTTTTTCCGATCGTGTGTAGCGAATTCCGACAGACAAAGTGCCACGCATGCTCAGATCACATTACAAGACCAAAGCTATTGGCTACTAGCCTCTACGTAGTCCCGTTGTATGCAACAAACGTCACCACGTTCAGGATGATCGGATTTTCCGACAACTTTGTCCGACCGTGTGTATGCAACACCAGTGTCGGACAAAATCCGTCGGAAAAAATTGTGGTCGGAATTTCCGACCGTGTGTACAGGGCATTAGGCAGCGGGTTCTTAAAATGTGCCTTTTTTTTCAGTGCAGGGTAGACATGTGCACACTGAAATATTTCGTTTCGGAATTTCGTTTTCGTCCGAAAAATAAATTTATTTAGTTACTCCCGAAATTCGTTTTTATTTATTTCGTTTTTCGTTAAAAATTGCATTTGTCCGAAAATCCAAATGAATTAAGGTTGAATCTGTCATTGAATGCTTATGGTGTCTGTCGAAAGTTCAAAGAAGATTCGACGGAGCAGCTAAACTGTATGACTCTGTATAGTTTAGCTGCAATTCCACCCAATTCCAGCAGCAATCTTTCCTCTCTACGTCGAATCTTTCCTTTCTACGTCGAATCTTTCCTCTCTACGTCGAATCTTTCCTTTCTACGTCGAATCTTTTCTCTCTATGTAGAATAATCTTGGACTAATAGAGTTAAGGTTAGGCACATTCGACCACAGGTTCAATGGACACAGATTGTTATTGTCAGCGTCGAATCTCCTATCTATATCGAACTGTTGTCACAACGAAAATAAAGCATTTGTTTATGTCGGATCTTTCGTTTATCGGATTCTGCACTTTCGTTATCGTTTGTTAAAACGATAACGAAAATACCTGAAATTCGGACGAAAATGCATTTGGACGAAAACGAATGCACTTGTCTAGTGCAGGGAAAAGAACCCAGCCAATCACATAAGCAGGAAGTGAGATTTGGGAATGTGCTCAGTGTACAGAGGCCCTCCAGGCTGCCATCTTGCAAGAAAAATATACATATTTTTTTCCTTACGATTTTGAAAAATGACCGGAGCTGCCATGCCAATTAAAAAGATGCCAATGGTCCTGTAGCTTAAAAATATCAGTACAGGTTGGCAAGAATAAAAGCGGGTGAGAAGAACTGTTCTAATAAAGTTGAGTACACCATTCGTGGGTTGTTGAAAAGATCCATGCGTGTATGTAAAAGTGGGGAAAAAAAAAGGACATCAATTTTGCTTGGGTTCAGCGTCGCACGACCGCGCCATTGTCAGTTTAAAAAATGGCCTGATCATTAAGGGGGCAAATCCTTCCGGTCCTTAAGTGGTTAACCCTTAATTTACTCTAATCATTCTTAACCACTTAAGCCCCGGACCATTTTGCTGGCCAAAGACTAGAGCACTTTTTGCGATTCGGCACTGCGTCGTTTTAACTGACAATTGCACGGTCGTGCGACGTGGCTTCCAAACAAAATTGATGTCCTTTTTTTCCCACAAATAGAGGTTTCTTTTGGTGGTATTTGATCACCTCTGCGGTTTTTATTTTTTGCGCTATAAACAAAAATTATTTTTTACTTTTTGCTATAATAAATATCCCCAAAAAATATGTAAAAAAATATTTTTTTTTTTCCTCAGTTTAGGCCGATATGTATTCTTCTACATATTTTTGGGGAAAAAAAAATGCTTATTAATTGGTTTGCGCAAAAGTTATAGCGTCTACAAAATAGGGAATAGTTTTATGGCATTTTATTAATAATTATTTTTTTTACTAGTAATGGCGGCAATCTGCGATTTTTATTGTGAATGCAACATTATGGCGGACACATTGGACACTTTTGACACATTTTTGGGACCATTGTCATTTAATTGTCATTGTCATATAAATTGCACTGATTACTGTAAAAATTACACTGGCAGTGAAGGGGTTAACCACTAGGGGGCTAGGAAAAGGGTTAAGTGTGTCCTGGGGAGTGATTCTAACTACGAGGGGGGCGTGGCTATGTGTGACACATCACTGATCATAGCTCCCAATCCCAGGAAGCTATGATCAGTGACAGTGTCACTAGGCAGAACGGGGAGATGCTTGTTTACATTAGCATCTCCCCGTTCTTCAGCTCTGTGAGACGATCGTGGGTATCCCCACGGACAACGAGTCCGTGGGACCCGCAATCCTACTCACAGAGCTCCTGCCAGGGTCGTACGTGCGCCGCCGGCGGCATTCGTGTGACCACACGGTGGCAAATTTAAAGGGACGTACCTGTACGCCAATTTTCCTAGCCATGCCATTCTGCCGACGTATATGTACATGCCGCGGTCGGCAAGTGGTTTTAATTAACTTAATTTTCCTGCTGATTTTTTACTTATTTTTTTTTTCACTTCTAATGTACAAACTGTTATCGAAACATCAAAACAATGAACACGAAAATAGGCAGAGCTCTGGGAGGCAGTGGAGGGCATAAAAGCCTAGCGTGCTATAGTCCATGAGGTCACGAAGAGTTGAACACGACTAAAAGACTGAACAACAACAACAATTTTGTAAACTAATATTAATTAAAACTTTTTTTTTTTATAGAAATTCTTTATTTTCGTCATAGATTTCACAATACAATTCATTATAGTCTTGTGATATCTTCTTAATACATCTTCAGTAATTATATCTTATGATATTTTAAATTTATACCTTGGTTTCATGTGATTTTTCCTTTTCCATCTTTACCTTACCCCCTAATTTATCGTCTACCCCCTTGACCCAAAAAATAAAAAATTAAATAAAAAAAAAATAAATAAAAAAAAAAGGAAACCCCCTCCTTACCTCTCCCCCCTCCCGTCCTCCAGATCCCACAACTCCAAATTTTCAAGTTCAATTAATTTATTTATTTTATTTTATTTTATTTTTTACATATCGCTTTCCCTATAAGCCAAATAGGGAGCCCATATCTTCCGGTATTTCTCATCTTGATCCTTCATTGCCAAAGTAATTTGCCAAAAACTTTTTTTTGTTTGCTATGTTCATTAATATTTTTACACCTTTAGCATATATTTACACATTTGACATTGAAAAAAGCGCAATAAAAAATTAATGATTTTATATACAAATAACTTTTCAATGCTTTGTACCATTTCCTACAGCTGAAGTGTAAACAAAAAAGTTGCAATAGGTATCGATAATTGGTATCGGCAAGTACTAAAAAAAAGTATTTGTACTCGTAAAAAAAAAATGGTTTTGGTGCGCCCTTATTTTTTTTTTTTTTAAAACAAGTTTTTATTGTGCACAAAATACATAACAAACATCCAGTGAGACCAACGGGCCAACAATCAGGTGGTAAGTTATTACATACATCTTATAGCAATACAGGATACCCACCCACCATCTCATCCGTGTACATTCCCCGTGATCAACAGGTAGTGCTCTTTTTTTTTTTTTTTTTTTTTTTTTTTTTTTTTTCCCCCCCCCTTCCCCCCCCCCCCCCCCCCTACCCCCCCCCCCTCTTTTTAACTTTCGTTCCCCTAACTCGTCTGCTCATTACTGCTTATGTAATATACTGTATAATGGCTACCGCCCCGGTTGCTTCCCCATCTCTAATAGTATTATTCCCACCTCCCTCCATTACTCCACCTCTCCATCATTCTCCTCCTCTATCGTACTCTGCGAATCCGTCCACCTGAACCAAACCTTTCTGAACTTCTTGGGTGATCCCCTGGCTTCATATGTCATTTTGTAAAGAAACATATCTGCATTAATTATTGCCTTCCACATCCCTAACGTCAGTTGTTCCTCATATATCCACCTTCTAGCAATCAATTTTCTCACTCCAAAAAATAGGATCCTGAGAAATATCTTTGTATAACGGTTAATTTCTTCTTCCTGTTCGAACACTCCCAAGAGACATCTCAGGGGTGAGCATATGTTGGGTAAATTGAACTTCTCTGATATAAAGGCTGTTACCTGGGACCACAACCGTCTTATTCGGTCGCATTCCCATACCATATGCATGAAAGTGCCCTCTGCCCTCTTACACTTGTGACAAGTCGCGTCTTCCCTCCTTTTCATTCTATAAAGTCTCGTCGGGGTGTAATATTGTTGATGTAAGTACCGAAACTGAATCATTTTGTCCGTGGAGGAGATAACCGACACTAAATATGTGTCAAGCACCTCCGTCCACATTTCATCAGACAGCTCCGGGATCACCTCCCTCCACCGCTCCCTGGATTTATCCGTTGTGTATTTAACCCCAGGTCCAACTGCGCTATAATACCTAGATATTCTCTTTGTGGGGTCCGGGTCTATCAAGACCCTTTCCAGCCCCGTGTTCTCCACTACCATCTCTTCTCCCCCAAACTGCGCATGCGCGGCATGGGCAAGCTGAGCATACCTATAATTCCAGTTCCTGGGGATCTCAAACCTTTCCCTCAACTGTTCAAAAGTACACAACCTGTCTTCCTGGCAAATCTGGTGTAGATATTTCACACCACACTTAGCCCAGGTCTTATGTCCATCCTGTAGCTTCTGGAATTCCCCCAGCGTCTTGTTGTACCATAGTGGGTTATTCGGGGACCTCCAGAGGGGTCCATCCTTCCTCCATTTTGAGCAGATGTGAAAGACCTTCCCCGGGAGTGCTATCACTGAACCCATCCTTCTCCCTGGTGCTTCCTTTCTGTAGAGGAGATTCTGTAGCGTCTCCTGCGAGGCGACAACCGCCGCCTCCAGGAGAGCTGTGGCGTTAGGCGTCTGTGGGAAGAGCCTCCAATGCAGGAAGGAGAGTTGAGCAGCCATAAAATATGCTCTGAGGTCAGGAAGTGCCAATCCTCCCAAAGTAATTGGGAGTTTAAGCACCGCCAGGGACACTCTGGGAGCCTTCGATCCCCATAAAAAGTTTACGATAATAGAGTCAACGTTCTTAAATACTCTCAGAGTCACAAAAACTGGTGAGTTTGAAAGGACATAAAGAAATTTGGGTAAAAAAATCATTTTGAAAAGGTTAACCCTTCCGAGAAGCGTCAGGGGTAGATTCCGCCACCTCTGCACCTTTTCCCTAAAATTTGTCACTACCGGTGTAAGGTTTGTTTCCAGATATCCAGAGATGGGTAGTTTAACCTCAATCCCCAGATAGCGGAATGAGGTGGACAGGGGGATGGGACTGTCCAGTGGGACCACCACATCCTCGTCCACAGGGAAAAGAGAGGACTTAGTCCAATTAATCCTAAAGCCCGAATAGTCCCCAAATTTCTGGATCAGACTGAAGGCCTCGGCCAGTGAGGGTCCCGGATCTTGCAGATAGAGCAGCATATCATCCGCATAGAGCGAGACGCGCTCTTCAAACTCCCCTAGCCTAAAACCCGTCAATCCCTGTGAGCTGCGTATTCTAGCTGCCAGGGGCTCAATGGCCAGAGCAAACAGGAGGGGCGACAAAGGGCACCCCTGCCTGGTCCCTCTATAGATGGGAAAGGAATCTGAGATGATTCCATTGACCCTCAGTCTGACCAGCGGTTCGGTATATAGTAGTTTGACCCATGACACAAAGACCGGCCCAAAACCGTATGTCTCCAGAAGAAGGAAAAGATACTCCCACTCCACGGAGTCAAAGGCCTTCTTTGTATCCAGGGAGGCCACCACCCTGGTTCCACAGTTATCATGTACCGTTTGTAGATTCACAAACAGTCTTCTAATATTCATCTGTGCGCACCTCCCTTGAATGAACCCTGTTTGGTCTGCGTCTACCAGCTTTGTAATAACCCCCTGAAGTCTACATGCAAGCATTTTAGCTAGTATTTTTGTGTCAACATTCATCAGGGAGATTGGACGGTAGGAATCGCACTGCTTAGGGTCCTTTCCCCCCTTAGGGATCAGAACCACCAGTGCCTCTCGCATAGATGGTGGTAGCCTACCCTCCAATCTCGACGCGTTGAATACCCTAAGCAGTAGTTTTGCCATTCCCCCCTTGTATGTATTATACCACTCAGCGGGCAGACCGTCTAACCCGGGAGACTTCCTAGGGGGAAAAGACGCTATGGCTTCCTCCACCTCTTCTACAGTAAAGCCCTCCTCCAGATTCTCTCTGTCCTCCGCCGTCAGGCTGGGAAGGTCTATTTCTCTCACATATTCCGTCAGGCCATCCATTCCTGTTGGAACACAAGACCTGTATAGCTCCTGGTAGAATTGAGCGAAGGTTTGGAGTATTCCCACTGAGTCCTCCACTTCGGTCTGACTGTCAGAGTACACCGACTTAATATATATCGGTTCATATTCCGGTCGCGCCAAGTATGCCAGTAGCCTGCCATTCTTGTCACCGAATTCAAAGATCCTTCTACGTTGTGCAAGATTGAGTTTGGTCGTGCGATCAGTAAGGAGCATCTTGTATTCCCTGGTTCTAGTATTTAAAGTCAGCAGTCGCTCTCTAGTGGGGTCCCTAATATATTCTGCTTCTGCCACCGTCACTTCCTTCTCTTTCTCCATTACTGTGGAAGCCAACTGCTTCTTGAAACCCCGTACCTCGGTGATGAACACCCCTCGCAGCGTGGCCTTAAAAGCCTCCCATTGGAGGAGTGCAGATCCCGAGTCGCGGTTTTCAGTCCAGTAATGTTTAATTCCCTCAGTGCATTTAATTATTATATATTCCTCTTGTAGCCAACTAGCCTCCATTCTCCAATGCCTCAGCCCTGGTTTTGGCCCTAGATTAAGTTCCAACAGCATGGGAGAATGGTCGGATAGTGCCCTCGGGAGGTAAGAGACCCCCTTCACCATTTCCATTCCCCCTCCCTCAGTCAGGATAGTGTCTATTCTGGAGAGCGTCTTGTGCGTTTCCGAGTAGCAGGAGTATACCTTATCATGAGGATGATAGAAGCGCCAGACGTCTTGAAACCCATGTGCAGACATCCATCCTGCGAGGGAGGTCTGCCCACCCGTTTTTGTTCCCAGCCTATCCAGTTCAGGGTTAGCAACCGAGTTGAAATCCCCCAGTATATAGATCTTCCCCTCCGCAATCTCATATGTCACCCTCAGCATGTCATCAACATGAGCCAGAGAGAACGGAGGGGGTACGTATAGGTTAACAAACGTAAGAAATCTACCCATCACCTTTATCACTGTCACCACAAACCTTCCCATGTGATCCGTGCGCACAGCATGTAGCAGGATAGGCATGGTTTTAGTGATCAGAGTGGATACCCCCCTTGCATAACTTGAATAGGTGGCATGATATGCCCCCGCAATATGTGCACGTTTTAGGGAGAGAACTCTGGAGCCCTGGAGATGCGTTTCCTGCAAAAGTATGATGTGTGGTTTGTGTTTCTTAATGTAATCAAAAATCAATGAGCGTTTAAATTTTGAGTTAAGGCCTCGAACATTCCAGGCCACCACTTTCAAGCTAACTTCCATGGTGGCTTAACGTATATAAGAAGGGGTCTAGGGGTGATGCATCCCAGTCCAGCAAGAGGGCTCCACAGCTCTCCCCCCCGCCTGCAAAAAACAGTATCAACAGAAATAGCAGCAAATCCGTGCAGCAGTATAATATAACGTCAGTGTCCAGTATGAGCAGACAGAACAGTTCCCAGCAAACAACCTTCCCAACTTCCCCCTCCCCCCCCACCCCGCACCCAGCCCCAACATGCCAGGCACTTTGTTTCCCAAACCTCTAGTGCAATCAGGTAACTGAGATGCTGCCTAGTCTGTCACATAGGGCAAAAAAAAAAACCCCAGCGCAGCTAGACCACCTCTAAAGTCCCAGGTATAGTCCACCTATGAAAACAAGTAGGGAAAAAGAAAAATTTAAAAACCTTTTTCTTTCTCTTTTTTCCCCTTTTTTTTTTCCCCTTTTTACGTTCACTTCCCCTTAGTTAGTGCAGAGCCGTCCGTCGGCCGTGTTAGTTTTCCCTTTTTTGGGTACATCTATGGGACTGCACCTCATAAGAAAGGGGCAGAGCTCAAAAACAAAACCAGGTCAAAAAAGCAAAAATTAGAAAAGCAAAAGCGAGAGACAAAAATCAAAGAAAAAACCAGCCTGGGGGCATAGGGGGGGCACTCAGTATGGGTGAAAACAAGAAAAAACGAAACTCCAAAAAGTAGAGCACCTCCCCCTTCTTCTCTGGGTCCTCCATTACCCCCCATCAATTTCCATGTGGTGTAGTCTCAGTAGAAGTATCTATAGAGACCCTTGGAACAAATCTTGCCAAATCTTCTCTCTATTTCTGTGATGAGTGGGCTGGTGATCCCTGTCTTCTCCGTCCCCTCATATCCAGCCATTCTGATGCTTCAGTTGGATTTGTGAAGAAGACAGTCTTTCCGTTATCTACCACCCTCAGTCTGGCAGGGTATAGCATACTGTATATCAGGTTTAGCTCTCTCAGTCTCCTCTTTATGGGTTGGAAGGAGGCTCTCTGTTTCTGCGTTACAGCTGAAAAATCTGGGTATATGGATATGCGGTTTCCATCCACCCTTAGCTCAGGCCCTGTCCGAGCCTCTCTCAGGATATTCTCCCTGTCTTGAAAGTGCAGCACCTTGGCAATCATGGACCTTGGGGGGGCTCCCTTAGGAGGGGCTCTACCGGGTACTCGGTGGGCCCTCTCTATGGCAAATAAGTTCGTAAAAGTCTCAGGGGCCATACTGTCGATCAGCCATTTTTCCAGGAATTCTTCAGGGCGCCGGCCCTCCACCCCCTCAGGGAATCCCACCAGCCTAATATTGTTCCTTCTCATGCGGTCTTCCATGTCCGCCATTTTTAAAGTGTGTTCTGACAAAGTTTTCTTTGTCACTTGTGCCGCAGTGTCTAGGGGTCTGACAATGTCCTCAAGCGTATTCACTCTGCGCTCTGTGCCCTGGGTTTTCTCCCTTAGCTTCTGTACATCGTGCTTTAAAAAGGAGAATTCCATTTTTAGCTCATCAAAGTGTGTGACCAGCTTGCTTTGACACCCCTGTATGGCAGCCATTATTTGCTTTAGAGACGGTTCTTCCTCCCCCTCCTCTGCCCCCTCACTCCTGGGGCTCGTGTCTATAGCTCTGTCCAGCGATCTCCCCCTCCTTGTCCCTCTTAGTCTCTGGGCTTGTGGACTCACCCTGTCCCGGAGTGGGGATGCCTGTCTCGGAGGCTCCTCTGGATGCAGCAGCGGCGGCCATGCCTCCTCCTCGTGGGAGCCGGCGCCATCTTGCGAGCCCCAGGCAAATCGTGCGAGCCGTTCTCCGGGCGTCTTTTTCCAGGGGGGGCCGTATTTCACCATCTCTGGAGCTGCTCGGGGGGTTCCCACCTTCATCCCCCGTTATTTGGCGTATTTCGCGGTGTCAGCGTCCCAGGATCTTTAAAGGATCAGCACACAGCCGACGGAGCTCCGGTCCTGCACTCCTCACATGCCGCGCGCTGACCGGAAGTGGTGCGCCCTTATTTGAAACGGTAGGAGAACCCATTATGTACCAGTAGCTCCTGCAGGAGTGAGTGCTACACCCTCATTTCTATGGTAGACTTTATTTGTCCTTTTATATGAAGCCTCTCTTTGCCTGATACCTTTGGACACATATTCTCTTCCATGCTATTTTGCTATTTGCATACATATTAACCTTTCCCCTACATCAGGGGTCTCCAAACTGCGGCCCGAGGGCCAGATGTGGCCCTTTGCTAGCCTTTATGCGGCCCTTGGGGCACAACTCCTTCCACTGATATGAGGCACTATTCCTCTCACCGACACCAAAAATGGGGCACTATATCTTCCACCGATACCAATGATTGAATACTATTCCTCCTACTAATAGGGGGAATACTCCTCCTATTGACCACCAACCCTGACACCATACTTATTCTCACTGATGCTGGGCCTGTGACATTTTCTGCCCCTGCTGGGTACAATCCGGCCCTCCTAAAGTCTGAAGGACAAAAAAGTGGCCCTTTGTTTAAAAAAGTTTGGAGACCCCTGCCCTACATACTTGATATTTCAACATACAGTATATCAAACTTGTGCCAGTCTGTACCTACTGGACATCTGCTTAAACAAACCTTCTGCTTTCTGGACTCTGGCCAAGGACAAAATATGGTGTTCACTTATGCCAAATTTTCTAAGACATTTCCAAGAAATTGGGATTAACTGTTTCCTCTCTTATTTGAATACGTTCATTTTATTAGTTAGACTGTATTTTGTGTAAAATTGATATACCGTTTATATCTATGCCGAGTTACCAATATTTTAATCTCATGCACAGAGAAAAAAATCTGCAGAACGGTTACCATATACCCTTATATATATATTAGACATGTGCGCCGTCAATAAATTTGTTTAGTTCCGTTCCGTTTTGTATTAGCCGGTAATTCGTATTTCGTAATTCGTGTCCGAAATTCAAGTTAGATTCGTATGAAATACGAATTTTCATTAGGTTCGTTAATTTTTCGTAACAATTCCGAACGTTCGTTATGATGAATTTATCATTATGAGGGGCTCCCACCATCCCTGTGCTGTGCTCATTATGAGGGGCTCCCACCATACCTGTGCTGTGCTGACTTCCTGGGTTTTTAACTTCATCATAACGAATAATCGTAATTAACGAACATTCTTATTTTGTCTGATTCTAAATCTCCCATTGACTACCAGTACCAGTCTCCCACCCCCATATTTAAAAAAAGGTAATTTTCCCAACCCTCACTCAGCAGCAGAAGAAAACCTCTGATTGGTCAACCAAACACCAGTCACGTTTCCGTTGTAACGGAATTTGGATCCGAAATTCGTAAACTAAATGTCGTATTTCGTCCAAAATTCGGAAGCATAGCAATTCGTATTTCGAATCCTCCCGAATGTACGAATTTATGGAAATTCATATGGATTTTTGATTCGTACGGAACTAGTCGCACATGTCTAATATATATTATATATTTTTTTAGATCAGTGTGGTCTATATGTGTGTTTATCACCCCATACACTCTATGGCAATTGCACCCCGACGTCCTGTACTGTCTCCTGGCTGTCTCCCCATTGGCCTGGGTGGTTCTTCCCGCCACAGTCCCGGGGTAGACGTTTGTCCTGGTGCCCCATTCCCCTCCTAGATGCTGGGTCTATCTTTTGAGCTGACATGTACAGTGCTGCGAAAAAGTATTTGCCCCCTTCCTGATTTTTTATTTTTTTTTGCATATTTCTTACACTTAAATGATTCAGATCGTCAAAAAAAAAATAATATTACACAAAGATAACCCGAGTAAATCCAAGATGCAGTTTTTAAAATTATTATTTTATTTATTAAGGGAAAAAAGCTGTTCAAACCTGCCTGGCCCTATGAGAAAAAGTAATTGCCCCCCCATGCTGAATCGTGAATGAACTGTAAATAATCATGATTTTTCAATTTCACTTGCCACACCCAGCCCTGATTGCTGCCAGACCTGTTGAATCAAGAAATCACATAAATAGAAGCTGTCTGACAAAGTGAAGCACGCTAACAGATCACAAAAAGCCACACATCATGCCACAATCTAAAAAAAATCAAGAACGGATTAGAAACAAACATGTATAAGTTTTTCCTCTATGGGACTTTGGGTGGCAGAGTGTCTATGAACAGTAGAATTGTATCAAAAAGTATATTTATCAGAATAAGTTAAATCATGATAAGAATAAAAAATCGGATGCATATGTATGGAAATTAGGTGACAAATGACAGGAAAGATTGTAACGATACAGTAAACATCACACAACTCTGTCCTGACAGTTAGACTAGGACACTAAAATCCTGAGGTTGAAAATTATGAAACTTCTTCTTCAGGGACTAGTGGTGTAGTGTATAGTTATCTAGAAGTTCTAACAGAAAAACAGCAATGAACAGTCAGAATACACTGTATACAAGTGGTTGCAAATAAATACAATTAAAGATGATTACAAATAATAGTAATCATAATTACTTCAAAAGTAAAAAGCATTCTAACCATATAGTTCCTAAACGATCACCAAATAGCATCCAATTAGAGAAAAATGGGGATATAGTTTGCTGCCAGGGATCAGTTTGGTGGAAAGGACCCCCACAAAAGAGAGCTGTGTGGAATCAGGATCAGGGCCGGACACAGAGGGCACCCTACAACCAAATTAGGAAACCACAGACTCAAACCCTTTTACTTTCCTAACAAAGCCATTTTCCATAAATGGAGATAACTTGGAACAGAGGTGAACTTTGCCAGGAGTGGCCGGCCAACCAAAATTACTCCAAGAGCATGACGACAACTCATCCAGGAGGTCATAAAAGAACCCAGAACAAGATCTAAGAACTGGAAGCCTCACTTGCCTCAGGTAAGATCAGTGCTCATGATTTAACAATAAGAAAGAGACTGGGCAAAAATGGCATCCATGGGAGAGTTCCAAGTCCAAAGCCACTGCTGACAAAAAAGAACACAAAGGCTCATCTCTCATTTACCAAAAAACATCTTGATTATCACCAAGACTTTTAGGCAAATATTCTGTGGACTGAAAACTGAAAAAAAATACTTTTTGGAAGGTGCGCGTCCCGTTACATCTGGCATAAAACAAATACAGCATTTCATAACAAGAACATCTTACCAACAGTCAGACATGGTGGGGGTAGCATGATGGTCTGGGGCTGCTTTGCAGCTTCAGGACCTGGATGACTTACAATAATTGATGGAACCATGAATTTTGAGCTCTACCAGAAAATCCTAAAGAAGAATGTCCGGCCATCAGTTTGTGACCTCAAGCTCAAGTTCACTTGGGTTATGCAGCAGGACAATGATCTAAAACACAACAGCAAGTCCACCTCCAAATGGTTCAAACAAAGCAAAATTTAGGTTTTAGAGTGGCCTAGTCAAAGTCCGGACTTAAAGTGGAGGGTCGCCCTAAAAAAAAAATAGCATTAATATTCTTAAAAAAAAATATATATATTTTTTTTAACTTACCAGAAATCCCTGTTTTTTGCGCTGGAACACCCCTTTAAATCCAATTGAGACGCTTTATCATGACCTTACACAGGCCGTTCATGCTGGAAAACCCTCCAATATGGCTAAATTAAAACAATTCTGCAAAGTAGAGTGGGCCACAATTTCTCCACAGCAATGTGAAAGTCTTATTGCCAGTTAACGCAAATGCTTGATTGTAGTTGTTGCCGCCAAGGGTGGCACAACCAGTTATTAGGTTTAGGGGGCAATTACTTTTTCACATAAAGCCAGGTAGGTTTGGACAGCTTTTTTTCTTTAACCACTTGCTGACCGGGCCATAGCCAAAAGATGGCTACAGCACAGTCGGCTTATTCTGGGAGGGCGTCCATGGATGTCCCCCCAGAATGTTGCTCTCGAGCGCCTCCCTGGGTCGCTCTCCTGGAAATATCCGTGACCGTCGGGTCCGGAAGACCAGGCACATCACGAATCACGGTAGATGGCCGCTGGTATCGGCTGTTTACCACGTGATCGCTCCATCAAATGATGGAGCGATCACTTCACTTGTAAGAAAACTGGTGTCATATCATGACGCCGGTTCCTTCCTCCCCTCTCTGTACCGATCTGTACAGTGCGAGGGGAGAGGGGGAGAGGGGAGAGATAATTTTTAGCAGCGCTGTGGGCTGGATCTGTAGTGCCCACAGTGCTGCTCAGTGCCAATACTCTGCAAAACTCTGCAGTACTCTGCCAATACTCTGCAGTACTCTGCCAATACTCTGCAGTACTCTGCCAATACTCTGCAGTACTCTGCCAATACTCTGCAGTACTCTGCAATACTCTGCAATACTCTGCAATACTCTGCCAATACGCGCCAATACTCGCCAATACTCTACCAATACTCTGCAATGCTCGCCAATACTCGCCAATGCTCGCCAATACTCGCCAATACTCTGCCAATACTTTGCAATGCTCGCCAATACTCACCAATGCTCTGCCAATACTCTGCCAATACTCGCCAATACTCTGCCAATACTCGCCAATACTCGCCAATACTCGCCAATACTCTGCCAATACTCGCCAATACTCTGCAATAAATTTTAACAGAAACAAAGAATTGTTATTTATTTTTTTTACCAAATTTTCAGTCTCTTTTGATTTATAGCACAAAAAATTAAAAACCCATCGGTGACTAAATACCACCAAAAGAAAGCTCTATTTGTGTGAAAAAAAGGACAGAAATTTCATATGGGTACAGTGTTGCATGAGTAATTGTCATTCAAAATGTGAGCGCACCAAAAGCTGAAAATTGGTCTGGTTAGGAAGTGCCCAGTGGTCAAGTGGTTAATAAATGAAACCAATAAATGAAACCATCATTTAAAAACAGCATTTTGTATTTACTTGGGTTATCTTTGTGTAATAATAAAATGTGTTTGAGGATCTGAGTCACTTAAGTGTGAAAATATGCAAAAAAAAAAAAAAACAGAAAGGGGGAAATACTTTTTCACAGCATTGTAAGTAATTAGGTAATTTATCCCCCCCCCCCGCTTTAGGGGTAATTTAACATACCCCCTGTATATAAGGATTGTCTCTCTAATACATACCTACATTTATAGATATCCTGTTGCATCAAACTCCTGATGAGTGGAAATTTTTGGATCCACGAAACGCGTAAAGTCACAAAGGTGCCAAGATATTTTATTTGCTATATTATAGGTCAATCATGGAATTTAAATTTTTTACATTCTGTTAATGGCGGCGATGGACTTTGATATTGCGGCGGACATTCTGACACTATCTAACACTTTGTAGGAACCAGTGACACAAATACAGTGATCCAAGTTAAAAATATGCACTGCCACTGTACTAATGACACTGGCTGGGAAGGGTTTAAACATATAGGGAGATCAAAGGGTTAACTGTGTGCCTAGCCAGTGTTTTACTGCACTAGGTTTGCTACTCAGGGATGTGATGGATTTTATTCCCTGCTTTGCAGAGACACTAAATCCACCCCCCCCCTGTCAAAATGGAGATCTGCCTTGTTTACATAGGCAGAGCTCTGTTCTGTGTCTTTTCCTGATGATCGGTGGGTGCTGGTGGACATCCATTGCCTGGCACCCACAGATCGGCTACTGGTGTGAGTAATCACAGCAGAAGCGGCCCACTGGCAGAAGTGCAGAGTCATGTATATTTATATGTAATTCTGCACAGGAGGGCTGCCTTGTACCAGTAAATCTGCTATAGGGTGGCCCTTAACTGGTTAAGTCAAATTCGCTGAATTCAACCTCTGTGTCTTATTGAAGAGTTATGATGCCTGTGGATGGTGCCAAGTTAGCAGATGATCATAACGGACTGTGGAAAATGTTGCATTTCATTTGGAAATCAAGGTCCCAAAGTCTGGAGGAAGAGCGAAGAGGCACAGAATCCAAGTTGCATGAGGTCCAGTGTAAAGTTTCCACAGTCAGTGATGATTTGGGGAGCCATGTCATCTGCTGGCATTGGACCACTGTGTTTTATCAAGTCCAAAGTCAGCACAGCCCTCTACCAGGAAATTCTAGAGCACTTCATGCTTCCCTCTGCTGACCAGCTTTATGGAGATGCTGATTTTATTTTCCAGCGGGACTTGGCAGCTGCCCACACTGCCAAAATTACCAATACCTGGTTTAATGATCATGGTATCACTGTGCTTGATTTGCCAGGAAACTCACCCGACCTAAACCCCATAGAGATTCTGTGGGGTATTGTTAAGAGGATGTTGAGAGACACCAGACCCAACAATGCAGACGAGCTGAAGGCCGCTATCAAAGCAACCTGGGCTTCCATAACACCTCAGCAGTGCCACAGACTGATCACCTCCATGCCATGGTGCATTGATGCAGTAATTCATTCAAAAGGAGCCCCGACCAAGTACTGAGTGCATACTAGACATGTGCGATTAGTTTCGTACGAATCAAAAAAATCGTAGGAATTTCCGTAAATTCATACATTCGGGAGGATCCGAAATACGAATTGCTATGCTTCTGAATTTTGTACGAAATACGAAATTTCGTTTACGAATTTCGGATCCAAATTTCAACGGAAACGTGACTGGTGTTTTGTTGACCAATTAGAGGTTTTCTTCTGCTGCTGAGTGAGGGTTGGGAAAATTACCGTTTTTAATATGGGAGTGGGAGCGTTCGTAATTGTTACGAAAAGTTAATGAACCTAACGAAAATTCGTATTTCGTACGAATCCAAATTGAATTTCGGACACGAATTACGAATTAACTGGGGCTGTTACTGATTAAAATTTTCGTGTTCGATTAATCGATAATTTTTTTAATCGACTAATTTCTATTAATTATAACGCACATACAGATCCAACTACTTTTAGCTGATCTTCTTGCATTGCTACTCTGCATTAGTCAGTGGTAAATGTGGTATACACTATATACAATCACCTGACACTAGTTAGTTTCCACAATCCATGACTTAACTTCACAGTTCACACAAATATGTTTTAAATTCAAACTGTAGCACTGACGTAAGTCATTTTTTTCCCCACAGTAGCGCGACAATCCCTCCACCTCCGGTCTAACTAATCACTCTCACCTTATGGCATGGACCCCTGTGCAAACGGGTCATGCAAGCGGGTATCAAAAGGGTTTACACGGACCATAAACTTTTCTCACGTCTCCTTAGATCTCAGCAAGGACGCCAGGTCATGGGTAGAAAGAAAAGATCTAAATGCTCACCGCTTAAGTATAAGATTTCATTTTTGTGTTCAAACACAAACTACTCACATAAAGATGATAAAAACACAGCAAGTAAAGCCGTCAATCATGTTAGTTCTGTAGGGCAGCAGCGGGTGATGTCATGCGTAGCTCCTCCCCCGTACGCGTTACGTTCAATCAGAACGTTAACGTCACCGGACTCTCCCCCCCCTTCCCTTCGTTAGCAGACGGAGGCACTTGTGGAAGGGGGGAGGAGTCCGGTGACGTTGATGTCCGTGACGTCACCGGATCTCCGACGGAACTCCCTGAAGACCCAGAAGCCGGCGGAGAGGCGAGTACCAATCAAAACTATTTTGATTGATCAAAAAAATTAACGAGGAATTAATATTTAATTTCCACAGCCCTAGAATTAACGGCTAATACGAAAAGGAACGGAATGAAACAAAACAAATTTATTGACGGCGCACATGCCTAGTGCATACTATACTGTACATGGACATACTTTTCAGAAAGCCAACATTCCTGATTTTTTTAATTCCTTTTTTTTTTTTTATTGGTCTTATGTAATATTATCACGTACCTGGTGGTGCGAGCCCGAAATTGCAGAGAGAGACCTCCCTTGCGTCTCCCACTCCTGGTTCCCTGGTGTGGGGACAGGAGACCCAGGAGTGAGGAGGAGCACGGGTGCCTGGCAGGATCAACAGACCGGTAGAGTGACCAAGTCAACTTAGCGGACACGGTGGCAGGCCTGGACAGCAGGGAAGGCTGGATACAGACTGAAGAGCTGGACCGCTGGTAAACAGGTTAGCAGAGCTGACAGGAACTGGACGGGCAGCTTAGCAGACTGGTTAGCAGAGTAGGCTGGAACCGAACAGGTAAGCAGGCTCACAGGTAAACAGGATAGCAGAGCTGGCTGGATCTGGACAAACAGCTTAGCAGACTGGTCAGCAGAGTAGACTGGAACTGAACAGGTAAGCAGGCTCACAGGTAAACCGGATAGCAGAGCTGGCTGGATCTGGACAAACAGCATAGCAGACTGGTCAGCAGAGTAGACTGGAACTGAACAGGTAAGCAGGCTCACAGGTAAACCGGATAGCAGAGCTGGCTGGATCTGGACAATCAGCTTAGCAGACTGGTCAGCAGAGTAGACTGGAACTGAACAGGTAAGCAGGCTCACAGGTAAACCGGATATCAGAGCTGGCTGGATCTGGACAAACAGCTTAGCAGACTGGTCAGCAGAGTAGACTGGAACTGAACAGGTAACCAGGCTCACAGGTAAACCGGATAGCAGAGCTGGCTGGATCTGGACAAACAGCTTAGCAGACTGGTCAGCAGAGTAGACTGGAACTGAACAGGTAAGCAGGCTCACAGGTAAACCGGATAGCAGAGCTGGCTTGGATCTGAACAACAGCTTAGTAGACTGGTCAGCAGAGGAGACTGGAACTGAACAGGTAAGCAGGCTCACAGGTAAACCGGATAGCAGAGCTGGCTTGGATCTGGACAAACAGCTTAGAAGACTGGTCAGCAGAGGAGACTGGAACTGAACAGGTAAGCAGGCTCACAGGTAAACCGGATAGCAGAGCTGGCTTGGATCTGGACAAACAGCTTAGCAGGCTGGTCGGCAGAGGAGACTGGAACTGAACAGGTAAGCAGGCTCACAGGTAAACCAGATAGCAGAGCTGGCTTGGATCTGGACAAACAGCTTAGCAGGCTGGTCAGCAGAGTAGATAGGATCTGTGCAGAGGATCAGACTGGGAACAGGAAAAAGAACCACTGAATGGGCTGGAGAAATGCAGGTGGTCAGGTTCGTTACAGGGATCAGACTGCAGACTGGACAGGGACCATGCAGATAATCAGAGTTCATCAGGTCAGGAATCAAACTGGTGTTGAGGTACAATGGATGAGACAGAAGGATGGTCAGAACAAGCCGGGGTCGGGTACAGGCAGATAGCTGGGTAGTCACAGGTAAGCCGGGTCAATAGGACAGATAAATCAGGATCAGATTACACACACCACAACGCTGTAGAGCAGACAGCAAAGGGCATCTGCTCAGGTCAAGTTTAAATAGGCTGGCTGGTGCTAACTAGAGCGCGCGCCCGTCTCCCTGTGCACGGCTGCACACGTGCACGTGCCCGGGCGCGCATGCGCATGCGCAATGGAGTCTGAGGGCCGGGACGGCCCGGGTTTAGGTTTCTGGCAGGATCTTCATGACAAATATTCTAATTTTCGGAGATACTGAATTTTGGATTTTTCCTAGCTGTAAGCCGTAATCATCAAAATTAAAAGCAAGAAATGCTTGAAATCTATCACTCTGTGTGTAACGCATTTATATAAAATATATGAGTTTCACTCTTTGAATAGAATTACTGAAATAAATTAACTTTTTGATCGTATTCTAATTTTATGAGATGCACCTGTATTTATCACTTACCTTATTGCTATAATGTTTTCATTTTTTTGATTTATTTTTTAATAGTAGTGTCTCTTTAATTGGAAACGGTTGCTATGTATTTACTCGCTCAAAAACTTTTCATCCCTGTGTCTCCGGGGAGACAGATTTAGTCCAACTACACGTGAACGCCTTGTCTACCGTGCTGAACCAAACGTCAGTCCTTGGCAGGAATCTTCTCTTTCTTGACTGATGTGTGTCAGTCTTTTTTAGCCCTAGGGGAAGCCTCGGGTTAATTAAACTTTTCGCAAGGCACCTGCCAAAGCTCAGTCATCGGTGGCAGGTTTTTGCTGAAACCTCTGACTCATTTCATGGTGTTTTATATGGACCTGGAGATTTAAATAAGAACCCTGCACTAATTAAGTTCAGTAATAATGCGGTGATGTGGTGACAGAGTTTGAGCTGTCTGACATTCAGGAGCTGCTCCTTGAAGGACGCGAGGAACGTTTGCTGTGGACATAGAGACAAATGGGTATCAGGGAGAGAAAAAAAAAATTGCACTGTCTGCAGATGATTAAAATATAAGGGTCAGTTAATTTCTTTAACATATGTCACTTGATACAGAAAACTTTAAGGAGTATGTAAACTAAAATACCATATAAGTGTTACCATGCAAATGTCATTCGAAAGTCATTTTCAATATATATACGAGATCTGTCTGGGAAAGTTCAGCCATTGTTAATATAACAAGAACAGTTTGTGCAACATAGTTGTAACCTGGTAGCCAAAGAGAGGTCTGGAATGTACATGTATGACCAATGACGACTTCCAATGACGACTTCACTCTACTAGTCGGAGGGGGGGGGGGCTCTAGACGTCATTGAGTGAGTATGTGTACTGTGTGGCCATCACATTGAAAATGACTGAGTGATTACAGAAGGGTTTCTCGGCCAGGGTTTCCATGGAACCCCAGGGTTCCTCCAGAGGGTGCTAGGGGTCCCTTAAAGTAGTTGTAAAGGCAGAAGGTGTTTTACCTTCATGCATTCTATTCATGAAGGTAAATGCAGCCTCTCCTAATACTTACCCCAGCTCAAACCCGGTCCAGCGATCTGCAAGAAAGCCTTGGCTTCGGGTTTCCCCACCAGTGGTGGAAGGAAAGGAAATCAAATCACCTATGGCTTAACTAAGTTCTAACAATTTTTTTTTCTTATTTGCTCTCCTTTTGGTCTGTTACATATACAGTTGAAAGCCTATTGCTGTTTGCTAAGTATTAAAAAAAAAGTACCTATTGATCTCTCAGAAATACAGCGAGCTCCTTACTTCCTCAGGTGGTGTTGTCATTCCTGCCCAGTTCACCACTGTGATCATCAGTGCCCAGCAGTGCTGCCTATCAGTGCCAGCAGTGCCCATCAGTGCCGCCTATCAGTGCCACCCATAAGTACCCATCTTTTCATCCTTTCAGTGCCCATCAGTGTCGCCTATCAGTGCCCATCAGTGCCCACCAGTGCCCACCTGTGCCACCCATGAGTGCCCACCAGTGTCGTCTGTCAATGCCCATCAGTGCTGCATATCAGTGCCACCCATAAATGCCGCCTACCAGTGCCCATCAGTGCCGCCTATCAGTGCCCATCGTTGGTGCCTGTCAGTGCCAGCTCATTGGTGCCACCATATCGGTGCTGCCTTATCAGTGCCCGTCAGTGCCACCTTATCAGTGCCCATCAGTGAAAGAGAAAACTTATTTACAAAATTACAGAAACAAAACCAAAACTTTAATTTTTTTCTAAATTTTCTGTCTTTTTGTATTTGTTTAGCAAAAAATAAAAACCGCAGAGGTGATCAAATACCACCAAAAGGAAGCTCTATTTGTGGGAACAAAATGATAACAATTTAGTTTGGGTACAGTGTAGCATGACCGCGCAATTGTCATTCAAATTGCGACAACGCTGAAAGCTCAAAATTGTCCTGGGCAGGAAGGTGTATGAGTGCCCGGTAAGTGGTTAAAATGTCAAAAGATTGCCTACTTCAGACTTGTAGAGTCCACCAATCTGTGTTGGGCCTTGATTTTGTTCAGCAGTTCTTTTATCTCCCCAATATACCAGACAATTTCCTATCAAATACCGTAATTTTCATACGCTTGGGTAGCTCCATCCTTGCTCCTACCCCATTGGACCCCACTCCCATAATATTCAAGGCTAAGTCAGAGGCCACATTCCGTAACCAGTCTACTCATGACACTGGGATAGTACCTATTCTGCCATGAAATTCATCAGGTAAGGAAAATAACTGTAATGCCGCGTACACATGGTCGGATTTTCCGACGGGAAATGTTCAATGTGAGCTTGTTGTTGGAAAGTCTGATCTTGTGTACGGGGCATAAGTTATTTTCCTCACAGACTTTATGGCATCATATTTTTGTGAACTAACTAGCCACAAAGAAAGATGGTTTTGATCTCAACCATTAACAGACAGCACCTTTGGACCAAAATTAATTGAAGATAGAGATGCAGGCTCTACACAATTGTGAGCCATAGACATGTTAATGGATGACCAAGGGCACTCTGCAGATTACTTCAGGAACCACATGGATGTCAATACACAGTCAGGAACCATAAAACCACATACATCACACCTTTAATGAAATAGCAAAAAATAAAAGGAAGGTAGTAAAAAACAGAAGCCAGGCTATGGAAGCCAGAGCGGATAATCAGACGAGCCGGGATCAGGAAGCCAGGAGTCAGCCAAGTGAGGAGCAAAATCAGGAACAGGTACGGAAAAAAGTCAGCCAGGCCGAGTCATAACTGTGAGAAATATAGAAAATTGCTGCGCTGAACCACTCAAAAAGATGAAATACAAAAAGCTGCTAACACTAAAACAAAGTCCAGTGAATTATAGAAACAAAGTGTAGCGCTGAATATACCAAAATGGAACACCACAGGTGTGGTGGGCCAAGGAATATAAAAACAAATGATGAGTATAAGTGCTATGACACAAAGTAATAATATTCAAAACCTTGAAACCTTGAATTATGAAAAACAATGCAAAACAATAATAGTGTATAGTGACTATAACATGATAGAGTCCAAACATTGAAAAAAAGAAGTATGATAGAATGATAGAAATTGTGTCCAATCAGATGGCTGTAAGAAAGTCCTTAGTGATAAATGATGGGATGATGTAGGCAAGAAGATGACTGTGTGGCACATACAAAACAGTATGGACATTCATCTAATGGAAGGTTATAGATCAATACTTCATCATACGACATACGACAGTGGATCAATCGGGCTTATGTTGGCCGAAAGCCAGATGCTCATCGGTAGTACCAACTCAGAGGTAGACGGAGCCTGTAGAGAGATCACTCCAGAAGCAAACGTTGGATCAATCAGCAAGTATGGATCCAGGTATGGCAACCAAATATCCAGAACTCGGACAGGTCCTCCAAGCAGGTAAGGATTGGACCTTAATAGAGTGTCCGTGCAGGGGACCAGTGACAAATGTAACGTTGTCACATTAAGACCATAAGGACCAAAATATGTCTTGATATTGGACCCTATAACACCCTGCACAGCAACACTTAGACTGGAAGAGCAAGAGGCAGCACTGAGAGCTCTATAACAGATCAGGAAGCCAGGAGTCTACAAGTGAGGAGCAGGAACAGGTACGCAAGAGAAGTCAGCAGGCCAAGTCATAACTGGAACATGAGCAGGAACACATTGGAAGCATTGACCATGCAAGGGCACAGAGGGAATGAGCAAAGCTGTTTAAATAGCCAAAAGGGGCAGGCTGTAGGCTGGACTAATGAAGCAGGTAATGGTAACCGAGCCATCAGCCATATATTCCTGTTAGATGGCCTTCACTCACCGTGCAACAATAGTTCTGGAAGATTTTTTTTTTCCCTCTGTTCTTTCCAAAGAAGAGCACAAAAAGGCAATCAGCGAGCCTAAATGATGCCATAGCCCACAGGTAGGCTTGTAATGTCTCCTCAACATCCAATGGCTGTGTTTTGTTGCTCTCAGCCATCTTGAAAGTGGGAAGGACAAGTTCCTGATTTTCATCAAATACCAATGTCACTTTCGGATTTGAATATAGCATGGGAATCACGACCACTCCATCTGGGGAAAAGATGAGAAAAGGTTCCTTGTGTCCGGGAGCTCTGATCTTGGAAACCCTCTTGGAGAGATCCTTGATGGAGGCTCACTGTGAATGAATAAATCTAGCATCCGAAAGGTAGTCGAGTACAAGAGGAAAAAAAACTCCAAACACCCAGGGGCCTATGAGGAGGACAATAAAGGAATGCAGTGTCGGGCTTAGCCTTAAAATTTATGGGAGTGAGGTACTATGGAGTAGGGGCAAGGGCGGAGTTATCCAAATGTATGATGCCATGGAGTCTGTCAGGAAACAGGTCTTTGCATCTCTCACTCACCCGTGTGTTGTTGGACTTGAAAATCCCAGGAATACAAAAAAAAACTCAGGTTTGGACATGGGCACATTGGCACATACTGTTAGACATGTGCAGCATGAAAATATTAATTTTGTTTTGTTTTGATTCGTTATTTACATACATTTGCTTAGTTTATTTGAATTCCAATCGATGTAATTCATTTAATTTGTTTTTAGAATTAGCTTTGTTTATTTGAATTCCAATCGATTCAAAGTCGAAAAATTTGAATCAATTTGAATTCCATTCAAAATCAAATTTATTCTTTTTGAAATTCGAATTTTGGAAGATAGATATATTCTTTCTATTCCATATAAAAAGCAAAGCGGTTTTGGGACTTTAAATGAGGAGACTCAAAGTCCCAAAAAAAAACTTCTTTTTTCTTTATATTCCAGTCTATTCTTTTCTATTCTTTTATTTTCTATTCTTTTATTTTCTATTCTTTTATTCTTTCATTTTCTATTCAATTATGTTCTATTCTATTTGAATTCAAATTTATTGCATTCAAAATTTAAAATTCAGAAAATTGTTGTATTCTTTCTATTCTATTCTATTGTTTTTTCTATTCTATTCTATTGATTTATATTCTATTAGTTTCTATTCTATTCTATACTATTCTATTTGAATTCAAATTTATTCTATTCAAAATTAGATTTTCAGATGATGGTCGTATTCTTTCTATTCTATTGTTTTTTTCTATTCTACTCTATTCTAGTTTATTCTATTCTTTTATCTTCTATTCTATTCTAATCTATTTTTTTATATTATATTTGAATTTTAATTTATTCTATTCAAGTTTTGGGAAATGGTTATTCTCTTTCTATTCTAATCTATTCTTTTCTATTCTATTCAAATTCTAATTTATTTTATTTGAATTTTTAGAAATGGTTATATTCTGTCTAGTCTATTCTAATCAATTTTTTTATTCTATCCTATTCCTTTATTTTCTATCCTATTTTTTCTATTCTTTTATTTTCTATTCTGTTCTGTTATACTCTATTATATTCTATTATTTTCTTTTCTATTCTATTATTTTCTTTTCTATTCTAATATATTCTTTTCTATTCTATTCAAATTCCAATTTATTATATTTGTATTTTGAGAAATGGTTATATTCTTTCTATTCTAATCATTTTTTTTCTATTCTAATCCTTTATTTTCTATCCTATCTTTTTCGATTCTTTTATTTTCTATTCTGTTCTGTTTTACTCTATTGTATTCTATTATTTTATTTTCTATTCTATTATGTGCTTTTCTATTATTTTCTATTCTTTTTAAATTCTAGTTTATTCTATTTGAATTTTGAGAAATTGTTATATTCTTTCTATTCTATTCGAATCTATTGTTTTTTTATTCTATCCTATTCCTTTATTTTCTATACTATTTTTTTCTATTCTTTTATTTTCTATCCTGTTCTGTTTTACTCTATTATATTCTATTATTTAATTTTCTATTCTATTCTATTCTTTTCTACTCTATATTACTTAATTTTTTTATTCTATTTTATTCTCTTTGGAAATTTGAATTTGATTCGAATTTGATTCGAAAATGATTCAAATTTTATTAGAAAACGATTCGAATTTGAATTTCATCTGAAATTTTGTTTTGTTATTTCAGATTTGTTTTAATTTGTTACTACTGTAATTCGGAAATTCAGATTTGAACTATTTGAATTTGAATTTCATCTGAAATTTTGTTTTGTTATTTCAGATTCGTTTTAATTTGTTACTACTGTAATTCGGAAATTCAGATACATACTAATATCCGAATAATTAAAAATTAAAAATAATTAAAAATCTGTCCAAATTTCGATTCAGAACGAAATGAACTGCACATGTCTATATACTGTATATGGCTGTAAGTTCAGGAATATTCCGAAATATTTGGTAGGGCATGAAACTGGTGCCATTGTACTCTGCTCAGCAGTTAAGGTGGCCACACACTAGTAGGTTTGCAAAGGAACGTTCGAACATTTGTACAAACATTTTCATTGGTGCATACGGTGACTTGATGAATATAATTTAAAGTACCTAAAAAGACATGAACTTTTAAGACTTGAGTTTGGAGTGAATGGACTTGACATACACTGTTAGAAATTAATTTGCTCAAGAAAAAAATGTCATACTGCTCCTTCGACTTTTCCTGTCACTGTGGTCCAAAACAAAAGCCAATTTGACCCCAATTAAAAGTTGAAGAAACATTCTTAACCACTTGGCTATTGGGCACCTAAACCAATTGGCCCAGGCCAATTTTCAGCTTTCAGCGCTGTAACATTTTGAATGACAATTGCCCGGTCATGCAGCGCTGTACACAAAAAATATTTGCATATATTTTTTTCCCAAAAATAGAGCTTTCTTTTGGTGGTATTTATTCACTGCTGGGTTTTTAATTTTTTGCTACAAAAACGAAAAAAAATAAAAAAATAAAACCTTTCATGGTTTGTTATAAAATTTTGAAACCAGGTAATTTTTCTCCTTCATTGATGTGCGCTGATGCGGCTGCACTGATGGGCACCAATGGGCACTGGTAGGCTGCACTGATGGGCACCGATGGGCACTGATAGGCTGCACTGATAAGGCGGCACTTATGGGTACTGATGAGGTGACACTGATCGACACTGAGAAGTTGCACTGATGGGTAGCACTGATGGGCAGCACTGAAGGGCACTGATAGGGGCACTGATAGGGGGCACTGGTAGGTGACACTGATAGGCAGCACTGATAGGTGGCATTGATAGGCATTGATTGGCAGCACTGATGGGCATTCATAGGTGGAACTGGTGGGCAAAGGTAGGTGAAACTGTGGGCATTGTTAGGTGGCACTGGTGGGTACTGATAGGTGGCACTGGTGGTCAGTGGAAGGTAGCACTGGTGGGCACAGACAAGGCAACAGCAGCTCTCTGTGTGAGGGACCGATGTCCCTCTGACAGAAGCCGACGATTGCCTTTTTTTCCCCTTGCGCTGTCAGCGTGAGGAAAAGAAGAAAAAAAAGATTACAGATCTTGTTTATATCACATGATCAGCTGTGATTGGCTGACAGGTGATCCCGTGGTAAGGGGCCGGCAATCACAGAGCACGCAGTGCTCACCCCGCAGGGACACGATGACAGTGCATGTTTGGGAGGACATGTATTGACGGCCTCCCTGCAATTGAGGCCCGCAATGTGGCTGTCATTTGGCTATAACGCGGGTGGTAGGTGGTTAAAACGAATTATTCTTTGCATGAAATTCTACTAGTGTATGGCCAGCTTTAATCAGGAACCTGACAACCAGTGGCGGCTGGTGCTCAAAATTTTAGGGGCGCAATCAAACATTCTGAAAAATACTGAAAAAAAAAAAAACATCAATTGCAGCCACTGTGCCCATTAAATGTAGCCAATTGTGCCCATTAAATACAGCAACTGTGCCCATCAAATGCAGCCACTGTGCCATCAAATGCAGCCACTGTGCCCATCAATTGCAGCCACTGTGCCCATCAAATGCAGCCACTGTGCCCATCAATTGCAGCCACTGTCCCCATCAAATGCAGCCACTGTGCCCATAATTTGCAGCCACTGTGCCATCAATTGCAGCCACTGTGCCATCAAATGCAGCCACTGTGCCCATCAATTGCAGTAACTGTGCCCACCAAATGCAGCCACTGTGCCCATCAAATGCAGCCACTGTGCCCGTCAAATTCAGCCACTGTGCCTTTCAAATGCAGCCACTGTGCCCATCAAATGCAGTCACTGTGCCATCAATTGCAGCCTCACTGTGCCATCAATTGCAGCCTCACTGTGCCCATCAAATGCAGCCACTGTGCCCATCAAATGCAGCCACTGCCCATCAAATGCAGCCACTGTGCCATGAAAAGCAGCCACTGTGCCCATCAGTTACAGCCACTGTGACCCCCCCCCCACTGTCTGACCAGCACTTACCCCATCTTGGTGGCGGGACAGGCAGCGGGTGACAGCAGCGAGGTGTGGGACGGGCAGCGGGTCAGGCAGCAGCAGGCTGTGTGCTCCATGCATCTCTACTTTCTTCCTGCTAGGGGTCCATAAAGATCACCTGTCCTTTCAGCCAACCAGGTGACGGGTATAAGACCCACGCTTCCTGAGAGGCAGTTCAGTGTTAGAAAAGCAAATATTAATTTGCTTTTCTAACACACCTGGGTGGGCTCCGAGCGCAATGCTCTGCGCCACGAGTCCACCCTATTTTGATGGCTCTAATCAGGTGCTTTAGAAAAACACCTTCATGCGCCGACGTCCTGAAAGGGGCCAATGGATAGAGTCATGCTATGCATGGCGTAACAGAGGGGGCAGATGGGACGCGACTGCTGACAACTCTAGAAAAAAGCCCCAAACTGGTCACACTTGCCTTCTTCTCCCTAAAGGGAAACCCCAACACCCTTTAAATTGTCCACCTAAAACGTGGCCAACATATGACAAAAACAAGCATGAAGAGCTTTCAATCCATGTTTGGAAAGAATTTCTCATTTAAACAGCCTGAAAATAATTCAGACTCAAGAAGGATGTTGGAAATAAAAAGTGTTGCGAAAACTGAAAAGTGTAATGATCGGGCTGTTAAATCTTTCTCAGTACAAAGAGAGACGCGTCTCGGTCCCGGAGGCGCGTCACCTCAATTATGCGAGAAGGAAAAACAGTACAGAAAGCGAGTTGTATGTATTTTAATTACAGAACATTTGGTAATTACTTGAAATAAACAAAAAAATTTAAAATAAAAAAAACACAACCTGGTATCTTCAAATACCTAAAGCAGAAAAATTACCCCGAGGTTGGGGGAAGCTAAAGATTCATTAAACGCAGTGCAAACATTGCATTTAGGAATAATAATGTGTACATTTTCTCTTAATTACCCATTTGATTTCTCCGTATTCTCGTGTTTTTCTTTAGCAATCTGGAAGCCAAAAGTTGTTCATAACTAAAACGAAACAGTTTGGATAAAAAAAAAAAAAAGGTTATTTCTTCAGCTAAATCCCTTACGGCACAAAATCTCTGTATTAGGCCCTGTTCACACCTGAGCGATTTTCCGCTTGAAGCTTGTAACTCGAAAAAAAAGCTCAACAAGCCAAATCCCATTCCATTTCTATGGCCCCCCTGTATCACATCTGAGCGCTCGGTCACCTGAAGCAAAACGCCTGTCGCTCCAAAAAAGTACGTGAGCTTCTTTTTTTGGCAGATTACAAGCACTTATGGCCACCATAAACTTCAATAGAAAGGCCTGACTTTGTTGCTCGTTTTCTGCCCCCCCCCCCCACACCTAATTTTATCTCCCTCTCCTCCCCCTAGTGCTTTCTATTGGCTAAACAAAAATGCCTGAAGCTGTAAAACGCTCGTAATACACTTATAAAATGCTCGTACAAGGCTGCAAAAATGCTTAAAAAAAATTTAAAAAACGCCTGAAAAATGTTCCCCAACATGTTGGCATGTACCAAGAATATATTAATAAATGTCCCCATGTTTGAGAGCCAGCAGCCAATACGGCTGCTTGTTCTCAATTCCAGTCCTCACTGAACATCAGGGACCAATTAGGCTGGTTCCCTATAATGGGACCATGGTGTCCAACTCTGCCACCTTCAGGCAGCAGTGTTCCTCTGCAGTACCATATATCACTAGTGTAACTGTCAAAGTAAGTTGCACTACAAAAAAAAAACATTATAATAAAAAATTTGTATATATATAGATCTATCTATCTATCTATCTATCTATCTATCTATCTATCTATCTATCTATCTATCTATCTATCTATCTATCTATCTATCTATCTATCTATCTATCTATCTATCTATAGATATATAGATTATAGATATAGATAGTGTAACATGGGGGACCATTAGCTCTCGTGGCAGATGCATTTGTTAGTGATTCCAGCCAGTCAGGAACTATATTTAAGGGCATGGTAGCCCATTTTTTTTTTTAATTCTTTATTTATTTCTGCAAAGGGATTACAAACAAAGTATACAAAATATACATTTCTTCAAACATTCCGCTTGACTGTTATTTAATTTCGTTAAATCATATTTCTGTCCGATTTCCTGTATCGAGTTATTCTTATCCCTTTTCTTTTCCTTTATTCCTTTTTTATTAAAAAGGCAAATAAAAGTCTGTGACATAAAGGTTTCCCACACAGGGGTTCTTCTCCAGCAAATAAACACACAGAAAATTCTAGCCCACCTGGCTCTTTAGCAGTACCTCTGCTCTTTATCCTGGTCACACAGACCACAGGATTCCTCAATGTGAATGGCTTCTCTTCAGCGCCCACAGCTCCGCTCTGGCCTTAGTCCTCAGGCGGTTGCACTGCCTCTTGCAGTCGCATGTTCTGGCTGCCTCCTGCAACCGCTCTGACTCCTGGAGACCTCCTGTCTCTCTGTGTGTGGAGCAGTCTCCAACTGGGAGCCATGAGGTATTGAATCTCCAAACTACAGAGCCCCATGACCGAATACCAAAACCTGGAGAAAGCTGCAAAAGCAGTTTTCTCCAGTCCACATTTATGCTCTGTAGCCTTGCACCAAGCAAATGTGCATACCATGTGTCCCCCAAATTATCAAGTTTACCTTCACAGCATTTCCTACTGTCACAATAGATAGATAGATAGATCTTTCTATCTATATATACATAGATCTATACAGTAGAACCTCGGTTTGCGAGTAACGCGGTTAACGAGCGTTTTGCAAAACGAGCACTGTGTTTCTAAAAATCCTAACTCGGTTTGCGAGTGTTGTCTCACAAAACGAGTAGGATTCAGACCAAAAGTGGTGTGCAGTACCACTTTTAGCCTGAAGTAGGGGGCGCCGGAGCTGAACAGTGCCGATCGTCGGTGTTCGGAAATGCACGGAAAGGCCCGAGGACAGTTCGGCTGACTCGGCAAACCTCCGAAAGGCTCGTGAATGGAGTCTTTCTGAGGTTTGCCGAGGTCAGCCGAAGTGTGCTCGGGCCTTTTCGGACGTTTCCGAGGCTCTCCGGCGCCCTGTCCGCCACTGGCCGCATGCGGTATTGAATCTTATTGAAGTCAATGCGGAACAAATTATTTTCATTTCCATGGACTTCAATGGGAAAACTCACTTTGATATGCAAGTACTCTGGATTACGAGCATACTCCTGGAACGGATTATGCTTGTAATCCGAGGTTCCACTGTATTCACGTATTTATTAATTTTCATAATATTGTTCTGTTTCTTTATTTCTTTTTTCTATATCATGTGTGTATACTACTGTTTTATACCGTTTACCTAACCGTGTGATTGGTTATTGATATGGTTACATTAAATGAAGGTACAACGTTTAGCAAGTCACATGGTTGATAATTTAAACAGACACATCTAAGTATGCAGGCATCTGGGGTAAAGCTATCCACATAGACCGTCCTCCTCATTGCCATTGACGTTATCCCTTCCACGAGCGCTTCAATCCTCACTTTCAGATCGCTCTATTACAGGGTAGTCTTCCTGGTCACGATTGCTGACTGACAAAGGTGTGAGCCGGCGGTGAGGGGGACGGTCTATGTGGACAGCTTTACCCCGGATACCTGCATACTTAAATGTGCCTCTTTTAATCATCAATCATGTGAGTTACTAAATGTTGTACCTTCATTAAATGTAACCATATTGCTACACTTATGCCGCGTACACGCGGTCGGACATTCCGACCACAAAATCCAATTTTTTCAGACAGATTTTGGCCGAAACTTGTGTTGCACACACACGGTCGGACAAAGTTGTCGGAAAATCCGATCGTTCCGAACGAGGTGACGTACAACACGTACGACGGGACTACGTGGAGGCCAGTAGCCAATAGCTTTAGTCTCTGAATGTCTTCTGAGCATGCGTGGCACTTTGTGCATCGGAATTCTCTACACACGATCTGAAAAAATTTCCGGCGGAAAAAGCCAGCTAGAGCCCACACACTATCGGATTTTCCGACAACATAAACCGATCAGACTTTTTCCAATCGAAATATTAGATTTTCCGACAACATAAGAGGCGCCTCTCTTCTCTTTTATACTCTGTAGCTCCTGCTGAATTTTGCTTCTAATGCCCTTGTGGAGGCTGCGATTCTTGGATGGACATTTTATGGTTACACAACCTGGTCACATTGCTATAATATTTTTATATGGACTATAAAATGAAGCACCTATGAATAAATGGTCGTGGAACAAATCACCTGAGTTTCCATTAGTTCTTATGGGGAAATTCACTTTGATATACAAGTGCTTTGGATTACAAGCATGTTTCCGGAACAAATTATGCTCGCAATCCAGGGTTTTACTGTATATAAATTTAGTGAGAGAAAATATGTGAACCCCTTGGAATTAACTGGTTTTCTGCAGTAATATGCCATAAAAAAACTCAATATGCTTAAGCTGATAACACACAAACAGTCCTAATTTCATGTATCTTTATTGAACACACTCATATTCATAGTGGCAAAGGAAAAAGTAAGTAAACCCATAGAGTACTGTCGTTAATTTCACAAACACTAGTTGGAGTCAGTCGTTTGTACACCTGGAGTCCAACTTATGAAATAAGTTTGAGGTTGTGGTCTACAGCTACTTTGATTGCTAAAAGACACTCAAACATTTTAAGATTGATGTTCATAAGAAGCATCAGCTGATGTGAAATATGACTCGCAAAAAGGAACTCCCTGAAGACATACGTTCAAGGAACTCTTTGAAGACATACGACCAAGATACTTGGGAGTCATATTGGCTGGGCCCCCACTTTTAGGAAGAGTATCCACAGTTTAGTACTTTGGCTACTCTCCCTAGAAGTGGGCACTCAGCCAAGATGACTCCCAAAGCCCAACACAGAATCTGCAATGCGGTAGAGAGGAACCCACAAGCAACAGCTAAAGGCTTGAGGACATCACTGGAAGTACAGTGGTGTGAAAAAGTGTTTGCCCCCTTCCTCATTTCCTGTTCCTTTGCATGTTTGTCACACTTAAGTGTTTCAGAACATCAAACCAATTTAAACAATAGTCAAGGACAACACAAGTAAACACAAAATGCAATTTGTAAATGAAGGTGTTTATTATTAAAGGTGAAAAAAAATCCAAACCATCATGGCCCCGTGTGAAAAAGTGATTGCCCCCCTTGTTAAAACATACTATAACTGTGGTTGTCCACACCTGAGTTCAATTTCTCTAGCCACACCCAGGCCTGATTATTGCCACACCTGTTCACAATCAAGGCATCACTTAAATAGGAGCTGCTTGACACAGTAAGGTCCACCAGAAGATCCTTAAAAGCTACACATCATGCCGAGACCCAAAGAAATTCAGGAACAATTGAGAAAGAAAGTAATTGAGATCTATCAGTCTGGAAAGGGTTATAAAGCCATTTCCAAAGCTTTGGGAATCCAGCGAACCACAGTGAGAGCCATTATCCACAAATGGCGAAGACATGGAACAGTGGTGAACCTTCCCAGGAGTGGCCGGCCGCCCAAAATTACCCCAAGAGCGCAGCGACGACTCATCCAAGAGGTCACAAAAGACCCCACAACAACATCCAAGGAACTGCAGGCCTCACTTGCCTCAGTTAAGGTCAGCGTTCATGCCTCCACCATCAGGAAAAGACTGGGCAAAAATGGCCTGCATGGCAGAGTTCCAAGGAGAAAACCACTGCTGAGCAAAAAGAACATCAAAGCTCGTCTCAATTTCTCCACAACACATCTTGATGATCCCCAAGACTTTTGGGACAACATTCTGTGGACCGATGAGACAAAAGTGGAACTCTTTGAAGGTGTGTGTCCAAGTATATCTGGCGTAGAAGGAACACTGCATTTCAGAAAAAGAACATTATACCAACAGTAAAATATGGTGGTGGTAGTGTGATGGTCTGGGGCTGTTTTGCTGCTTCAGGACCTGGAAGACTTGCCGTGATAAAAGGAACTATGAATTCTGCTGTCTACCAAGAGATCCTGAAGGAGAATGTCCGACCATCTGTTCGTGTACTCAAGCTGAAACGAACTTGGGTTCTGCAGCAGGACAATGATCCTAAACACACCAGCAAGTCCACCACCGAATGGCTGAAGAAAAACAAAATGAAGACTTTGGAGTGGCCTAGCCAAAGTCCTGACCTGAATCCTATTGAGATGTTGTGGTATGACCTTAAAAAGGCCGTTCATGCTCGAAAACCCTCTAATGTAACTGAATTAGGACAATTCTGCAAAGATGAGTGGGCCAAAATTCCTCCAGGACGCTGTAAAAGCCTCATTGCCCGTTATCGCAAACGCTTGGTTGCAGTTGTTGCTGCTAAGGATGGCCCAACCAGTTATTAGGTTTAGGGGGCAATCACTTTTTCACACAGGGCCATGATGGTTTGGATTTTTTTTCACCTTTAATAATAAACACCTTCATTTACAAATTGCATTTTGTGTTTACTTGTGTTGTCCTTGACTATTGTTTAAATTGGTTTGATGTTCCGAAACACTTAAGTGTGACAAACATGCAAAGGAACAGGAAATGAGGAAGGGGGCAAACACTTTTTCACACCACTGTAAGTCTTTGAACAATTGCAGAACTCCACGGAGATAGCCGCTTCTCTCCCAAAAAACAAACATTGTTGCGCACCTGAAATGTGCCAAAAACCTTTGCAAACCATAGCACTACTGGGAAAGTGTTTTGTGGACTGATGAAGCAAAAAGTGATGAAACAAAAAGTGATGAAACAAAAAGCTGAATTGTCTGGGAAGAATATTTATAACTATTTATGGCACAAAATGGGCACAGCCTACCATCAAAACATCATACCAACAGTGAAATATGGTGGAGGAAACATTATGACAAACTTCAAGCATTGATTATGCCAGAATGGGCTGCCATCAGTCAGGATGTGGCCCAGAAGTTGATTGACAGCATGCCGGGGCGAATTGCAGAGGTCTTGAAAAAGAAGGGTCAACACTCCAAATATTGACCCTTTGCATAAACTTCATGTAATTGTCAATAAAAGCCTTTGACACTTATAAAATGATTGTAATTAAACTTCAGTATTCTATAGTAACATTTGACAAAAAGATCTAAAAACACAGAATCAGCTGCCTTTGTGAAAATTAATATTTGTGCTTTTCTCAAAAACTTTTGGCCATGGTCTGTACTGTGGGGGACCAGATATAGTGAATGCAGGGTCCTGGGTTTTGTAACACTTTAGGTTTTTACATCTGTTGTGTTAATCTGTTTTCTAACAAATTCATAATTTTTGGAACGATTAGCATTTGAATAGGTCGCAAATAGATTAACTGATCAGATTTCTATTTGAAGAATAGCTGGTTGCTAAGGAGCGGGCCAGAAAGCCGGCCGCTGTGTCCTTAGCAACAGATGAGTCATCAGCTGTCAGCAGGATTCCCCGCTGACAGGAGAAAGTAAAAAAGAAACATTGCTGGCAATAAAAAAAAATGTGAAAAAAACAGCCCTACCCAAGTGATCTAGGTCAGTGCCAGGGTTAGTGTTTGTGTCAAGTATGGGTCAAAGGTCAGGGTCAAAGGTCATGGACAGTATATTTTAGGCCGGATTAAAAAATGTTTTTTTTAAATTGGTACAGTGCCTTGAAAAAGTATTCATACCCCTTGACATTTTCAACATTTTGTCATGTTACAACCAAAAACATAAATTTATTTTATTAGGATTTTATGTGATAGACCAACACAAAGTGGCACCATAATTGTGAAGTGGAAGGAAAATGATAAATGTTTTTCAACATTTTTTACAAATAAATATGTGAAAAGTGTGGGGGGTACATTTGTATTCAGCCCCCTTTACTCTGATACCCCCTAACTAAACTCTAGTGAAACCAATTGCCTTCAGAAGTCACCTAATTAGTAAATAGAGTCCACCTGTGTGTAATTTAATCTTAGTATAAATACAGTTGTTCTGTAAAGCCCTCAGAGGTTTGTTAGAGAACTTTAATGAACAAACAGCTTCATGAAGGCCAAGGGACACACCAGACAGGTCAGGGATAGAGTTGTGGAGAAGTTTAAAGCAGGGTTAGGTTATAAAAGAATATCCCAAGCTTTGAACATCTTCCACTGTTCAATCCATCATCCGAAAATGGAAAGAGTATGGCACAACTGGAAACCTACCAAGACATGGTCGTCCACCTAAACTGACCAGCCGGGCAAGGAGAGAATTCATCAGAGAAGCAGCCAAGAGGCCCATGGGAACTCTGGAGGAGCTGCAGAGATCCACAGCTCAGGTGGGAGAATCTGTTCACAGGACAACTATTAAGCCCCATACACACGGTCGGAAAATCCGACCACCAAATCCATCGGATTTGGTCCGACGGATTTAGTCCGACACTGGTGTTGCATACACACGGTCGGACAAAGTTGTCGGAAAATCCGATCATTCTGAACGTGGTGACGTTTGTTGCCTACGACGGGACTACGTAGAGGCTAGTAGCCAATAGCTTTGGTCTTGTAATGTGATCTGAGCATGCGTGGCACTTTGTCCGTCGGAATTCGCTACACATGATCGGAATTGGTGTGATCGGACTTTGTTGTCGGAAAATTTATAGAGCAGGAGATAGAACTTTGTCCGTCGGACAATCCGATGGAAAATGTCCGATGGTGCCTACACACGGTCAGAATTTCCGACAACATTGTCCGATAGGACAGAATCCATCGGAAAATCCGACCGTGTGTATGGGGCTTTAGTCGTGTTCTCCACCAACCTGGCCTTTATGGAAGAGTGGCAAGAAGAAAGACACTGCTGAAGGAAAGCCAAAAGAAGTCTCATTTTCAGTTTGCGAGAAGCCATGTGGGGGACACAGCAAACATGTGGAAGAAGGTGCTCTGGTCAGATGAGACCAAAATTTTACTTTTTAGCCTAAAAGCAAAACGCTATGTGTGGGGGAAAACTAACACTAACACTAAAGCCCCATACACACGGTCGGACAATCCGCGGACCAGGTCCGTCGTACTTTGTCCGATGTTGGTTTTGCGTACACACGGTCGGACAAAGTTGTCGGAAAATCCGATCATTCTGAACGTGGTGACGTTTGTTGCCTACGACGGGACTACGTAGAGGCTAGTAGCCAATAGCTTTGGTCTTGTAATGTGATGTGAGCATGCGTAGCACTTTGTCCGGTCGGACAACCGTACACACGATCGGATTTGGTGTGATCGGACCGTGTTGTCGGCAAATCTTTCCAGCAGGAGATAAGACTTTGTCCGTCGGACAATCCGACGTACACTGTCCGATGGTGCATACACACGGTCTGATTTTTCAACAACATTGTCCGATCGGACAGAATCCATGAAAAAGTCTGACCGTGTGTATGGGGCTTAACACTGTTAGCGGCGAGATTGACACCCGTGAGTCCCGTTGCGGGAGCCAGCGCCGAGCTATGTTGCTCCTCCCGATGGCGAGAAGCACAGCTCGTATCAGTGATTTCCAGCGCAATCCCATCGCGCTGGAAACACAATATCGGCGGCACCTACTGTATGTGGTATCGCTGTAATTATCAGAAGCAGGAGAATTTGTTTTAGGTGTTTTTTTGTTGCTAGGTTATGGTAGTAGCAAGAAATACACAAGCTAAAAGTAAAAAAAAAAAAAAAAATCTTTTTTTTTTTTAAACTATTTTAGGCCAGTTTTCCTTTGATAATAAAAAAAAATGCAGGACATATCCATAACAATTTACCACCAAATGAAAGCCAAATTTGTCCTATAAAAAACAAGGTATAATCCACCTGGATGCACAAAATAGCTGTGATATGTACATGTACATATCATGTTATTGTGCTTAGGCATTACCATTTGTTTTACCCTTAGGTGCAAAGGGGTTTACGCATGTGGACTAATTGTAGCTAATTTAAGCTGAGAGCTCAGTTTAACCACTTGCCGCCCGCCATATAACAAAATGACGTCGGCAAAGTGGTTGTGATATCCTGACATTTATGACGCATATGATGTCTTTCAGAATATGGAGCCACTGCGCAGCCCCGGCAACACACATCATGGCGATCGTTGTTGCAACTCTGATCTACGTAAACAGACTTGACAGACGCGAGTAGAGGAGAGCCAATTGGCTGCTCTCCTGACTGGGGGGGTCTGTGCTGAATTTTTATCAGCACAGCCCCCCTCGGATGCCCGCCCAGGACCACCAGGATGCTGCCAGGACCACCACACTGAACCACCAGGTATGCCACACTAGACCACCAGGGAAATGCCAATCAGTGCCCAGGCAGCTGCCAATCAGTGCCAAAGAAAAATACCTGCCAGTGCCAGTGCCACCAGTGATGCCTATCAGTTAAATCTATCAGTGCCCATCAATGCCCATAAGTGCCGCCTTTCAGTGCCCAGCAGTGCCGTCTATCAGGGCCACCCATAAGTACCCATCAGTGCAGCCTTTCAGTGCCCATCAGTGTCGCCTAATAGTGCCCATCAGTGCCCACCAGTGCCACCTATGAGTGCCCATAAGTGCCACCTATCAGTGCTGCCTATCAGAGCCCATCAGTTGCGCCTATTAATGCCCTTCGTCAGTGCCCATCAGTGCCACCTCATCGGTGCCGCCTTATCAGTGTCCATCAGTGCAGCTTATCAGTGCCCATCAGTGAAGGAGAAAACTTACTTATTTACAAAATTTTATAACAAAAACCAAGAAAAACTTTTTTTTTTAATTTTTGGTAATTTTTTTTATTCGTTTAGCAAAAAATAAAAACTGCAGAGGTGATCAAATACCACCAAAAAAAATCTCTATTTGTGGGAACAAAATGATAAAAATTCTGTTTGGGTACAGCGCTGCATGACCGCGCAATTATCATTTAAATAGTGACAGCGCTGAAAGCTGAAAATTCGCCTGGGCAGGATAGTGCGCAAGTGCCCGGTATCAAAGTGGTTAACAAACGCACCAAGTCATAATAACAGCAAATAACATTATCAATAGCCTGAGGTGTTCTGTACCATTGAATAAAAATAATATTTTTTTATTTTCTTATCTCCACCTTTGACAATAGTAATTCCGCGTTGTGAGACGGTTCCTGGGTGTTTCATTGGAGTTCTGAGTCTGATGTACCTGCTCTGACCTCGGCACATCTGGCCGGGGCTGCCACTCAATGGGTGGGATTTGGTGTGCAGACACAAAGCGAAAAGGATAAAGGTCAGACTGTATCCTCTAAATCCACCCAGCGAGGAGCCGGTCCTGCCGGACTAATACCTCTTTTAACTGGCCGGGTTAGCTGCGGACACAGAAACGAGGGGATGATCAAGCTAGGTTTAGAGCATAGTGACATTCCTTTTTTCTTTTTTTTATTCTCTTCCATCGGCCGAATGTTTTAAAAGGAAAAAATATCTGGGGTGGTGTGACTGAGCTCCAGCCAGGGTTGTTTTGCTTTGATATCATTTTGTTGTTTAATCGTGTCATCACTTTCTTTCATCTGCTCGCCTCGTATCTTTTGTGTGTTCCACGCCGCTGGGAATTTCGCCTGAGCCTCCATTCCAGACAGGACAATTTACCTACTCGCTGATTTACACATCGCTTTTTCAGAACTGTGATTCTAATTAATAAAATAAAGAAAACATTCAACTAAACATTATCTGTGTTATACAAAAGAAACAAATAGCGTTAAACGACATTAGACATGTGCAATTCGTTTCGTATTTTTTTTGTTTTTCGTTAAAATTCGTCATATTCGTTCATTCATTATCTACGAAAGAATAAAATCCGAAAAACTAAAACAGGAACAACGAAAATCAAAATGAACGAAAAAATTCGTACATTCGTAACTTTTTTTTTTGTTGAATTGGTAATTTTTCCGTGTCCCTTACAATGGCGCTGCTTAACGTGCTTCGGATGGATTGAACGAAAAAATTCGTACATTCGTAACTTTTTTTTTTGATTCGTAATTTTCCGTGTCTTCTACAATGTAATAATAGCATACACATTACATAAAATTATGAATTATGCTCCGATTACGAATCTACGAAAACAATGTTACGAAAGTACGAATAAATCAATCTTATGAAAGTACGAATGTAACTAAATCTACGAAAATACAAATGCGTCCGAATTTCGAATAAACGAAAATTAAACTAACGGAAAAACGAATCAACGAAAAGATAACTTTTACGGAAATACGAATCGTTACGAATACGAACACCGACGACTTACGAATTTACGAATCGTTACGAATCAACGGAAAACGAAAAAAAAAAAACGAAAATAAACAAATTTTTCTATGTGCACATGTCTAAACGACATTATGGGGGATATTTACGAAAGGGCAAATCCACTTTGCACTACAAGTGCAAAGTGCACTTGAAATTGCACTGAAAGTGCACTGTAAATCTGAGGGGCAGATCTGAAATGAGGGGAAGCTCTGCTGATTTTATTATCCAATCGTGTGCAAGCTTAAATGCTGTTTTTTATTTTCCTTGCATGTCCCCCTCGGATCTACAGCAACTGCACTTCCAAGTGCACTTACAGTGCAATTTCAAGTGCACTTTGCACTTGTAGTTTGCACTTGTAGTGCAAAGTGGATTTGCCTTTCGTAAATAACCCCCACTGTTACTAAAAGTATTGGGCCGCCTGCCTTTACACACACATGAACTTTATTGGCATCCCAATCTTAGTCCATAGGGTTCAGTATTGAGTTGGCCCACCCTTTGCAGCTATAACAGCTTCAACTCTTCTGGGAAGGCTGTCCACAAGGTTTAGGAGTGTGTCTATGGGAATGTTTGACCATTCTTCCGAAGCGCATGTGTGAGGTCAGGATGAGAAGGTCTGGCTCGTAGTCTCCACTCTAATTCATCCCAAAGGTGTTCTATCAGGTTAAGGTCAGGACTCCGAGTTCCTCCACCCAAAACTCGCTCATCCATGTCCTTGCTTTGTGCACTGGTCCAAATCATTTGGTGGAGGGGGGATTATGGCATGTGGTTGTTGCTTTAAGGGTTGAGCTTTGCCCCTTAGTTCCAGTGAAGGGAACTCTTAAGGCATCAGCATACCAAGACATTTTGGACAATTTCATGTTCCCAACTTTGTGGGAACAGTTTGGGGATTGCTACTTCCTGTTCCAACATGACTGTGCCCCTGTTGGAAATGCTGGACCTTTAAATTTCTCATTCTAAAGTAAGTTTGCAAACTCCACTACTGAGTGATATCCACACACTTCCCAAATTGGTATAATCCAACATCGTACGCAAAATAGAGCCTCAAGGACTCTTATCCAGAATATATAGACCAGGGTTTCTCAAGCAGGGTTCCATGGATCCCTAAGGTTCCTCCAAAGGTTACTAGGAGTTCCTTGAGCAATGAGCAGATCATTTCCCACTGGCATCCATTGATATTTTTAGCTATCTATAAGGGGGTAATTATTACCAATGACCACAAGTGTAATGCGGCGTACACACGGTCGGAATTTCCGATGGAAACAGTCCGATGGGAGCTTTTCATCGGATTTTCCAACCGTGTGTATGCCCAATGGTCTTTTTCTGTCGGAATTTCCGACGGACTTTGAATTGAGAACCTGTTCTCAATTTTTCAGACGGAAAACCTTTCTATCGGATTTTACGATCGTGTGTATGCAATTCCGACACGCAAAATTCTGACGCATGCTCGGAAACAATTCGATGCATGCTCGGAAGCATTAAACTTCCCTTTTATAGTGCTGTCGAACGTGTTTTATGCCGCTGTGTTATTGACCGTCGGAATTTGGTGTGATCGTGTGTAGGCAACACAGCTTGAGCGGAATTCCGTCGGAATTCCGTTGGTGAATAGAGTATTTTCCGTCGAGAATTCCGATCGTGTGTACGCGGCATAAGGGACATTCTTCCCACTGACCATCACACTAATGTATCAAGAGTTGTATTTTTAGCAGGGGTTACCTAATAGGGATGAGCCGAACACCCCCGGGTTCGGTTCGAACCAGAACCTTCGAACGGACCGAAAGTTCGCGCGAATTTTCGAACCCTATACGTTATAATGGACGCGAACGTTCGAAATCAAAAGTGCTAATTACAACGGCCAATATGCATGTTAATGTCATAAAACAGGTTTGGGGACCCGGGTCCTGCCCCAGGGGACATATATCAATGCAAAAAGAACTTTTAAAAACTAACGTTTTTTCGGGAGCAGTCATTTTAATGATGCATAAAGTGAAAAAAAAAAAGTGAAATTTTCCTTTAAATATGGTACCTGGGGGGTGTCTAAAGTATGCCTGTGAAGTGGCATGTGTTTCCCGTGTTTAGAACTGTCCTTGCACAAAATGACATTTGTAAAGGAAAAAAAGAAGCCATTTAAAACCACTTGCGGCTTTAGGTTTGTTCTTAAGTAGAATCTGAACAGGTACATTATGAAGTGTAGCTCCATCCCAAAAAAATCTATTTTTAAGCTTTTTGGAGAACATAGGGAGGGGTTATCACCCCTGTAACATTTGCTGTCTTTGCACATCTGTTCAGAACATGTCACCTCACTTTCCGTCCCAATGACAAATGTTTTTGGAAAAGTGGGGTTTTAATTGAAACAAGGATTGGTGATAAAGTATCAGTAGAGAGGAGATACCTTTTTCCCAAATTAAATCTAACAGGATAGAATTTCCCTTCCTAGGGGTAGATTTCCTCTCACTTCCTGTTTTCTCTTTCCATTTGCAAGTAGGAGTCGTTTGTAAGTTGGATGTTTGAAAGTAGGGGCCTGGCGTATATACTCTGCAGAAATTTGCCCTATTAGATGTTGGTGTAGCCACAAGACTGGTGGGCACAGGAATGGGCCCTGCTATGAGTTAATAGATCAAGATTTGTAATTGCATGCACCTGTTGAACAGGGCAGAAAAATTGGGGGTGGTGGTGGTGGTGGACGGTGTTGCCACAAGACTGTAAGCTCTCACAGTTACTCTTGGTGGGCGCAGGAATGGGCCCTGCTGTGAGTTATTAGATCAAGATTTGTAATTGCAAGCACCTGATGAACAGGGCAGAAAAATTGGGCCTTTGGCGGTGGTGGTGGACGGTGTTGCCACAAGACTGTAGGCCCTCATAGTTACTCTTGGTGGGCGCAGGAATGGGCCCTGCTGTGAGTTATTAGATCAAGATTTGTAATTGCAAGCACCTGATGAACAGGGCAGAAAAATTGGGCCTTTGGCGGTGGTGGTGGACGGTGTTGCCACAAGACTGTAGGCCCTCACAGTTACTCTTGGTGGGCGCAGGAATGGGCCCTGTTGTGAGTTATTAGATCAAGATTTGTAATTGCAAGCACCTGATGAACAGGGCAGAAAAATTGGGCCTTTGGCGGTGGTGGTGGACGGTGTTGCCACAAGACTGCAGGCCCTCATAGTTACTCTTGGTGGGCGCAGGAATGGGCCCTGCTGTGAACTATTAGATCAAGATTTGTAATTACCCGCCCCTGTTAAACAGGGGCTGAAAAAATTGTGCCTTAGGCACTGGTGCTGGTGCCACAACACTGCAACCCCTCACAGAGACTGTACTTGGAGCACAGCAGTCACACGTGTTGCGAAGCATTTTTTTAAAAAATTGTAAGTACCCGCCCCTGTTAAACAGGGGCTGAAAAATTGTGCCTTAGGCACTGGTGCTGGTGCCACAACACTGCAACCCGGCCCTCACAGATACTGTACTTGGAGCACAGCAGTCACACGTGTTGCGAAGCATTTTTTTAAAAAATTGTAAGTACACGCCCCTGTTAAACAGGGGCTGAAAAATTGTGCCTTAGGCACTGGTGCTGGTGCCACAACACTGCAACCCGGCCCTCACAGATACTGTACTTGGAGCACAGCAGTCACACGTGTTGCGAAGCATTTTTTTTAAAAAATTGTAAGTACCCGCCCCTGTTAAACAGGGGCTGAAAAATTGTGCCTTAGGCACTGGTGCTGGTGCCACAACACTGCAACCCGGCCCTCACAGATACTGTACTTGGAGCACAGCAGTCACACGTGTTGCGAAGCATTTTTTTAAAAAATTGTAAGTACCCGCCCCTGTTAAACAGGGGCTGAAAAATTGTGCCTTAGGCACTGGTGCTGGTGCCACAACACTGCAACACGGCCCTCACAGAGACTGTACTTGGAGCACAGCAGTCACACGTGTTGCGAAGCATTTTTTTAAAAAATTGTAAGTACACGCCCCTGTTAAACAGGGGCTGAAAAATTGTGCCTTAGGCACTGGTGTGGTGGCATGGATCATTGAGGAGGAGGAAGAGGATAGTCAGTGAACATAAGAGGACAGTCACTCAGCATCAGCATAGGCAGTCTTGAAGGGATGTGACATTAAAAATTATTCGGTTATATCCGCCTCAGGTGCCTGGTAGCTGGTGGTGATCCAAGACTGATTCATTTTGATGAATGTCAGTCGATCAACCGAGGCGGTGGACAGGCGCACCCTATGATCAGTCACAAATCCTCCAGCAGCACTGAATGTGCGTTCGGAAAGAACGCTGGAGGCAGGACAGGCCAGTAGCTCAATTGCATACTGTGCAAGCTCTGGCCAGTGATCCATCCTCAGGACCCAGTAAGCCAGAGGATTTTCGGTGGGAAAGGTGTCCAAGTCTGACCTTGCCCCAAGGTATTCCTGCACCATGTATATCAGACGCTGGCGATGGTTGCTGGAACCGATCATACCTTGGGGCTGCGGACTAAAAAATTGTCTGAACGCATCAGTCAGACGTCCACCTTCCCCACCGCTCCTTCTGCCACTGACCGAAGCCTCAGCAACTCGTCGCCCAGGACCAGGAGTTTGTAGCCTCCCAGTTTCTGGGAACGCGTTGCACAGACCTTTCTGCAAGGCCTCCCTGAGATGTCTCATCCTCTGCTCCCTCTGCGACGGCAAGATAAGGTCCGCAACCTTACCCTTGTACCGCGGATCAAGGAGAGTGGCCAGCCAGTAATGGTCCCTCTCCTTGATCCGAAGAACACGAGGATCCTTCCGCAGGCTTTGCAGGATCAGGGAGGCCATGCAGCGTAGGTTAGCTGAGGCATTCGGTCCGGAGTCTTCTGGGTCACTGAGGATGACATGATCGCCAGCCACCTCCTCCCAGCCACGTACAAGTCCACTGGTTTGTTGGGACTGTACATCATCCCTAAAAGACTGCTGCTGCTGATGCTGAGTGCCAGGCTCCACCTCCATGCTCACACAATCCTCCTCCTCCTCCTCCTCCTCCTCCTCATCCTCTTCCTGTGTGATGGGTGGGACAGAAGGAACACTGTCCGGATAAAGGGGGCCTTGAGAGGCAAGGAAGTCCTCCTCTTCCTGCCTCTGTTCTGCCTCAAGTGCCCTGTCCATTATCCCACGCAGCGTATGCTCCAACAGGTGGACAAGAGGGACAGTGTCACTGATGCATGCACTGTCACTGCTCACCATCCTCGTGGCCTCCTCAAATGGTGAGAGGACAGTGCATGCATCCCTGATCATGCTCCACTGACGTGGGGAAAAAAAACCAAGCTCCCCTGACCCTGTCCTGGTGCCGTAGTCGCAAAGGTACTCATTGATGGCCCTCTGCTGCGTGTGCAGTCGCTGCAGCATGGCCAACGTTGAGTTCCACCTGGTGGGCATGTCACATATTAGGCGGTTCTTGGGCAGGTTCAGCTCCTTTTGCAGCTCAGTCAGCCGAGCACTGGCATTATAAGATCGGTGGAAATGCACACAGACTTTCCTGGCCTGCCTCAGGACATCCTGTAAGCCTGGGAACCTGCCCAAGAACCGCTGCACCACCAGGTTGAGGACGTGAGCCATGCAGGGCACATGGGTGAGCTGCCCCTGTCGCAGGGCGGAGAGGAGGTTGGTGCCATTGTCAGAAACGACCATTCCTGGCTTAAGCTGACGTGGCGTCAACCACCTCTCGGCCTGCCCCTGCAGAGCTGCCAGAACCTCTGGCCCAGTGTGGCTCCTGTCCCCCAAACACACCAGCGCAAGCACGGCATGGCATCTTTTTGCCTGCGTACTTGCGTAGCCCCTTGTACGCCTACGGAGCACCGCTGGTTCCAAGGACAGAGCACTGGAGGAAGAAGAAGAGGAGGGGGTGGAGGAGAGAGGTGTGTCACAACCAGTAGCAGTAGTCGCGTTTTGGAGGCGTGGTGGCGGAACAACCTCCAACACTACTGCACCTTGTCCTGCATCCCTCCCAGCTGCCAATAGAGTGACCCAATGGGCCGTGAAAGAAAGGTACCGTCCCTGTCCATGCCTGCTGGACCATGAGTCAGCGGTAATATGCACCTTACCGCTGACCGCCCTGTCCAGCGAGGCATGGACATTGCCCTCCACATGCCGGTAGAGAGACGGAATCGCCTTCCGCGAGAAAAAGTGGCGTTTGGGAACCTGCCACTGAGGAACCGCACATTGAACAAACTCACGGAAGGGGGCCGAGTCTACCAACTGAAAAGGCAGCAGTTGAAGTGCTAGCAATTTAGCAAGGCTAGCATTCAACCGCTGGGCATGTGGATGGCTGGGAGTGTACTTCTTTCTACGGTCCAGCAGCTGGGGCAGGGAAATTTGCCTGCTGCAATCGGACGTCGGTGTACTGCAAGTACTTGGTTGTGACACACCGAATTCTACACCTTCAGTCCTCTCAGAGCAGCTTTCAGAGAGGACTGAAGGTGTAGTGGGGATGGAGATCCCAGCTGAGGAGGAGCAAGGAGAGGTCCGCTTAGTTCTTTGGTGTGGGTCTTTTATGTGTGCCTGCCAACGAGCTGCATGGCAGGTCGCCATATGTCTGGTCATGCTTGTTGTGCCCAAGCGGCTGATGTTTTGGCCACGCGAGATACGCTTGAGACAAATATTGCAAATAGCAGTGGTGCGATCTGCTGCACTCGTCTCAAAAAAGGCCCACACCAAAGAACTTTTCTGATAACGTGCAGAGGCAGCGCCCTGCACAGGCGGAGCTCTGCGGTGTTGTACAGTTGCTGTGCTGGCCTCTACCTGGCCTCCAGGGGGCATCCTGCCTCGTTGGACATGTGACGCCGCATCCTCCTCCTCCTCGTCCTCCTCCTCATCCTCTCTCCCTTGAGGCACCCACGTGGAGTCAGTGACCTCATCATCCCCTCCCTCTTCACCACTAGAGCAAACCTGGCAGTAAGCTGCAGCTGGTGGAACAGTACTGCCAGATTCCTCAAGCTGGGTATCGTCATCCGAGCCTTCGAATCGTTGGGCATCCTCCTGGAGCATGTACCCAACACTGTGCTCAAAGAGTTCGGGGGGACTCCTCAGGAGGACATGGTGGGTCTAGGGAAGGGGTGGCTGATGATGCTCTGTCAGTACCCTGAGCCTGGGTGAGAGAGGATGAGGAGGATGAGGAGGGCTTGGTCATCCATTCTACCAAGCCTTCAGCATGATGCGGCTCCACATGTCCAGCTGCCGAAAACAAAGACGCGCGTGTCCCATGGCCACGTGCTGATGACGATGCACGACCACGTCCACGTCCACGGCCACGTCCACTAGAAACAGAGCCTGCCTGCCCTGTGTTCTTGGCTCTGCACGCTCTGCCTCCCCTTGGCGGTCTTCCAGCCATTGTAGTCGGTAGTCCTGTGGGTGCTGCTGAGAAGAAAATATAGGAGCTCTGTGTGATGCCACTAACACACTAGAAGTCCTATGGGTGCTTCTGCAAAGAAAATAGAGGAGCTCTGTGTGATGCCACTAACACACTAGAAGTCCTGTGGGTGCTGCTGAGAAGAATATATAGGAGCTCTGTGTGATGCCACTAACACACTAGAAGTCCTATGGGTGCTTCTGCAAAGAAAATAGAGGAGCTCTGTGTGATGCCACTAACACACTAGAAGTCCTGTGGGTGCTGCTGAGAAGAATATATAGGAGCTCTGTGTGATGCCACTAACACACTAGAAGTCCTGTGGGTGCTTCTGCAAAGAAAATAGAGGAGCTCTGTGTGATGCCACTAACACACTAGAAGTCCTGTGGGTGCTTCTGCAAAGAAAATAGAGGAGCTCTGTGTGATGCCACTAACACACTAGAAGTCCTGTGGGTGCTTCTGCAAAGAAAATAGAGGAGCTCTGTGTGATGCCACTAACACACTAGAAGTCCTGTGGATGCTTCTGCAAAGAAAATAGAGGAGCTCTGTGTGATGCCACTAACACACTAGAAGTCCTGTGGGTGCTTATGCAAAGAAAATAGAGGAGCTCTGTGTGATGCCACTAACACACTAGAAGTCCTGTGGGTGCTGCTGAGAAGAATATATAGGAGCTCTGTGTGATGCCACTAACACACTAGAAGTCCTGTGGGTGCTTCTGCAAAGAAAATAGAGGAGCTCTGTGTGATGCCACTAACACACTAGAAGTCCTGTGGGTGCTTATGCAAAGAAAATAGAGGAGCTCTGTGTGATGCCACTAACACACTAGAAGTCCTGTGGGTGCTGCTGAGAAGAATATATAGGAGCTCTGTGTGATGCCACTAACACACTAGAAGTCCTATGGGTGCTTCTGCAAAGAAAATAGAGGAGCTCTGTGTGATGCCACTAACACACTAGAAGTCCTGTGGGTGCTTCTGCAAAGAAAATAGAGGAGCTCTGTGTGATGCCACTAACACACTAGAAGTCCTGTGGGTGCTGCTGAGAAGAATATATAGGAGCTCTGTGTGATGCCACTAACACACTAGAAGTCCTATGGGTGCTTCTGCAAAGAAAATAGAGGAGCTCTGTGTGATGGGACTAACACACTTCAAGTCCTATAGGTGCTTCTGGAAGAAAATAAAGGTCTGTGTGATGGGACTAACACACTTCAAGTCCTATAGGTGCTTCTGGGAACAAAATATAGCTCTGTGTGTGTGATGGGACTAACACACTTCAAGTCCTATAGTTGCTTCTGGGAACAAAATATAGCTCTGTGTGTGTGATGGGACTAACACACTTCAAGTCCTATAGGTGCTTCTGGGAACAAAATATAGCTCTGTGTGTGTGATGGGACTAACACACTTCAAGTCCTATAGGTGCTTCTGGGAACAAAATATAGCTCTGTGTGTGTGATGGGACTAACACACTTCAAGTCCTATAGGTGCTTCTGGGAACAAAAATATAGCTCTGTGTGTGTAATGGGACTAACACACTTCAAGTCCTATAGGTGCTTCTGGGAACAAAATATAGCTCTGTGTGTGTGATGGGACTAACACACTTCAAGTCCTATAGGTGCTTCTGGGAACAAAATATAGCTCTGTGTGTGTGATGGGACTAACACACTTCAAGTCCTATAGGTGCTTCTGGGAACAAAATATAGCTCTGTGTGTGTGATGGGACTAACACACTTCAAGTCCTATAGGTGCTTCTGGGAACAAAATATAGCTCTGTGTGTGTGATGGGACTAACACACTTCAAGTCCTATAGGTGCTTCTGGGAACAAAATATAGCTCTGTGTGTGTGATGGGACTAACACACTTCAAGTCCTATAGGTGCTTCTGGGAACAAAATATAGCTCTGTGTGTGTGATGGGACTAACACACTTCAAGTCCTATAGGTGCTTCTGGGAACAAAATATAGCTCTGTGTGTGTGATGGGACTAACACACTTCAAGTCCTATAGGTTCTTCTGGGAACAAAATATAGCTCTGTGTGTGTGATGGGACTAACACACTTCAAGTCCTATAGGTGCTTCTGGGAACAAAATATAGCTCTGTGTGTGTGATGGGACTAACACACTTCAAGTCCTATAGGTGCTTCTGGGAAGAAAATATAGCTCTGTGTGTGTGATGGGACTAACACACTTCAAGTCCTATAGGTGCTTCTGGGAACAAAATATAGCTCTGTGTGTGTGATGGGACTAACACACTTCAAGTCCTATAGGTGCTTCTGGGAAGAAAATATAGCTCTGTGTGTGTGATGGGACTAACACACTTCAAGTCCTATAGGTTCTTCTGGGAACAAAATATAGCTCTGTGTGTGTGATGGGACTAACACACTTCAAGTCCTATAGGTGCTTCTGGGAACAAAATATAGCTCTGTGTGTGTGATGGGACTAACACACTTCAAGTCCTATAGGTGCTTCTGGGAACAAAATATAGCTCTGTGTGTGTGATGGGAATAACACACTTCAAGTCCTATAGGTGCTTCTGGGAACAAAATATAGCTCTGTGTGTGTGATGGGACTAACACACTTCAAGTCCTATAGGTGCTTCTGGGAACAAAATATAGCTCTGTGTGTGTGATGGGACTAACACACTTCAAGTCCTATAGGTGCTTCTGGGAAGAAAATATAGCTCTGTGTGTGTAATGGGACTAACACACTTCAAGTCCTATAGGTGCCTCTGGGAACAAAATATAGCTCTGTGTGTGTGATGGGACTAACACACTTCAAGTCCTATAGGTGCTTCTGGGAAGAAAATATAGCTGTGTGTGTGTGATGGGACTAACACACTTCAAGTCCTATAGGTTCTTCTGGGAACAAAATATAGCTCTGTGTGTGTGATGGGACTAACACACTTCAAGTCCTATAGGTGCTTCTGGGAACAAAATATAGCTCTGTGTGTGTGATGGGACTAACACACTTCAAGTCCTATAGGTGCTTCTGGGAACAAAATATAGCTCTGTGTGTGTGATGGGACTAACACACTTCAAGTCCTATAGGTGCTTCTGGGAACAAAATATAGCTCTGTGTGTGTGATGGGACTAACACACTTCAAGTCCTATAGGTGCTTCTGGGAACAAAATATAGCTCTGTGTGTGTGATGGGACTAACACACTTCAAGTCCTATAGGTGCTTCTGGGAAGAAAATATAGCTCTGTGTGTGTAATGGGACTAACACACTTCAAGTCCTATTGGTGCCTCTGGGAACAAAATATAGCTCTGTGTGTGTGATGGACTAACACACTTCAAGTCCTATAGGTGCTTCTGGGAAGAAAATATAGCTCTGTGTGTGTGATGGGACTAACACACTTCAAGTCCTATAGGTTCTTCTGGGAACAAAATATAGCTCTGTGTGTGTGATGGGACTAACACACTTCAAGTCCTATAGGTGCTTCTGGGAACAAAATATAGCTCTGTGTGTGTGATGGGACTAACACACTTCAAGTCCTATAGGTGCTTCTGGGAAGAAAATATAGCTCTGTGTGTGTAATGGGACTAACACACTTCAAGTCCTATAGGTGCCTCTGGGAAGAAAATATAGCTCTGTGTGTGTGATGGGACTAACACACTTCAAGTCCTATAGGTGCTTCTGGGAAGAAAATATAGCTCTGTGTGTGTGATGGGACTAACACACTTCAAGTCCTATAGGTGCTTCTGGGAAGAAAATATAGCTCTGTGTGTGTGATGGGACTAACACACTTCAAGTCCTATAGGTGCTCCTGGGAAGAAAATATAGCTCTGTGTGTGTGATGGGACTAACACACTTCAAGTCCTATAGGTGCTTCTGGGAACAAAATATAGCTCTGTGTGTGTGATGGGACTAACACACTTCAAGTCCTATAGGTGCTTCTGGGAACAAAATATAGCTCTGTGTGTGTGATGGACTAACACACTTCAAGTCCTATAGGTGCCTCTGGGAACAAAATATAGCTCTGTGTGTGTGATGGGACTAACACACTTCAAGTCCTATAGGTGCTTCTGGGAAGAAAATATAGCTCTGTGTGTGTGATGGGACTAACACACTTCAAGTCCTATAGGTTCTTCTGGGAACAAAATATAGCTCTGTGTGTGTGATGGGACTAACACACTTCAAGTCCTATAGGTGCTTCTGGGAACAAAATATAGCTCTGTGTGTGTGATGGGACTAACACACTTCAAGTCCTATAGGTGCTTCTGGGAACAAAATATAGCTCTGTGTGTGTGATGGGACTAACACACTTCAAGTCCTATAGGTGCTTCTGGGAACAAAATATAGCTCTGTGTGTGTGATGGGACTAACACACTTCAAGTCCTATAGGTGCTTCTGGGAACAAAATATAGCTCTGTGTGTGTGATGGGACTAACACACTTCAAGTCCTATAGGTGCTTCTGGGAAGAAAATATAGCTCTGTGTGTGTAATGGGACTAACACACTTCAAGTCCTATAGGTGCCTCTGGGAAGAAAATATAGCTCTGTGTGTGTGATGGGACTAACACACTTCAAGTCCTATAGGTGCTTCTGGGAAGAAAATATAGCTCTGTGTGTGTGATGGGACTAACACACTTCAAGTCCTATAGGTGCTTCTGGGAAGAAAATATAGCTCTGTGTGTGTGATGGGACTAACACACTTCAAGTCCTATAGGTGCTTCTGGGAAGAAAATATAGCTCTGTGTGTGTGATGGGACTAACACACTTCAAGTCCTATAGGTGCTTCTGGGAACAAAATATAGCTCTGTGTGTGTGATGGGACTAACACACTTCAAGTCCTATAGGTGCTTCTGGGAACAAAATATAGCTCTGTGTGTGTGATGGGACTAACACACTACAAGTCCTATAGGTGCTTCTGGGAACAAAATATAGGAGCTCTGCCTGCCTGCCACGAACACACTACAAGTCCTATAGGTGCTTCTGGGAACAAAATATAGGAGCTCTGCCTGCCTGCCACGAACACACTACAAGTCCTATAGGTGCTTCTGGGAACAAAATATAGGAGCTCTGCCTGCCTGCCACGAACACACTACAAGTCCTATAGGTGCTTCTGGTAACAAAATATAGGAGCTCTGCCTGCCTGCCACGAACACACTACAAGTCCTATAGGTGCTTCTGGTAACAAAATATAGGAGCTCTGCCTGCCTGCCACGAACACACTACAAGTCCTATAGGTGCTTCTGGTAACAAAATATAGGAGCTCTGCCTGCCTGCCACGAACACACTACAAGCCCCTCTTTCTCAATCAATCTTTGTAACTGAATCTATCTAACTCAATTTCTGTAAGTGAATCTCTCTACCTAACTAAATCGAGCAGAGTGTCACAGAATCAGCCTGCTCAATCTGCGCCGGAACAGCATGTGACCGGCGCAGACGGCGTGGCGGCCTTTTATAGGGGGGGGCGTGTACTACAGCCCCTGAGCTGTAATTGGCTACAGGCGTCCTGCCTGTAGCCAATTATGGCTCTTCAAGTTTCCGGGGCTGTGATTGGCCAAGCATGCGGGGTCACAGTGCATGCTTGGCCAATCATCAGCCAGCAATGCACTGCGCCGGCCGCGCCGGCCGCAATGCATTGCGGGGCCGCTCGCATCACACGAACGTGATGCGAGCGGCCAAAATAGTTCTGGGCTCGCCGAGCGAGCGAACGCCCGGTGCTCGATGCGAACGTGGGTTCGCATCGAGCACCGGGCCCATCCCTATTACCTAAGACCAGAAAGATATTTCAAAGCTTCCTCTGTGTTGAAAAGGTTCTGATATAGGCCATTAAATACAAAAATAGCCATAAGAGCTTCATAAGGAAACTGCCTCCAATGGTAACCAGATTACCGCTTCACTCTCCAATAGCATGTATTTTCAGTGGGCCCCAAAAAAAATATTAAAGGTGAAGACCATAGCGTAGTATGTAAAATCAATGCTTTATTAAAAATATTGTGTACACTTACATTAGAATTCCTTCAAAACGCTTTGCTCTATAGACTACAGTCCATCAATCCAGGCAGACACTCCGACAGTGGACACTTGCTGTTACCATGCATGATGACATCATGTCATAGCCACGTCCCACGCATTTCGTCAGAAATGATGTCGTCAGGGGACTGGCTAGTTTGTTTTTGTTTTTATTGTCTTTGCCTTTTTGGGGGGGATTTCTTCTAAAGTGCATCTTGAGTGTTGTGTTACTTTGGTTAAAAGTGTCTCAAGTTGTACAGCAATCTTCAAGGAAATAAAGGGTATCTTTACTGTTATAGAAGATGTAAACAGATGTACAGAAAGTTAACCGGTTCCCGACCGGCGCACGACGATGGACGTTGGCAGAATAGCACGGACAGGCATAAGGGGGCGTATAGGTACGTCCCTTTAAAAATGCCGCCGTGCCATCATTTGCGCACGCCGGTCGGGACCCCCGTGAGTCCGGTCGTGGGCCCCGCGGACTCGATCGCCGCAGGGATACCCGCAATTGTCTCACGGGAAGGCTGAATGGGGAGATGCGGAAGTAAACAGCATCTCCCCGTTCTGCCTAGCAACAAGTGACACTGATCTCTGCTCCCTGTGATTGGAGCAGAGATCAGTGTTCACTAACACACAGCCACGCCCCCCACAGTTAGTAACACACCCCTAGGAACATTTAACCCCTACACTGCCACCTAGTGGTTAACGCCTTCACTGCCAGTGTCATTTACACAGGAATCAGTGCATTTAAATAGCACTGATTGCTGTATAAATGACAATGGTCCCAAAAATGTGTCGAAAATGTCCGATGTGTCCGCCATAATGTCGCAGTCACAATAAAAATATGCCAAAAATATGTAGAAGAATACGTATCGGCCTAAGCTGAGGAAAAAAACATTTTTTATATATTTTTGGGGGATATTTATTATAGCAAAAAGTAAAAAAGAATGTGTTTTTATTTCAAAATTGTCGCTGTTTTTTTGTTTATAACGCAAAAAATAAAAACCGCAGGGGCGATCAAATACCACCAAAAGAAAGCTCTGTATGTGGGAAAAAAGGGACGTCAATTTTGTTTTGGAGCCACGTCACACGACTGCACAATTGTCAGTTAAAGTGACGCAGTGCCGAATCGCAAAAAGTGGTCTAGTCTTAAGCCAGCAAAATGATCCGGTCTGAAAGTGGTTATAAGACACAGAGGGTTCAAAGACACAGAGGAAACATAGAAACATAGAAAACTGACGTCAGAAAAAAGACTGGGTGGTCCATCAAGTCTTCCCATTTTTTATTTTTGTTTGTTTTTTATACATGTGAATTTGAATCTATCCATACATATGCATACACAGGCAGTCAACTCCACACACATCTAATTACCCTAGTTTAAGCATATAACAATAATATACATAATAATTGTTACTTAACTTCAAACAAGGGACTGTAATCAATTCTGAAGGTTTGCTTCAAGGTGTTATCATTTGGTCTGGGAGTACGGACATAGCTGGTCTTTTTCTTTCCAGTCCCCAACTCAGCTCAGTGCTCCTCTTGTTTCAATAGCATCTGAAAGTAGATGGGATATGTTGGGCAGCAAGTAAACATTTTGTCCATGAAGTTTATGTGTTGAAAGCATAAAAAATGTGCAGTTTGTTGTGTATAGGGCTGTGTAGCCGCAGACCAGTCAGGGTGTCCATGCTGACCGGTATCCACAGTCAAAAGCTCCTACAATGGCCCCATGAGCATCAGAACTGGACAACAGAGCAATGGAAAAAGGTGGCCTGGTTTGTTGAACCATATTTTCTTTTACATCATGTGGATGGCCGGGTGTTTGTGCATCACTTACCTGGGGAAGAGATGGCACCAAGATGTAGTGTGGGAAGAAGGCAAGCCAGCGGAGGCTGTGTGATGCTTTAGGCAATGTTCGGCTTGGAAACCTTGGGTGGTGCCATTCATGAGGATGTTACTTGACACGTACCACCTACCTAAGCATTGTTACTGACCAAGTACACCCCTTTGTGGAAATTCCCTGATGGTAATGGCCTCTTTGAACAGGATAATGTACCCTGCCACGTTGCAAAATTGGATCAAGAATGGTTTGAGGAACTCAACAACCAGTTTGGGGTGTTGACTTGGCTTCCAAATTCTCCAGATCTCAATCCATCAAGCATCTGTGGAATGTGCTAGAAAAAGGAAATGAGGGGAAATATCCACAGCAAAATCACCTCCAATACAGTTGCCACCAGATCAATGGTCCCTATTGGGAGAATCCGCCTTATGCTTTGATGAAAGTTGTAAAATTTTGGATGCTCCATCACTCGAGACAAATCGAGTGGGTGAACCTCACAAAAGAGAGCACAGAAAGAACTAAAAATCTGAAGAAAAAAATCTAACCCTTCCTTGTGCTACCCCTAAAAAAAGTTGGGACTAGAGATACAATTAAATCTTTGGCAGCCAAACAGGAGTCAACGTTCAGCAATCTCTAGAACTGTAAGCTGATGTTTGATTAGCTGCTGTGAGTTTTGCTCCTGGTACCATCCAAATAAATACAACAGACTGCAGATTAGAAGTCTCCTTGTGGTCTATTAGAAAATGAAGCTGGAGGTGATATTTTGCTTTGGAGATCGGATGTATTTCTTGCCCATGGGACTAGATTGGCAATAAGGCCAGCTGCCAGCTACTTGCTGTACTCATAAACATTTACGGAATGTCATCGCTTTCCGCCTTTATTATTTTAACTGAAATATCATATGTAAGAAAAATATTTCATTAATGAATCTGCACTAGGAATAAGTAAATCTTGCAAAATCCTCTTTTGCCATTAGTCTGATCCGCTTTGCTGACCTTGGATATCCGCCAGGTTCCTCTTTTGGATTATTCATCATTCCGCCAGGTTTTTCTTTGCAGCTGATGCCCTGGTTCTTTATAATTGTCAACCTTTTTAGCTTTTTATTTGGTTTAAGAGTGAGAGTCTCCCTCCTGATGGCTGCCAGCATACATACAGTATAGTCTACATAGGCGTGCACAGGTTATAGGTGCAGGGTTCTGTGGGGTGGGGACAGGGTGCACAATGAGGGGTGCAGGGTTCTGTGGGGTGGGGGCAGGGTGCAAGGTGATAGGTGCAGGGTTCTGTGGGGTGGGGCAGGGTGCATAGTGAGGGGTGCAGGGTTCTGTGGGGTGGGGACAGGGTTCACAGTGAGGGGTGCAGGGTTCTGTGGGGTGGGGACAGGGTGCACAGTGAGGGATGCAGGGTGCTGTGGGGTGGGGGCAGGGTGCAAGGTGATAGGTGCAGGGTTCTGTGGGGTGGGGCAGGGTGCATAGTGAGGGGTGCAGGGTTCTGTTGGGTGGGGACAGGGTTCACAGTGAGGGGTGCAGGGTTCTGTGGGGTGGGGCAGGGGGCATAGTGAGGGGTGCAGGGTTCTGTGGGGTGGGGCAGGGTGCATAGTGAGGGGTGCAGGGTTCTGTGGGGTGGGGTCGGGTGCATAGTGAGGGGTGCAGTGTGCTGTAGAGTTGGTCAGTATAGGGTGAGGGGTGCAGGGCAGATGGAAGGCACAGGGTCAGGAGAGGAGAAGAGGACAGTGTCAGAGGGGACCCCCAGATAGCCTAGCAGGGTTAGAGGGTTAAATGGTACTCACGATTTGGGCAGCCAGCAGTGTAGCCAATCTCTTCCTGCAGCACGTCCACTTGAGGGTGGGGGGGATGAGTTGGCATCGCGGGGGAGGGACCCAGGACACACGAGAGGGATTCACACAGCCAGCCATCCTCTGCACTTGCGCCCATTGCTCCATGTCAGTAACAGAGAGTTGGGCACAGCATCGATCACTGGGATTCACCATCCCAGACCCACCACTTCATCCACTGCACTGCGCTGTGCTGGGCTGGGATGGGTACTGGAGTCTGGGGCCAAAGGAGGACTGTTTATCCACGTTCAGGAGCAGGTGAAGTAATCTTCCACGGCCTTTGCTTACAATTAGATTAAAGCCCGCCCCCGTCAGATTGTTATAGAAGAAGCCGGGACTTTAATTTAATTGTCGGGAACAACAGTGCAGTAGATCACTCCGTCTGCACCCGAAAGTGGTTAAATAGTTCCCTTTTTGCCCCACCAGGCAGATAAACAATGAGGCTGCTTTTTCTGATTTTTCTTTTTGAAAAGAATCGCCCGCCGCCGGATGACGAGCATTGAGATTTCCAGTCATCTCTATGACCGTCGGAGGCCTGGGCGCGACGTTATGACGTCATGCCTGGTACCCGGAAGTAAACAAAGCCATGATCGCGGCTGTCAACATGAGATCAGTGAATTTTTTTACTGATCTCATGCTTTCCAGCCTGGAGGAGAGATGTGGGGTCTTATTGACCCCACATCTCTCCATTAAGAGGACCTGTCACATACATTCCTATTACAAGGGATGTTTACATTTCTTGTAATAGGAATAAAAGTGATCCAAATTTGTAAAAATAAAAAAAATTCAGTAAAATAAAAAAATAAGTCCCGCCCACATATGTAAACGCTGCTCAAACCACACATGTGAGGTATCGCCACGTGCGTTAGAGCGCGTGCAACAATTCAAGCACTAGACCCCATCTGTAACTCTAAACTGGTAACCTGTAAAAAAAATTAAAGCGTTGCCTATGGAGATTATTAAGTACCGAAGTTTGGTGCCATTCCATGATTGTGCGCAATTTTAAAGCATGACATGTTAGGTATCTATTTACTCGGCATAACATCATCTTTCATATTATATAAAAAAATTGGGCTAACTTTACTGTTTTGTTATTTTTTTAATTCATGAAACCATTTTGTTTAAAAAAAAATGCGTTTGAAAAATGATTGCGCAAATACCGTGTGAGATAAAAAGTTGCAATGACCGCCATTTTATTCCCTAGGGTGTCTGCTAAAAAAAACTTATATAATGTTTGGGGGTTCTGAGTAATTTTCTAGTAAAAAAATTATGATGTTTACATGAAGGAGAATAGGCCAGAATAGGCCCGGTATTGAAGTGGTTAAAACAATGAAAATTATTATTAATTGGACCCCTGGCTTTGCCCTAGTGTTGGAGGTCAATTGGTTAAAAAAATTGGATAAAAAAATATCCCAACGTCAGAGGCGGCAGGAGCCCTATTGTATATTTGATTAGTTGCTGTACAGGAGGCACACTTATTGGCACACTTTAGGATCACCAAGTCTCTATAGACTTTAAGCATCCCATGGCCTACAGTGTGTATCATGTATTTGGTTGGAGGCCATAGTGAAGAAAGGGCTTTCCTTGTGGCTCTGGTCCAAACATCCCTGGAGGTGATGACAGGGAATGCAAGGCACAAAGGGGCACAGATGCCGATAGACAAGTTCCCTGGTGGCTGCTCTGGAAGGTGATCAGATGGGTAACTCTCAGGCAGAGAGATGAGGGTCTCAGCAGGAACATGATGAGATACTGTGAAAGATCAGGTCAGACCCAGCACCTAATGGGATGCCAAAAACCTCAGTAGGCAAAAGTGGTACAGGATATGGCCAGCGGGAAAGAACTAGAGTAGTGTTTTTGAGGTCAGGAGACAAACTGAGATTATACATGGGTGGTCAGTAGGATTGAAGATAACAGAGTGGTCAGTAGCCAGAGCAAAAGACATATGTGATGAATCAGTAGAATAAAGACAGCAGAGTAGTCAGGAACCAAGGCTAGGGTCATAACGGTTGTCAGGAGAGGCAGAGTCCTTAATTGTGCTGGATTCACAACCAAGGATCAGGCAGAGGGGAATCCAAAGGCAAGTCAAGTTGGTAACAGGAAGTCAAGATATACACAAGGATCAGGATATACAGAGGCATGGACAAGCCAAAGATCATCCAACAACCACCCATCCTTGCTTTTTGCTTTGAATAGGGCATTTGGCTCCAGTTCTGGAATTGGATGCATGTGCAGACGTCACACAAGTGTGCCCATGCAGGCAGAAGTTCCTAGCCTGCGTATTAGCGCACGTGCACCTCTGTTCTGGATAGTGTCCTAACATGGTACATGCATACCAGTCATGTGATTTATGAACTCCTTCAGAATATCACCTTGACCTGACACTACACGAATGAGTAACTGCAGTGACATTTAGCCCTACTATCACAGCTGCTGTTCTGCTACTCATACTCTAGTGCTGGGTTGATGCGGCACTACATGGTCCGCTCCTTTCTGACCTGCAGCTAACTGCAGCTAACTGCAGGTAATGACTGTAAAGCTTGCTGTGACGCTGCTCATTCATCCTAACGGCCATAGTTTTAGAACGCCTTGTCTAAGGTCCAAGCGCTGGTACCTCATGCTTACAGCTAAGTGTTTTTGCTCACTAGGAATGAGTGAATTATAAAGTTTAAATTTCCCCAAATGTTTGCAAAAGTGGTAGATTCTGGCAAAAAAATTGCCATTTTTATTAAAGAACTGGGGGTCAATGAGGAAGGCAATTTCATGGTGGCTTTGATGGGCTTTAAATGGCTCCTGAAAGTTAGGAAAGCTCATTTCCACCATTCAACCATCCTGGACCTATTCTAGTGTCAGAAGTGTGCTTAGCCTCATTATGTTATAAATAGATAGATAGGTAGGTAGATAGATAGATAGATAGATAGATAGATAGATAGATAGATAGATAGATAGATAGATAGATAGATAGATAGATAGATAGATAGATAGATAGATAGATAGAACAGAAGTTCTAACCCCTTACCAACTCTACTAAAAATAAGAAAATCATTTTGATTGCAACAGTAGCATACCAACCATATTATTTATTAACACTCTTCCTTACTCCTCTACACGTCATAATTATTTTCAATGAAAATACTTAAATTAAACAAATACTCTTCATGCCCATAGAGAAAAGGGATACAATGAGGATTTTCATTATCTGAAGATTGTATATATAATTATGACAAAATAGAACATGAGGATAATAATGACATGCTTTGATCCCGACAGCCTTGTAAGGGACCAAATTATAGCAATATTGTTCTCTAAACAGCAGTGAATTGACGATACACTGGCAGAAAAAAAAAATGTAAATCCTAACAAAACATGGGCCACAAATAGGCAATCGTATTACATTTACGGTCAATTGTTAGAAAATGGGGGCAGCAAATGTGTAATGTGACAATACAGTATATGGGCAACAAATGGGCACTCCCGTATTACCTCCCTCACCCTTCTGCTTCTCCTAACCTCTGGAGATATATCCCCAAACCCTCAGACTCCATCATTTAACTGTACTCAACGCACCCATTACCCCGCACCCTCTGACAGCAGCCGCAATTAACACAATTTATTTTTTTCTTCTTCCCAAGACCAGACTTCCGTTCTCTTGTGTCCTTTGGAATTCCCGCTCTGTCTGTAACAAACTCACCTCTCTCTATGACCTCTTTATCGCTAACTCATTTAATCTACTTGCCATTACTGAAACCTGGCTTCATGAATCCGACACTGCGTCTTCTGCTGCTCTATCCCATGGTGGTCTTCTATGGACCCATAAGGGAGGGGGTGTTGGAATCCTTCTAGCCCCACATAGCACCTTTCAGGTACTTCCCCCACCTCCCTCTCTGTCATTTTCCTCTTTCGAAGCACACTGCATTCGTCCGAAACATTGCACTATCCTTGTGTTGTGATCATGCAATAAATCACCCTTTTGGACGCTATTTGTGTCGCTCCATGGTGTGCTGACAAATATCTTCATTGTGACTTGAACCAGTATCCAGCTGGTTGTTGCTTCAGCACCCAAATCCAAGAGCATTTCCAGGAACGTGTGCGATGGGAAAATGAAGTACTTATTAGTTTCACTCTCTCCCTCTCCTCCACCTCCTCTCCCTTAAACTGCCAAAAAGTTACCCGCAGAAACCTACGTCATCTCAACTCTTCTCTTCTCTACTCTGCTACTGATGACATCTATGACAAAATCTCACCCCTATCCAGCACCGACCTAGCCACTTCTGTCTACAACGCTTCATTTCTAGCCTCACTGGATCCACTGGCCCCCCTCACTACACACATAATCAGGCCCGACCCTTTAACCTTGGCAAACAGATGATACTAGAAGTCTGAAAAAACATAGTCCTGCCCATGAGCACCTGTGGCCTAAGACTAAGTCTCAGAAAGATTTCAACCAATATAAATCTGCCCTCAGAAAATACAATTCCAGCCTCCTCACTGCCAAGCAGACCTATTTTATCACTCTCATTAGCTACTTATCATCCCGTCCCCATCAACTATTCTCTACCTTCAACTCTCTACTTCATTCTCCACTGCCTCCACCCGCCAACTCACTCACTGCCCAGGAGATCGCATATCACTTCAAACAGAAGTATCAGGGAATTAGTAGACCAGACTGTGTGGACTGCACAGAGGAAACTCAAAACACATGTAAGTGAAATAATAATAGTGTTTATTATAATAAGTGACAAGAAGTGAAAACAAACAGTGCACTACCAACCACAAACCACAAACAAGTAATATATACAATAAATGGGAAATACCAGAATCGTAAACAAAAAGCCAGGCTGAGGTCATACACAGGGGGATCAGTAGATGGGTAAAGCAGGGCCGTTTTTAAGGCAGGGCAAAAGGGGCAGCTGCCCTGGGCCCTGTCAATGTTGTGGGGCCCAAAGCAGCTGCCTCATACTTGCCAACTATCCTGGTTTAAATTTCCTCGTTCCTTGAGGTTTTAGTCCTGTGCTGTGTCCCAATATCTCAGTGTGAATTGCTGCTACTAATGCTGCCCAGCTCTGCCCTATTGTTATGCAATGATGACTCACCTGCAGACCCTGTATTTACATGTAAATTACCTGCATTCATATGTAAATAGCATCTGCATTCATATGTAAATATGGGCAGCCACGGCATTGAAATGTATATCATGCCCCCCTGAGGTCATTTCCACAGTAATCTCTAGCAACTATTCAGTAAGCCGTAATGTGTGTCTTAACCTCTAGCAACCAGTCAGTGGGCAGTAATGATACACTGTAACCTCTAGAAACCAGTCAGTGAGCGGTAATGATACACTGTAACCTCTGGCAACCAATCGCAATAGCTGCCTGATCTGATTCAGTAAACTGATTTTGAGTCTAGCTGCTATTTATTGTATGTCTCAGAGCAGGTGGAGAGCAAAACTTCATGGGGGGGGGGCCCAAGAAAAGTTTTGCCCAGGGTCCAATCAATATTAAAGACGGCCCTGGGGTAAGGATGGGGAACCAGCAGGAGAGGGAGAGGACGGATGGATGGGCTGCAGAGCAGGGATCCAAGGTAAGCAGGAGACGGAGGGACAAGTCCAGGAAGGGATCGGGATTAGGAGAGATCAGATCGGGTCAAATACAGGCTCAAGGTCAGAGTACAGACAACACGGTCAGGGCACCTGGAGAGAGCGATACCAAGGCCAGCATGTGTGGGCTTGCCGGGTATTTATAAGAGTGCAGTAATTGTCCTCAAGTAACACCTGAGCGCAGGAAGTGTTGCCTGCTCCATACTGCCAGGATCCATCCGTAGGTGGATGCCAGTACTGTGGCCCAATGATGACACAACACCAGCAGGGAAAGTCTCTCCTGACAGATACAAACTGCCAGGAGACACCTGCTGGTGGACCTCAGCACTGCACGCCAAATGATGGATTTTACCAGCGGACGGACCCTTTCCTGACAAGAAGACTGATACAATTCACAAGGAAATCTCTACTGTTCAGATGCCCACCACGCTTTACACTTCATGCCCACAAGTACAATCATTACTTCCCTCTTTCAACTCCACCACTATAGACGAGGTTGCTAAACTACTAACTAACGTTCATCTTACCAGTTGCCATCTACGTTCACCCTCTGGCTCTATTCTACACTCTCTAACCCACATCTTCAATCTCTCCCTCTCTTCTGGCATCTTCCCCAACTCCCTAAAAACATGCACTTGTCAGCCCCATACTTAAAAAGTCCTCACTGGACCCATCCATTCTTAACAACCTACGCCCCATCTCCTTGCTCCCCTTCTTCCAAACTCCTGGAACGTCTGGTCTACAGCCGACTGAGAGACCACCTTGCTGATAATAGCATTCTTTATCCCCTTCAGTCTGGATTTCATCCTCAACACTCCACAGAAACTGCTCTCCTACAAACGATCTACTAACGGTCAAAACCAATGGACACTTCTGTACTCCTGGACATCTCTGCTGCCTTTAAAACGGTTGACCACCCCTCCTCAATAAACTCCAAACCTTTGGTCTCCGTGACTGTACTCTTCGCTGGCTCTCTTCCTACTTATCTAGCCACACCTTTAGTGTTTCTTACAACTCTACTACCTCCTCTCCTCTTCCCTTCTCTGTTGGGGTCCCCCAAGGTTCTGTTCTTGGACCTCTCCTATTTTCAATCTACACCACCTCCTTGGGTCAGCTGATAGCCTCCCATGGCTTCCAATACCACCTCTACGCTGACGATACCCAAATCTATTTCTCTACCCCTCAGCTCACTCATTCAGTCTCCTCATGTATAACTAATTTACTATCAGATATATCAGTCTGCATGTCACATGACATTCTCAAACTCAATCTATCCAAAACCGAACTTATAATTCTTCCTCCCCCATGTGCACCTTCCCCTGATCTCTCTGTCAAAATCGATGGCACAACTATAAACCCATCCCCACATGTCAAGTTCCTAGGTGTAGTACTGGACTCTGAACTCTCCTTTAGGCCCCACATCCAATCACTGTCCAAATCTTGCCGCCTCAACCTCTGCAACATCTCCAAAATACGCCCCTTTCTAACCAATAACACAACAAAGCTCTTAATTCACTCCCTGGTCATCTCTCACCTCCACTACTACAAATCCCTTCTCATTGGCTTACCTCTACATAGTCTACCCCCCCTTCAATCCATCATGAATACTGCTGCCAGACTCATCCACCTTAACAATCACTCTGTGTCTGCCACTCCTCTTTCACTGGCTTCTGCTCACCCAATGAATTCAATTTAAAATACTAACAACTACTTACAAAGCCATCCAAATCTCTGCCCCCGGCTACATCACTAGCCTAGTCTCTAAATACCAACCTATTCATTTTCTTCGTTCCTCTCAAGACCTCCTGCTCTCTAGCTCCCTCATCACCTCCTCCCATGCTCGCCTCCAGGACTTTTCCAGAGCCTCTCCAATCCTATGGAACACCTTACCGCAATCTGTCCGATTATCTCCTACTCTATTAGCTTTTAGACGATCCCTGAAAACCCTTCTCTTCAGAGAAGCCTACTCTACCCACACCTAACAACTGCATTTTCATTTTCTCCATCAGCTCATCCCCCACAGTTATTAGCTTTTGTTCCACTTGACCCCCCTTCTAGATTGTAAGCTCTAACGAGCAGGGCCCTCTGATCCCTCCTGTATTGATTTGTATTGTAAGAGTACTGTCTGCCCTCATGTTGTAAAGCACCGCTCAAACTGTTGGCGCTACATAAATCCTATATAATAATAATAAATAAAGTTATAATTATATAAATATAATTAAATATGAATAAATATATTTTATAATCACAGATGAGGTGCCTGGGGGTGCTAGACAACTCTCTGCACCATGCACTCAGCCTCTGGAATGGCTTACAATATTCACAGAAGCAGTTTTTTTATGAACCTGGCATGCAATACTATTTACTTGCTATTATTGTATTGCAAAAAATGTGCATTCTTTCTGTTCACCTTGTTAATCGCTTAAGGACCGCCTCCTGCACATATACGTCGGCAGAATGGCACGGCTGGGCACATCAACGTACAGGTACGTTGTCCTTTAAGAGCCCAGCCGTTGGTCGCGCGCGTGCCACTCGTGACCCGGTCCTGAGCTCCGTGACCACGGCCGCGGCACCCGCGGACCCCAACACCGCTGGTGTCCCGCGATCGGGTCACAGAGCTGAAGAATGGGGAGAGGCATGTGTAAAAAAACCTCTCCCCATGCTTCCTAGTGAGACTGACACTGATCGTCTGTTCCCTGTCATAGGGAAAGACGATCAGTGACATCACATGCCAAGCCACGCCCCCCCTACAGTAACAAAACACACACAGCACATACTTAACCCCTCCCCGCCCCCTAGTGGTTAACTCCCTCACTGCCAGTGTTATTTACACAGGAATCAGTTCATTTAAATAGCACTGATTGCTGTATAAATGACAATGGTCCCAAAAATGTGTCAAAAATGTGTCCGCCATAATGTCGCAGTCACAATAAAAATCACTGATCGCCGCCATTACTAGTAAAAAAAATAAATATTAATAAAAATGCTATAAAACTATCCCCTATTTTGTAAACGCTATAACTTTTGCGCAAACCATTCAATAATCGCTAATTGCGATTTATTTTACCAAAAATATGTAGAAGAATACGTATCGGCCTAAACTGAGGAAAAAAACGTTTTTTATATATTTTTTGGGGCTATTTATTATAGCAAAAAGCAAAAAAATATTGCATTTTTTTCAAAATTGTCGCTATATTTTTGTTTATAGCGCAAAAAATAAAAACCGCAGGGGCGATCAAATACCACCAAAAGAAAGCTCTATTTGTGGGAAAAAAAGGACGCCAATTTTGTTTGGGAGCCACGTCGTGCGACCGCGCAATTGTCAGTTAAAGCGACGCAGTGCCGAATCGCAAAAAGGGCCTGGTCCTTTGGCTGCAAATTGGTCCGGAGCTAAACCTCAATAAAAATATTGAACAAGAAATATATTTTAATAATATTATAAATTATTTATATTCCATTATTATATGATCAGCTGTTCTGTAAGGGAAATTAATTAAAAAGTCCTTCTGAGATAAGTTTATGAAGATGGAGTAGTCATCAGGGTTTCCCAATGATAATTGCCTAACAAAAAACACTAATTCGTCCTCTTCTACATTCTTCATCACTAGGAGACTTACCCATGGGAGATACATTGAAACATGTCCCAAAAACTAGAAGTTTTTTTTTTTTTTTCAAGTGGAGTACAATGGGCTGGTGGAAAGGACGTCTGCAAGGAGACACTTTGCTTCTACTGCATTTCTAGGGCTCTCTCCGGCATGGTTGGTAAGCTATACACATATCTGCAAATCTCAAGGCTGAGCACTTTACATTTGCTCTTTTCGAATATGACCATTAATGCATGAAATGACTACTCGACCAAGCAATACTGTCTTTAAACCATAGCAAGAAACAGCAATTATACAGATCATTCTAAACACATGAGTGATTTTAATAAATAAAGCATATGAGTGATTGCTCAATAAAGAGCATTATTAAGCACCTGATGGAATATCAGCAACCGAAAGTGCATATTAAGTTTTCCTCCCGAACTCCTCACCATGGAAACCAAGTAACGCACCTTTTAGCAATCTAAGATAACAGAGCGGCGCAATACAATTATGCTTCGTAAATGAAATTAGAAGATGCAAATCAAGTGTAAATAAGTATTTGTTTTCTGGAGGGAATCCAGTAGTAAGATTTTTTTTTCCTTAGGCATAGATTCCACCCTGGAGATGTCTTATTGGAAATAACTCAGCATTTATTAATTTTGAGACTTGTGGAACTCCCATCTCTGGGTTCGTAATACGCTAAAATAATTTATCTCAAAAGTTTTGCAGTGCTGCTTTCATTTCAATTGTCCTTGGAGATGGGTAGGAGAATCAACTGAGTTTTTTGGTAGATGAAGTCAACTTAAGTCTTGTCTGCTCCGTCACACCGTACTTTGTTACTTATCACAGGCAAAGCTGATATCATTTTCTCTTTTTTGGCTCTTTCCAGGGCAATTTTAAAATAGAACTAAACAATTTCGGAAAAAAAGGCGAGATCAAAGAGGTTAAAGGTTAAGTCCATCATGATGAGTCGCTCAGTTGCTTCTTCTTATATGTCTAAGGCACACCAACAATGAATTGTTGAGCCCCTGAGTTATCAGCTCCCACCCGCTGAGGCCATTATCTGGGGTTTCTTTTCTCTCCTCTCGTTGCAGTTTTTATTTCATTTGTGTTACGGAGAAAGCAGAGGAGAACTCATGAAGAGAACGGACAAATTGGGGATCTCTGTTTAGAAAATTTACACCTGGAGTACTCCAAGAGATATTAACCACTTCAGCCCCGGAAGATTTTAACTCCTTGGCACCTGACCAGAGCAATTTTTTAAATTTGGCACTGCATCCCTTTAACCACTTTCAGCCCCGGACCATTTTGCTGGCTTAAGACCAGACCACTTTTTGCGATTCGGCACTGCGTCAATTTAACTGACAATTGCGCGGTCGTGCGACGTAACTCCCAAACAAAATTTATGTCTTTTTTTCCCCACAAATAGAGCTTTCTTTTGGTGGTATTTGATCGCCCCTGCAGTTTTTATTTTTTGAGCTATAAACAAAAAAAGAGCGACAATTGAAAAAAACACATTCTTTTTTACTTTTTGCTGTAATAAATATCCCAAAAAAATATAAAAAAACATATTTTTTTCCTTATTTTAGGCCGATACGTATTCTTCTACATATCTTGGGGGAAACCATCGTAATAATCAATTATTGATTGGTTTGCGCAAAAGTTATAGCGTTTACAAAATAGGGGATAGTTTTATAGCATTTTTATTGATATTTTTTTTTTTTACTAATGGCGGCGATCAGCATTTTTTATTGTGACTGCGACATTATGGCGGACACATCGGACATTTTTGACACATTTTTGGGACCATTGTCATTTATACAGCAGTCAGTGCTATTTAAATACACTGATTCCTGTGTAAATGACACTGGCAGTGAATGGGGTTAACCAGGGGGTGGCAGTGTAGGGGTTAAGTGTTCCTAGGGGCGTGTTACTAACTGTGGGGGGCGTAGCTGTGTGTTAGTGAACACTGATCAGTGTCACTTGTTGCTTGGCAGAACCGGAAGATGCTGTTTACTTCTGCATCTCCCCGTTCAGCGATGGCACGTGGCATTCTTAAAGGGACGTACCTGTACACCCTTATGCCTGTCCGTGCCATTCTGCCGACATACATCGTCGTGCGCCGGTCGGGAACCGGTTAACTGACAATTGCACGGTCATGCCACGCTGTACAAAAACACATTTTGCATCCATTTTTTCACACAAATAGAGATTTATTTTGGTGTTATTTGATCACCTCTGCGGTTTTTATTTTTTTGCTATAAACAAAAAATAGCAACAATTTTGAAAAAAAATATATATATTTTTTTAGTTGTATGGTTCCAGATGATAGAAAGGCACAAAGGTATGCAGAATACCATCTCTAAACACACAACACATTGAACCTTAAAGCCTATGGGCTACAGCAGCAGAAGATCAGACCAAGTGCCACTTCTGTCAACTAAGAACAGGAAACTGAGGTTACAATTTGCACAGGATCATCACAAATTGGACAATAGAAGTGTAGCGCTGGTACTTTTTCTAAGTTTAAATTTATTTTTTTGCTCAAGACTATAACAGAGTTTTGGGGTTAATTATTCTAGGCGTGCTTTGGCATCAGTTTGGCTGGGCTGTATTAAGGTTCTGCCTGGTCATAGGTGGGTGAGCTCCTGTGACAGGCTTAGAACGCAGTCTGGTTGAACACATTGGGTACCAATCTCCTCTCGGAGCCAATCAGTGGGCGCGTTTTGCCCCGCTGTGTATTCCGGGAGGGGGTACTTAAGGTGCTGAAGTCATGTGGTTCGGGGGTTACGTCCCGGGTTCCGGCCTGGGCTCCGGCCCGGTTCTGTTCCGGCCCAGGAGTGTCTGCTGACTCTGTGGTCCTGGTCCTCCTGACCAGCCCCAGAGGCCCTCATGGCCTGGGGTGCGGATCCATCCATTTCCGAGCCTTGGAACTGGCTAGTTCGAGGCGTAGTAACTGAAGGAGGATTCTGAAGTGTTCCAGTGCCGTCTCAGGATTGGAGAGGCCCAGCAACTCTACATGCAACCAGGGGAGGACTCTTCGGAGGAGGGACACGCACAAGGCTGGCTGCTCGGTAAGAGCCTGGAAGCTGAGATGTATGGACACTAATTGAATCCGCATTTCTTACGGTATTGCTGGATCGTCTGAGAGATACTGGTACTGTAAGTAAAGTTCCTAACCTATCCTTCTGTTGCAACTAAGTTCTTGAGAGAGACTTTTGTGTGTTTATCTAAAGTTTCGCAACCAAGTCTGTGGCAGAGACTTTGCTAAGCTAAAATCACTTGTTGGCTGCTAGATCTACAAACAAGGGTTTAACCAACAGTGAGTTATCCAGTTGCGAGTGGCTACTCCCTGGATCATCTATAGAGAGACATTTACTTAAATGTCAGGAAGTTCCAAGTGCCTGAGCTTCTATACCCTTACCCTATATTCCCAACTGAGAGACTTTGTTCAGCGTTTCATGCAAATAAAAATCCTAAAAAGGAATTTAAGTGTCAGTCTCCACAGTTACTGGGTACTAACCCTGGGAACCCCTAGACAAGAAGGACGAGCTACAAGAAGAAAGAGGTAATCGGTAAGCCCAGAAAAACATAGCCGCTCCTAGGGGTTATGGCAGGGCCGATCCCAAGCGGGTGCTCGGGGTGCAGTGCACCCAGGCGCCAGAGAGGTGGGGGCGCTATAGTGACAGAGTGCTCCCCTCCCTCCTCCTCCTCGCCATGTCCAGAGCGGCTCTCACCACCGATCATTGTAGAGGCATCACCGCCACTGTGTTTAGTTTCCTGAAGCCAGTCCCCCCTCCCTCCTTTCAGAGAAGGAGATCAGCCTGAGATCGGGCGGGGGGGCGCGCTCCGTGCCTGACACATTGTTCTCTTCCTCCTCTCTGTATCTCTCCCGATCTGTTCACCACCCGGGCGGCGCGGCTGCACACTGTCCTCTCCTCTTCAGCTGCTGCCCGGGTGTTTTTATGTACAGTAGTGGAGGGGGGTTGTCCTGGGGGCTCTGTACTAATGGAGGGGGGGTTTATCCTGGGGGGGGTCTGTACTAATGGAGAGGGATTTGTCCTGGGGGTGCCTGTACTAATGGAGGGGGGTTTGTCCTGGGGGAGTCTGTACTAATGGAGGGGTGTCTGTACTAATGGAGGGAGGTCTGTACTAATGGAGGGGGATTTGTCCTGGGGGGGTCTGTACTCATGGAGGGGGGTTTGTCCTGGGGGGGTCTGTACTAATGGAGGGGGGTCTGCACTAATGGAGGGAGGTCTGGACTAATAGAGGGGGTCTGTACTAATGGAGGGTCTGTACTAATGGAGGGGGTGGTCTTTACTAATGGAGGGGGGTTTGTCCTGGGGGGGTCTGTACTAATGGAGGGGGGGTTTGTCCTGGGGGGGTCTGTACTAATGGAGGGGGTTTTTGTCCTGGGGGTCTGTACTAATGGAGGGGGGTTTGTCCTGGGGGGATCTGTACTAATGGAGGGGGGTGGATTGTCCTGGGGGTCTGTACTTATGGAGGGGGGTTTGTCCTGGGGGGGTCTGTACTAATGGAGGGGGGTTTGTCCTGGGGGGATTTGTACTAATGGACGGGGGAGGTTTGTCCTGGGGGTCTGTACTTATAAGGGGGGGGGTTGTCCTGGGGGGTCTGTACTTATGGAGGGGGGTTTGTCCTGGGGGGGTCTGTACTAATGGAGGGGGGTTTGTCCTGGGGGGGTCTGTAATAATGGAGGGGGGTTTGTCCTGGAGGGGTCTGTACTAATGGAGGGGGGTTTGTTCTGGGGGGGTCTGTACTAATGGAGGGGGGGGTTTGTCCTGGGGGGGTCTGTACTAATGGAGGGGGGTTTGTCCTGGGGGGATCTGTACTAATGGAGGGGGGGTTTGTCCAGGGGGGATCTCTACTCATGGAGGGGGTGGTTTGTCCTGGGGGGTCTGTACTTTTGGAGGGGGCGGTTTGTCCTCGGGGGGTCTGTACTTATTGAGGGGGGTTTGTCCTGGGGGATATGTACTAAAGGAGGGGGAGGTTTGTCCTGGGGGGTCTGTACTTATGGAGGGGGGTTTGTCCTGGGGGTCTGTACTAATGGAGGGGGGTTTGTCCTGGGGGGGTCTGTACTAATGGAGGGGGTGTTTGTCCTGGAGGGGTCTGTACTAATGGAGGGGGGTTTGTCCTGGGGGGGGTCTGTACTAATGGAGGGGGGTTTGTCCTGGGGGGATCTGTACTAATGGATGGGGGTTTTGTCCTGGGGGGATCTGTACTAATGGAGGGGGCGGTTTGTCCTGGGGGGTCTGTACTTATGGAGGGGGCGGTTTGTCCTGGGGGGGTCTGTACTTATGGAGGGGGGTTGTCCTGGGGGGTCTGTACTAATGGAGGGGGGGTTTGTCCTGGGGAGATATGTACTAATGGAGTGGGGGGTTTGTCCTGGGGGTCTGTACTTATGAAGGGGGGTTTGTCCTGGGGGGATCTGTACTAATGGAGGGGGGTTTGTCCTGGGGGGTCTGTACTAATGGAGGGGGGGTTGTCCTGGGGGGTCTGTACTAATGGAGGGGGGTTTGTCCTGGGGGGATCTGTACTAATGGAAGGGGGGCGGTTTGTCCGGGGGGTCTGTATTTATGGAGGGGGGGTTTGTCCTGGGGGGTCTGTACTAATGGAGGGGGGTTTGTCCTGGGGGGTCTGTACTAATGGAGGGGGGTTTGTCCTGGGGGGTCTGTACTAATGGAGGGGGGTTTGTCCTGGGGGGTCTGTACTAATGGAGGGGGCTGGTTTGTCCTGGTGGGGGGGTCTGTACTAATGGAGGGGGGTTGTCCTGGTGGGGGGGTGTACTAATGAATGGGGTGGTTTGTCCTGGTGGGGGGGGTCTGTACTAATGGAGGGGGGTGGTTTGTTCTGGTGGGGGTCTGTACTAATGGAGGGGGGTGATTTGTCCTGGGGGGGTCTGTACTAATGGAGGGGGGTGGTTTGTCCTGGGGGTCTGTACTAATGGAGGGGAGTTTGTCCTGGTGGGGGGGTCTGTACTGTACTTAGTGGAGGGGGGTCTGTACTGAGGGGTGACTATAGTTGGTGGAAGGGGGGGTGACACCATGTCATACCGCACCTGGTGACACCAACCCTAGTGACGCCACTGCAGCTGCGGGCTCTTCTTTTCCCCCCTCCTCCTCCCCCTCCCTCTCCCTCTCCTTCTCACGTGCACTGCTGTACTAGTGAGTGGCGCTGGCCAGCACAGCTGCCCACTATGTTTCTTCTCCTGCCTTCATATCAGCCAGGGAAGAAATAGAATAGAAAAAGGAGCAGAGAAGAGGATTGTGGGACATGTAGTCCTGAGGACTGGCAGCCCCACTGTAACACGGAAACTGCAGCCCACACAGCATGCTCAGCTGAATGGAAGAGAGAGAGAGCCAGGAGCCTGGGAAAGCTTTCAGGGAACTCCAGAGGGAGAGGGCAGTGCTGAGAGAACACCATCAGAAAGAGAACGCCTTTTCCCTGTGCCACCAGAGGGAAAGACACACAGCCTGGCGCCATCCCTGGTGGAGAAAGGAATGGAGTCATTGCCAGAATACAGATCTGGGTGCTACCCAGCGGAGTCGCCACGGGCAATTCAGAGTGAGCTGACTCCTGATCAGAGGAACTGTTGCTGTATCGCTGGGTCAGGTGAGAGGGCCGATTGGCCATTATCTACTAATGTCCATAGGAACTGCAGTCTCTGACCATCTCCTGTATTATATCTGCAGTCTCTGATCATCTCCTGTATTATATCTGCAGTCTCTGATCATCTCCTGTATTAAATCTGCAGTCTCTGATCATCTCCTGTATTAAATCTGCAGTCTCTGACCATCTCCTGTATTATGTCGGCAGCCTCTGATCAACTCCTGTATTATGTCTGCAGTCTCTGATCATCTCCTGTACTATGTCTGCAGTCTCTGATAATCTCCTTTATTGTGTCTGCAGTCTCTGACCATCTTTTGTATCATGTCTGCAGTCTCTGACCATCTCTTGTATCATGTCTGCAGTCTTTGACCATGTCCTGTATTATGTCTGGGGGCTCTTTCTAACAGACTCTCTAACAGAAGCCCTCTCTGTGTGCATCAGAGAGACTCCCCTCCAGGTCTCATTAGTGTACGCTCTTCCTGTATTTTCTTTGTGGTTAAGAGATCATGGGAGGATCCCAGGGTAACGAAGACTTCTTAGGGGAGCATCTCTGTGTTTGAGTCGTTGCCATAGAAACATTTGTAAAGGGGAGGAGTTGGTAAGATGACCACGCCCATGCGGGGGCGCCAGAAATATTTCTGCACCCAGGCGTCTGTGACCCTAGGATCGGCCCTGGGTTATGGCGCTACATAAGATTGGAAAAACGTTGCCTGGTCTGATGAGTCTTGATTTCAGGTGCGACATTCAGATGGTCGGGTCAGAATTCGGTGTAAACAACATGGATCCATCCTTCCTTGGATAATGACCTCACTGTACTCCAATGGCCTCCACACTCACCACATCTCATCCAATAGAGCACCTTTGGTATGTGGTGGAACCGGAGATTGGCATCATGGATGTGCAGCTGACAAATCTGCAGCAACTGTGTGATGCTATCATGTCACTATGGACCAAAATCTGAGGAATGTTTCCAACACCTTGTCGAATCTACGCCCCGAAGAATGAAGGCAGTTCTGAAGGCAAAAGGTGGTCCAACCCGGTACTAGCAAAGGTACACCTTTGTGAGTTTGGGGTGGAGGAAATTGACTGGCATACACAGAGTCCTGACCTAAACCCTATAGAACACCTTTGGGAGGAATTAGAGCAGAGACTGTGAGACAGGTCTTCTCGTCCAACATCAGTGCCTGACCTCACAAACGCGCTTCTGGAAGAATGGTCAAACCTTCCCATAGACACACTCTTAAATCTTGTGGACAGCCTTCCCAGAAGAGTTGAAGCTGTTATAGCTGCAAAGGGTGGGCCAACTCATTATTGAACCCTACGGACCAAGACTGGGATGCCATTAAAGTTTTAGGCAGCGGTGTACCGAGGCCTTGGTGAGCCAATATTGTTTGCTAATTTTTTTCCATGATTTTCTGGCTGCAAAAGAAAAGTCCAAAAGAGCAACTGCAAGAGCTATTTTCTGGCAACAATTTACAGTTCTTCCATTTCTAAATAGGTAAGGACATCCTGCATGTATAAACCACAGGAACATGTAAAAGCTAAAATCAAAGTTCAATAATCCACAATAGGGATGAAAGAAATGATTTCACTATTAAATTATTAAATTACCAATTTGAGCATAAGAAGAAAATAATAGCAATTTCTTTCTGAAGACTTGCATTGTCGCCTATAATGTGTGAACTGATTTATTTTTTTCTGTAATCTCACAGAAGTCTATAAATAAAGAATTAAAAAAAGAAAAAAGAAAAAAAATAGCCAACCAAAGATTTTCAGTTTTTGTTCACTGAGCTTCTTAAGCATTTTTTAAAATATGCTTTTATTTTTTACATTTCGAGTTTTATTTATATATTTCTTTTATTTATTTATGTATGTAATATGTATGTATTTATTGAGGGAAGGAGGAGTCTATTTAGTTTATTTAAATACAGACATTAAAGAAGTAGAACAGAAGTCCCATAATTTTTATAAATTCCCTTTTATTTTTATTAATTATTTAAGTCATTAGGGCCGCTCGGAATGGCGGATGTGCAGGTATAGGGGTTGATAGCCGGATGTCCGAAGACTTGGAGTTCCGGCCGCAGTGTCTCATGGGGATTGTAGGCAGAGTCCCGGGTATGGTGAGGCAGTTGGAAGAAACGTTGACAAGTAGGAGGAGTCCATGCTGCACCAGTGCGGTGGGGTCCCGGATAAGCATTCATAAAGCGAACGGGCATGTAAATGAAGCAGGAAGCGAGGAGGGCCGCTCGGAATGGCGGATGTGCAGGTATAGGGGTTGATAGCCGGATGTCCGGAAGACTTGGAGTTCCGGCCGCAGTGTCTCATGGGGATTGTAGGCAGAGTCCCGGGTATGGTGAGGCAGATGGGTGTCGCCGTGTCGTCTAGGCGGAGAGAAGGTGCGAAGCTTCTGTCAGTAGCGCGATGCGGTTGAGAAGAGGGAGAGCGATTCCTCCTGAGGCCAGGTTCTTGCGCATCCATGGGTTCGGGGGGGGACGTGGTTCTGCTCACCACCGAGCGACGAAAGTCGGCAAACCATTCAGGCACAGTCATCGGAGGGATACCGAGAGTGCGACAGAAATTTGGCAGATCTTCCGGTACCTTAAGGAAGGCTGTGCGGCCCTGGGAGGTCGCTGCAAGGCAGAATGGAAACTTCCATTTATAAGGGATACCATTGGCTTTAAGGGAGTCGAGAAGCGGGCGCAGGTCCCTCCGATGCTGTAGCGTAATAGCGGAGAGGTCTTGGTAAATTTGTACTGTGTGGCCGGCGTGGAGTATTTGTTGTTTCCCTCTGGCTCTCCTGAGAATTTCTTCTTTAAGCCGGAAATCGGGAAGACAACAGACTATGTCCCGAGGGGGGTCTGTGTCCCTTCCTCTGGGTCGTAGGGCGCGGTGGATCCTATCCATGGCGATGGGGGTTTGAGGCGGTCGGTCCAATAGACCGTTAAACAGGCCGGTCACCTCAGTTGATATTTGTGGACCCTCGATTGCCTCTGGAAGACCTCTAACCCCATAAGTTATGGCGCCTGCCGCAGTTATCGAGGTCTTCCAGATGCCTCTGCATGTCACGCAGCTGGAGTGTGTGAGTGTCGACATGATGGGTGGTTTTCTTGAGCTGAGTGTCATGCCTGTCAACCACGTCTTCCACCCGGAGTACCCTGCTGTTGAGCGCACGGATGTCCAGGCGGAGTTCAGATATGGCCGCCGATAGCGTATCTTTGATGTCCGCCGCTATGGTGCGAAGATCTTGGATATTGAGTTGGGGTTGCTGAGGCGGTGTGGAGACAATAGGTTCCAGGATCAGGTGTTCAGTATGGTCCGATGGAGGAGGTGAGGAGCGAGAATCGTCGAGTGCCTGAGGGTAGCCGTGTAGCGCGGGAGCTGAGGCCTGTGAGGATCTGAGGCGAGCGGGCGCCATATTGTCCCTCTGCGATCGGAACATCTCTGGAATGTTTGTTGAAATGCCTCCGTTATTCCTCCGAGGAGAACGTGAGCGGGAGGTCGAGGAGTTTCTCGAGGCAGTCCCCATCTTTTTATGTGGGTAGAGCTGGATGTGTCTCTGTTAGTCTTGTCGCAGGTCTTGAGGCAGCGGGAGCTGAGAGATCAAGCAGCCATCTTCAAGCCCGGTCAGGCCACGCCCCTGCTTTTATTTTTTACATTTCGAGTTTTATTTATATATTTATTTTATTTATTTATGTATGTAATATGTATGTATTTATTGAGGGAAGGAGGAGTCTATTTATTTTTATTTTATTTTTTATCTATTCCCTTTTATTTTTATTAATTATTTAAGTCATTAATTTATGTAACTAACACCCGGATGTGTGACCTGTGAACAGTGACCACCAATCCTACCTATGCCCCACAGAAAATAATAAAAAATTTCAACAATGATTAAATTAAGAGCTGTCACATAAAACTTTGCACAATATTAATTAATAATATTTATAATAATAATTTATTATTTTATAATTATATATTATATATTATATTAATAATAATTAATTAATAATGAAAAATGAACTAATATTAATAGAGTATTTACTTGATATTTTTTTCCGGTAAATCTATTGATAATGTATCTATTTATATTATGTATTTTTAATTTTTTGTGTGTGTCTGTATCCGCATACTTGTGTATTTTTCAGTAGTATCAGGCATTAAGAATGTGATTTCACTATAAAATTACCAACTGCAACATTGAAAATTAAAGAGAAGTCTCCCCCAGCATCACTCACAGAGTTGCCTAATATAAATGCTCATGCAACAAATACATTTATTCCATGTCTCAAATATTTGTAATTTTATTTTAGGTCCCGCTTTGCTAATTATGCACTGGATTTTCCAAAGTACATGTACAGTCATCTCTTTCCAAACCCTCTCTTCTTGGGGTATTTTTGAGCAAAGTGCAGCATTTTTTTATGAAAAAGAACAAAGAGTCTTTCATTAGACTTTTTAATTTAAAACAGACAGTGAGAAAAAAAAAAAAAAAGAAAATATAAAGTGACTGTACCCAAATAAAAAACTAAAATTACAAAAAAACGAAACAAAACAAACAAAAAAAAAAAAAACAGGAAAAAATTTAATAAAACAAACAACAAAAAAGATAACAGACCATAACCCCCCCCCCACCCCCCCCCCCCCCCCCCCCCCCCCCCCCCCCCCCCCCCCTTTTTGGGGTATTTTTGAGCAAAGTTCAGCATTTTTAGGAAAAATGACAAGGGGTCTTTCATTAGCCGTTTAAATTTAAAACAGACAATGAGGGAGAAAAAAAAAGAAAAAAACAAAAAAGTACCCAAATAAAAAACAAAAATGCCAAAAAACAAAACAAAAAAAAAAAAAAACAAAACAGGAAAAAAAAATAAAACACTCAACAAAAAAGATAACAGACCATAACACTCCCCCCGCCATCCCCTCTAAAAATAAAAAAAAAAAAAAAAAATCCTCTTTCCAATCCCTTTATTTTTGGGGTATTTTTGAGCTAAGTTCAGCATTTTTATGAAATATGACAAAGAGTCATTATTAGCCGTTTAAATTTAAAAAAGACAATGAGGGGGGAAAAAAAAGAAAATTTAAAGTGACTGTACCCAAATACAAAAACAAAAATGCCAAAAAACTAAACAAAACCAAAAAAAAAACAGGAAAATAAAAAATAAAACACTCAACTAAAAAAGATAACAGACCATAACACCCCCCCCCCCCCCATCCCCTCTCAAAAAAACAAAACAAAAAAAATCCTCTCTTTCCAGTCCCTCTCTTTTTGGGGTATTTTTGAGCAAAGTTCAACCTTTTTTGTGAAAAAGGACAAAGAGTCATTCATTAGCCGTTTAAATTTAAAACAGACAATGAAGAAGAAAAAAAAGAACATTTAAAGTGACTGTACCCAAATACAGTACAAAAACA